>BLSH010142204.1:1427403-1444709 GCA_018402905.1 Glandirana rugosa | reverse complement strand
CTATCCCCATTTATTTGTAGGGCACTTGCCCTAGTTTGAAGATGATTTTGGAACAGTTATATGGTTTCTACCGTTAATTAATACTTTTCAGACACAGTTTGAAGATGATCCCCATTCACCTCCATTTTTGCTTTTTTTTGTTTTTATTTTTTTAAAAATATTTAAAGTTATTTCCCTGTCCCCATTTTTTTTGTAGGGCACTTGCCCTACCCTTACCCCCATTTTACTTCCTTTTGCAGCCCTCTGGGGCTTTCCAGGACTTTCCTACAGCCATTTTTGTGCCTAAAAGTTCGGGTCCCCATTGATTTCAATGGGGTTCGTTGTCCGTGCGAGCGTTCGGGTTCCGTCCGGACCCGGACCCGGACTTTGTCCCGAAGTTCGGACGGACCAGCAGAACCCGAACGTCCAGGTGTTCGCTCAACTCTAATTATTACATCTCCAACAAAGGGAGGGTGAGGAGGGAAATATTTTGGCTAATCTACAAGGGGTAAGATACCACCTGTTTAGGACTTTCTGGGCATTATAACTTATAACAACCAAGTGAAAGATATAACACCAACATGTCAGAAAAAAATCAAAAAAATCAAAAACAGAATCATTTAGTTGGAAAAAGGATCACCCCCTCCTAAAAATGACTTGTAAACTCAAT
Organism: Glandirana rugosa; assembly: GCA_018402905.1. Taxonomy (NCBI): domain Eukaryota; kingdom Metazoa; phylum Chordata; class Amphibia; order Anura; family Ranidae; genus Glandirana; species Glandirana rugosa. The sequence continues at coordinate 1,444,060 of BLSH010142204.1, read as the reverse complement.
CAGGTGTAGCTAATTACCTTCGCAATGGCACACAAAGCCATTTGACTTTCAACTGTGATCAGATGTTGTTTTGATTAGTTCAGCATGAAAAGAGCTTTCCTGGAGCATTTTAGTCCCTGGTAGTGCAACTGAAGCAAACAATCAACTATGGGTGGAAAGCCACTGGCAAAAGATCTCCAGGATAAAGTTGCGGACAGGAGGGACAAGTCAGGAGATGGATACAAAAAATATCCAAAGGCTTTATCAATGCCTAGAAGCACAGTGAAGTCTAATATTAAGAAGTGGAAGGTATTTGGTACAACACAGACCCTCCCTGGATCAGGACATCGCTCCAAACTGGATAAAAGAGCCAGGAAGAAATTGGTCAGAGAGGCTACCAAGAGGCCTACAGCAACTTTGAAACAGCTGCAGCAATTTATGACAAAAAGTGATCATCGTGTGCATGTGACAACAATATCACAAATTCTCCACAAATGTGGCTTGAATGGGAAGGTTGCAAAAAAAGGCCACTCCTCAACAAAGGTCACATGCAGTCATGACTGAGCTTTACCAAAACACCCCTTGAAGATTCTGAAGCCACATGGAAAAAGGTGTGGTGGTCAGATGAGACTAAAGTTGAATTATTGGCCTTAGCATCAAATTATACGTCTGACGGAAATCCAATACAACTCAACATCCAAATAACACCATTCCTACAGTAAAGCATGGAGGTGGTAATGGGGATATTTCTCTGCAGCAGGGACTGGAGAACTTGTCAGGATAGTAGGAAAAATGGATGGAACAAAATGCCTCCAAATTCTTGAGGAAAATCTGCTGCCGTTTGCCAGAACCTTTTTAATGGGAAGAAGATTTACCTTCCAACATGACAATGACTCAAAGCACACAGCAAAAATGACCACACAGTGGTTGAATACGAAAAAGGTGAATGCCCTTGCATGGCCTAGTCAGACCCCAGACTTAAACCCCATTGAAAATCTGTGGAGTGACTTGAAGACTGCAATATGCAAACGGTCACCATTAAATCTAACTGAACTTGAGCAGTTCTGCAAAGAGTGAACAAATATTGCAAATTCTAGATGTGCAAAGTTAGTAGAGACATATCCCAACAGATTAAATGCTGTAATTAAAGCACAAGTGGTTCAACAAAATACTGACACAAGGGAGTGATCCTTTTTCCAACTCTGTGAACTGTATCTGTCTTCATTTCAGGCTGCAAAGCAACAAAATGTGATTATTTTAAAGGAGGCGATTCTTTTCTATACCCACTGTACATCTTGTCTCTGGGTGGCTACACTTACTTCTCCACCGTATCTATGGTTGTTACAGAGGCTGGACTTTAAACATGTCTGCCTTTGTTAAGTACATAATATTAGCAGTGTACAGAAGAAAGATAAGATAAATTTGCTGTCACTTCAGCTCACAAAAAATGACAAGGATGGTGCATGTCTGGCAAGATCAGTGGGTATTTTCTGTACTTGCTGAAAATGTCATTAGCCTAAAAATGTAAAACAAATGCAGCTATTACAAGAATTGGTAAGCTGCAATATTTTACATTTAAATTACACCCAGCTTCTGCAAAGGAGAGGGTATCTTCATGTTTCTTCTGGCGAGATCTGGCTGTGCCCTTGCAGAGACCTGCATTTTACAGGTGCAGAAAAACATAGGACTCCACACATGTGTGAATCATCTGACAACATAACATAGGCAGTTTACACTTCCCGCATATAAAATCAGAGAAGTTTAGTGTGCCAACTGTTTTTCTGGCTGCAGCAAGCTGGCGGTAGGGCGCAGTGCAATGCACATTTTACTGCATCACACAGCTCCCTTTTTCTTTTTCTTTTTGTGACCTCTACAAAGTGACACTTCATTCTTGTCACCTACAGCAGTGCATTGTTTTGCAATACTGTACAGTGGCATGTGGTGCTTCCCTGTGCGCAGCAAAAAAAATGCAGCATGTCTACATTTTATAGCAGCTCACTGTCAAGGCTGCTGTTAGAAGCCATGGGGCTCCATACAGCAAACCTGACAGGGCACCCCCCCCCCCTCCAAAAAAAAAGTTTGCTAACATTCAGTTATGAATGAACACAATAAGGGATCAGTACAGATCACTCATTGGGGTTGATTTACTAAAGCTTGAAAGTGCAAAATTTGGTGCAGCTCCACACAAAAACCAATCAGCTTCAAGGATTTATTGTCAAAGCTTGATTGAACAAGCTGAGGTTAGAAGCTGATTGGCTAGCATGCACAGCTGCACCAGTTTTTTGCACTCTCCAGCTTTAGTAAATCAACCCCACTGTGTCCATTCAGGAAAGGAAGGGGCTGCTAATTGTGACATTTACTGGACCCTTTGCCCACTCTTCAATCTGAAGGATCCTATTGTGTGCTTGTAATTGCCAGTGGGAAGGAAAGGAGGGAAGCCAACAGCACTGTGGGGGGTGGGGGCACACAGGCAGGTGTGGGCAGTAGGGGGAAACTTATGGTGCATGGGGATGCAATTACTGGAACCGATCCCCTGTATGGCACTTCCTGCAGCTAATGAAAGCCAGCAGGAGGAAGAGGAGAAGCCAGCTTTCAGCTGCTGCAGAGAGCCATACAGGGGTTTGGATCCAGTAATTGCCCCCCCCTCACCATGTCAATCACCCTCCCTGCCCATATCCAATTTACCCAGCTGGGTCCCATACAGGAGGGCTGGTGGTACCCCCTTATCTATAGCCCACACCTCCAGGCTGCATTGCAATGCTAACAGGGCACATAGAAAACGTTATTTTCTGTGTTTTCTGCGATAACTGATGTTCTTTAAGTGCGGTAAAATGCCAGTCACCGCTCACGAGCCTCTTCCCCTGCTTCATCTCCTCGGGAGAAGGATCATGTGACCTGATTGTGTAAGGATGATTTTATTGCACCTAAAAAAGATTTAAATGGATGTATAGAATGCTTGCTTCTTCTAATGAACTGTGTCTTTATCCTAGTGACCTGACTTCCATTATAAACAAAGTTATTAGCTACTTTTGCAACAATAAATCTTTGTTGGATACAGACTATTCTAGTTTTTTTTTTTGCAGCAGCAGCATTTAAGTCACAAGTGATAATCATGGAGGCAAATTAACAAATTCCAGGCAGTTCTACATAAAGTACATGCCATTCCTCGGATGAGGCACTAATCACATTACACAGATAGTAATGTTCTAACAATACTGTGCGTTGCAGCTTAAACGGAGATGGGCTATTTACTGCAAATAGTATCATTTACGATAACATATACTGTAATTAGCATGCAGCTAAAGCTATGGCAGCATATCAGGAGAAGAAAATATATAGAACTACATTATATTTATATAGCTGTACTGTTTTTATGGCACTTCCTTCCTCATTATTTTTTCTTTTAAATAAAATATTAGAATGAAATCCAATGCCAAAGCTGACTGTAGACTGAAATGAGTTGAAAGACAATCATATGACTGCCATAAAATCTGTCATTACCACGATTCTCATATGAAGACATTAATGTGCTATGTAAAGAGCTGTTTGGGCTGCCCTACATGCAAAGCATGACAAAGTGTGACAAACGCACATAATCGCGATGTCTGATGGCGCCCTACAGTATTGCGAATGAGGGACACACACATGCTTCAGCCATATAATGTGGCTGTGTTCTATGTGCAAGCATGACTTTTCAGTGCAATGTGCACTCCCAAGGCATATTTGATGGGATTAAATAGTGGCTATTGGGAAAATCAGTGGCAAAGTATTCTGATATTTCTTAAATAGTGACAATATCATATTTATTTTGTAATGAACTAGACACTTGGCATGGAAATTAATTCCTGACTCAGACACAACATGCAGTTGAGAGAAAAAAGTGTGGGGAAATCCCCACTTGCTCAGAGTCACCAGAACAAGCGTCCCCGTCTGTAAGATTCTTCTTCTCCCCATTCTAGTGACAGTGAAATATTTTAGATTTCCCTCACTTTTTGACTAGCTTGTTCCTGTTGATATGTCATACTTCTGCTGTAAAGGGAACACTGTACCTCTGCATTAAAACACTTTAGGCCCCTTTCACACTGAGGCATTTTCCTAGCGTTTTTGTGCTAAAAATAGCGCTTCCAAAACGCTTCTAAAACGCTGCCCATTAATTCCAACGTACCTATTCACACTGGGGCGTCGCGCTGGCACCACGTTTAAAAAAGTCCTGCAAGCATGATTTTTTGTGCTTATTCTGAGCGCTAAAAATAGCGCATTAAAAGCGCCCATATACATTGAAATGAATGTAAAGCCCTTTAAAAGCGCGTTAAAAGCGCCAGCAAAACGCCCAGAGGTTGTGGAAAGGTCAAAATATCAGGAAGTAAACAGGATGTAATTTAGGGGGCTGTGCTATTTATTTAATGCTAGTGCTTCAAAAGCGCTTCGAAAGCGCTTGAAAAGTGCTTGAAAAACGCCTGGGCATTAGCGCGATTTATAGCGCAAATGCGGAAAAACTGTGGCAAAAACGCGGTCATAACGCTTGATGTTTTGTGTGCCTTTTTCAAACGCCTCAGTGTGAAAGTAGCCTTAAAGTGGTATTGAATCCAAAGGCAAACATGTATTATGCAGTTTTTATTGCAGTTTATTAAAGTTATTATTGAAGTTTACCAATTCTTAAATGTGATTGCTGCATTCGTTTTCCTTTTAAAGACTTCCTTTTGACTGTTTTCACCTGCTGATCCTGCCAGTGTCTGTTGTTTTTCAAAAAAACAAGCTCTCTTGCAGATGTAGCTGTTAGGCCTGGTTCATACTGGTGCAGCTGTGATTTCATCTGATTTCCAATGTGACTATGTAGTGCAACTACAGAGCAACTTGGAGCAATTTGACTGTTGCAATTTCTGCAGGAGGGGAGGAAAAAGAGTTGGGAGGAAATCATATGAAAAATACATCAAAAACATGCATACATGCAATTTTGATAAAACAGAAGAGAGGAGGCACTTCTAAGTGCAATATGCCAGTACCACTTTATTAATAAAAGGTTAAAAACACTCACAAGATGCTAGTAAGTGAAATTTTGATGCATTTCCATTGCAGTTTATGGGGCATAAAATCACACTGCATCGCACCAAAATAACACAGGTATCTTCCCTAAAGTCACATCACAGTTGCATTGCATTGATGTAAACAGGCACTATTGAAATCAATGTGACTTCCATTGTCACCGATTCTGTGAGACGCAAGTCCCATCTGAAACCTCACCAGTGTGAACCAGGCCTTAGAGGGATGAGACAAACTATTAACACTAACAGGGGTGCTTACAATGATCAGCGTGTAAAACCTGTATCCCAAAAGGAAAAAAACTGTTGCTGTAAATACTTGTAAAGTGTTAGCTGGGGTTTGGCTTCAATTTATTACTGTATCTAAATTTGCTACTAAATCTAACACTCCCCACAGATTAACAATGTTGCTATTCAAATGTGTCCCCTGTTCTCCGTCATCCAGAGTGGAAGCATTCTAATACAGAAGGTGTGTTACTGGTCAGATCACCAGGTGAAAACAGAGGAAAAAAACTTAAAAAAGAATGACATCTAATGATTGGTAAGTTGCAATATATATAATTTTTAGTTTTGGGTTTAACGCTGCTTTATAGGGTTTCTAACCTTTCCCAACTCTATCCAAAACTAAAGGGATTTTTGGCTTTTTGAAGTTAAAGCGAAGGTGATATGCAAATCAAACAAAGCAAAAACAGTGACTAGTCACCTGGTGGCAACATTCACATTGAGAATGTGAACATGAAAGACCTTGCACCATCATAAGCTCCTCTTGAAAACCAATGATCACTTTTTTTTCAGGTCTCTATCTATAGATAGTGATGAGTACAGAGAACTGTATCTAAATATAGTAACTTGATGATATCACTGTCTATATAGAGGAGCAGGACATCCAGACATTTGCAGAGGTGGTGCTATGTGCTGATGCCAAGATATATATATATGAATGTAGAATGAAGCAGAAAACACTACTTTTAGCTCAGGTGCCATTTTAAAGAACAGTTCCAATGAAATGCAGAATTTAGTTTTAAAGACGTTTTTAAAATGCTTAAATACTAGCAGATGTGTGACTGTTCATGAATGGGTTAATTTAGGCTCAACAGTTTAAGGCATCTGAATGACTCATAACCCAATGGTATGTATTACTGTCCAGTCAGACAGTATTTTAATTAGACACGTATCGTTTGGTCAGGTGGACCATCTTACTACAGCTGATCATAGAGGAGGGAAAGTATGTAGACTAATTGTAGAGTTGGAGTTAGAAGACGCATAGTGGGGACTGATCTTAGACAACAGGGAAAAGAAGTGGAGTGGAAATGGATCATGGCCCATGAGGTACAGCCGCCCATAGTTAGATTTTCATACGCACATTTGTATGGAAATTGGGAAAAGTCGTTCATCTGAACATTCTTTCTTGCCATCATTGAGTCACCTAATGAATGGATGGTATTTAACAGGTTTCATTATAATATGTCAGATTTTTTCCTAAACAACAAATAATGTAACAGTGAGAAATTCATTCATTCAAGAAAAATGTTCCATCCTGCTCCATCAAATTTTCCCATCGCTACGTTGAAAACGATAATCGACTTGACTCTACTAACCTTTCTAAAATTGAATGAATGAGCTGAAAATGAAGAAGAGACTCAATGGGGTTGATTACTAAAACTGGAGATTGCAAAATCAGGTGCAGCTATGCATTCTAGCCAACCGGCTTCTAACTTCAGCTTGTTCAATTAAGTTTTGACAATAAAACCTGGAAGCTGATTGGTTTTTATGCAGAACTGCAACAGATTTTTCACCATCCAGTTTTAGTAAAACAACCCCAATAATGGACAGGTAGAAAAGGCAGAAAGGTAACTTGGCGGGCCATAGGGGCACGGAGGAGGCAGAGTTGAAGCTGATCATGGGCAGATCGGAGAAGCACCAGCAGATCACAAGACATTAGGTGATGCAGGGAAGGATCTGACTGAGGAGGAAGGAGAGGCACAGAGGAGAAGATCATAAATTAGGAGAAGAGAGAGAAGGCAGTAGAATCTAATGGTGAACTTGAGATAGAAATCCATTTGTAGAATAGGTAAAAAGGGTTGGTGGCAAAGAGGAAGATGGCTGGGTGGTGGAGGGACTACAGTAGAAACAAAGAGCAGGAAGAGTAAGAACTGATTATTTTTGAAGGTCTGAGGGCAGGGCCGTCTTTAAGGCAGGGCAAAAGGGGCAGCTGCCCACGGCCCCATCATTGTTGTGGGGTCCAAAGCAGCTGCCTCATACTTGCCAACTATCCCAGTTTAAATTTCCTTGTCTCTTGAAGTTTTAGTCCCGGACTCTGTCCCAATATCTCAGTGTGAAGTTCTGTTACTAATGCTGCCCAGCTCTGCCCTATTGCCATGTACAGATGACTCACCTGCAGACCCTGTGTTTACGTGTATTGATATGTAAATAGTGCTGGCATTAATATGTAAATAACCACGGACCAGTGGCATTGATATGTAAATAGAGGCGGCATTCCTATGTATATCAAGCCCCTTGAGGTCATATCCTCCATCACCTCTTCTGAATGCCCTACCTACAACTGTGGTCATTAAGCCTAACATCAGCCCGTTCTGCAAAGCTAAGCAAATTGGAGGTGGAACTCTTTTTCAAAATAACATGGTGCTACAGCACCGTGAGTTTTGGTGCATATGAATACGCACCTCTCAGCAGATGCATGAGGGTGTAATTAACAATAAATTGCACTGCTGTGTACCTGCTAAAGGGCAGCATGTTTCTGTGTTGTCAGGGCAGCAGTTTTGCATGCGTTCCCGACACACACAAATGTGAACGCAGGCTAAATGTCTCAGTTACACTGGTGGTCAGTGTAAATCTTCTCATTACATTGGAGCTTGGTGTGCAATCCTTTCATTTACACTAGTGGCCAGTGTGAAGGTCCCCCTTACATTGGTGGTCAGAGTAAATCCTCATTACATTGGTGGTCAGTATAAATCCCTCCTTACTTAGTTAAATACTGTGAGCGCTCCTATTACATTAGTGGTCAGTGTAAATCCCCATTACATGGGTGGCCATTGTATAAACTCCTCTATATATTGGTAATCTGTAAAAAAAAATCCAAACTTGCATTTGTGGTCAGTTTTCAATCCTCTCTTAGATTGGCGATCCATGTAGCAGCTCCTTTTAAATTGTTGGTGAGTGTAAATCACCCCTTACATTGGTGGCCAGTGTAGTGTAGAAATCCCCCTTCATTGGTTGTTGATGTAAAATCCCTTGTTACATTGGTTGTCAGTGTAAACTCTTCATTACATTGGTGATCATTGTACATTTCCCTTTACATTGGTGGTAAGTGCAGAATTGCCATTTCACTGGTGGTTAGTGTAAATCCTCTTTACATTGGTGGCCAGTGTAAATCCCCCCTAACATTGGTGGTCAGTGTATAAGTGTCACCTTACATTGGTGGTCAGGACAAATTGCCTCGACAGGGGTTGTCAGTGTAAATTCCCCCTTACATGGGGGTCATTAGGTATTTCCCCTTATACTGGTGCTTGGTGTAAATGCTGCTATTACATTGGTGTCAGTGTAGAAATCCCTCTTTATATTGGTGGGTGGTGTAAAATTCCCCATTGCATGGTGGTTAGTGCAAATTCCCCCTCACATTTGTGGTCAATGTAAATCCCCTCTCACATTGGTGGTCACTGTAAATTCCCCATTACATTGGTGGTCAGTGTAGAATCCCCCACTATATTCTTGCCAACGTTTTCCAGCTTTGCTCTACATGATTCAGAATTTGCCATAGTGTACTGATTTCTAACTAATCATTTCCCCCCACCACTGTCACTGATCCCATCAATCCCCCAGAATTTGCACTGATCAGACCCCCCCCCCCCCCTCCCTCAGCATTGCCACTGATCTCAGGAGTCCTAGCATTCATAGGAGTTTTCTGTCTATTAATGGGTCCCCTCACCTCCCCAGTCAATGGTGTGCAGGAAGTGAGGAGATGATGTGCTGTAACCTTTAGCAACCAATCAGTGAGCAGTAATGATGTACACTAACCTCCTGCAACCAATCATTGAGCAGTAAAGATATACAGTAACCTCAAGCAACCAATCAGTGAGCAGTAATAATGTGCAGAAACCTCTAGCAAACAATTAATGAGTGGAATGGATGCCCAGTAACCTCTAGCAACCAATCAGTGATCATTATTGATGTACAGTAATCTCTAGCAACCAATCAACAAGCAGAAGTCATGTACTGTAACCTCTAGCAAATAATCAGTGAGCCATAATGTGTGCTGTAACCTTTAGCAACCAGCCAGTGAGCGGTAATTATACACTGTAACCTCTGGCAGCCAATCACAATTGCTGCCTGATCTGATTTAGTAAACTGATTTTGAGTCTAGCTACTATTTATTGTATGTCTCAGAGCAGGTGGAGAGCGAAATTACATGTAAAGTGGGTCAATATTAAAGATGGTCCTGTCTGAGGGGAAAGAGAAGCAGCTAATCCAATTTTATTAGGAGAGGGTGCAGAGGAAGTACAGCTAAAAGACTGTAGCATGAAGAGATGACATGTCCCCAATCCTCTATTTACATTCACCTGTCAGTGGGGAATCCCCCACTGACAGCTGAAAGAGTGGGCAGGGATGAGTCACTGGATGAGCCTGAAATAAATACTGCATGAATTATTTTATTGCAAAAATCAATGCAGCATTTAATTCAGTATTTAACTTTTACAGAATTGACCCCACTCCTCTATTCACATGAACACCTTTATTTAAGACAATGGAGGTGGAAGAGGTAATTGTATACAAAACAACCCTGGCATCAGAGAATATAATAGCAATCAAGCAAGATTTTCCAATATGCTAGATCATTTAGATCCATTTATAGTGGAGAGCGGCTTATGGGGAGCCTATACGCTCTGTTAGGCCTGATTGACACTTGCAATTGGGGGGGGGGGTTGATAAAACAGTTTGGTTGATGTGTTTTTACTGCCCACCCCCCCAAGCTGCAAAGGCAACTGTATGGTGGTATACACACGTGGTGGCAGTGATGCGTTGCACTGCAGCGTAGTAAAAGTTATCCCCCTGTAGGGTTTGGCAGACATTGGCGCCCACTGAATGTGAATTGTTTAAGTGAATGAGGCTGTACTGCTACCACCCCAAAACTGTGTGTAATTCATGTGGTTGCAGCATGGTGGCGTAAGTTTTAGGGGATAAAACAGGCAGTAAGAAGCTGACATAATGCCACAGATTGCTCTTCAGAGGACTTCCTCTAGTGTACAGAGCTTGTACGCTGCAGTATTTGTATTATAGCAGAAAGTAGAAAAATTGTGTTTTTTTTTCAAAATTGTTTTTTTGTTTATAGTGCAAAAAATAAAAACCGCAGAGGTGATCAAATACCACTAAAACAAAGCTCTATTTGTGGGAAAAAAGGACATCAATTTTGTTTGGGTACAGTGTTGCATGACCGCGCATTTGTCCGCTAAAGTAAAGCAGCGCCGTATCATAAAAAATGGCCTGGTCATTAAGGGGGTTAAACCTTCCGGAGCTGAAGTGGTTAATGTGTGCTGTCCCATAAACATTGGATATTTGTTGTTGAATTGAGGAACTATCATCTAATGTCTCTAGTCAACTCACAAGTGAATCAAGTATAGGTGGAAGGGGTTTGGGGGTTTTATTAGGAAAGGAATGATAAGAAGAGTCATAAGACTCTTTATAGTTCAAAAAACATTACCCCATCTCTCCTTTATCTTGCTTGGTGGTCTGCACAGGTGAAAAGTATCTCTGCATGCCACATGCTGTCTCCAATAGCTCTTTCTGTCATTTGATTTTATTAAAATAATGGCATGACACCAGAGGCGGCTCTAGGCTTTGTGAGGCCTTAGGCAAAAACTAGACATAAGGCCCTACTCACGCCCATAATGGGAAAAATAATTCAAGCAATAAAAAAATTAACTTTGTAAATTGTATATATTAAGAGCTTTAAAGTGCTGGTGTCAGTATTCTCTATCTCGGTGCTGGTGTCAGTGTCAAATTAGGTGGTTGCGAGGCCCCTGTGAATGTGAGGCCTTAGGCGACCGCCTAATTTGCCTAATTAGAGAGCCGCCTCTGCATGACACAAAGGGAGTTATTTGTACAGGAGAATGTTATGCCTTGGGCAACTTGATGTTGAAATACAGCCCTGCTTATCTTCCTTTGATTCTTCCACCACTCCGTTTAGACACTAGGAGTAACGCCTAGTACACAAGGGCCGAATGTCGGAAGACATCGGCCGGTTCAGTAAAAAACGTCTGACATTCAGCCTGTGTATGTCAGCTGCTCCCAATGGCTGAGAGCCATCCCCCTGTCAGAAAACAACAGCTTGGATCATTAGTACAGCTGCTCCAACTGGAGCTGTCAGTTTTTTTTCATTCAACCTGTTGAGCTGAACAATAAAAAAGAAAAACTATTCGGCTGGGTTCACACCTATGCGAATTTGATGCAGCTTAAACCACATCCAACTCACCAGACACTTGAAAACACATTGTTTTCAAGGTGTCCAGTTCACTTATGTGCGGTGCATTCGCAGTCTGCATTGCACAGAAAACGCGTGCATTTTCAGTACAATATGGTGCGAATTCCCAGCCCATTGTGTTCAATGGGAGCACATCTAACACAGAGATGCGCTCCGCACTGAACAGGGATATTTTCCCCTGCTCGCGGCCCCTCCCCCCACAGCTGCTGCGCTGTGAGAACAGACAGGAGCCACCGAGCTGCAGCTACGCCCCTTCTCGGCAGCAGACGGTCTGGAATTCACACTATTGAGAATTGGATGCGGATTTTCTTGCACCCAATTCGCATAGCAGGAGACTGTGACCGGCTCTCCATGGAGCTGGTTCGCGCATCTCCAGAGCGGCTCCGGTGCGAATTGCACAGGAGTCCTGTGCATCTTTTGATCCGTTTAAACGCTTGCCGACCAGCCATCGCGGCAGATTGGCTTGGCTGCGCAAACCGCCACCATCGTACGTCGGGCACGCATGCGCGATTTGTGGGTGAGCTGAGCGTGCCTGTGGGTCGGGCGGACTTAATGTCTGGCAGCGACCCGCGATTGCCTACTACAGAGGCAGAACGGGGATCTGCCAATGTAAACATGGTGGATCCCCATTCTGTCAGAGGACATGACAGTGATCTACTTTTCCCTGTGATCGAGAACAGTGAGATCGGTCATGTCCCTGCCAGCTCAGCCCCCACACAGTTAGAACACACATAAGGAACACAGTTAACCCATTGATCGCCCCCCCAGAGTTTAACTCCTTCCCTGCCAGTGACATTTATACAGTAATCAGTGGCTATTTTTAGCTCTGTTTTTTATCTGTCTGCCGCAATGTTGCAGTCTCGATAAAAATCGCAGATCGCCTCCATTACTAGTAAAAAAATAAAATAATAAGAATGTCATAAATCTATCCTGTACTTTGTAGACGCGATAACTTTTGCGCAAAGCAATCAATATACGCTTATTGGGATTTTTTTTACCAAAAATATGTAGAATACATATCAGCTAAACTGATGAAGAAATGTGTTTTTTTTATTATTATTCTTTTGGGATATTTATTATAGCAAAAAGTAAAAAATATTGATTTTTTTTTCAAAATTGTCGTTCTTGTTTTTGTTTATAGAGCAAAAAATAAAAACCTCAGAGATGATCAAATACCACCGAAATAAAGCTCTATTTGTGGGAAAAAAGGATGTCAATTTAGTTTGGGTACAACGTCGCACGACCGCGCAATTGTCAGTTAAAGCGATGCAGTGCCATATTACAAAAAGTGCTCTGGTCAGGAAGGGGGTAAATCCTTCCGGGGCTGAAGTGGTTAGGGTCCGAATTCAGCTTTGAGTCGCTCCATGCTGCAGTGTGAACCCAGCCTAAGTGTGTACAAGGCTTAAGGCCAGCCATACACAAAGCAAATTTGTTTCCATATTTTCTTATTTATTATTATTACCTGTGGTTGCAGGAAAGAAATTCACTTGATTTCCCCCATCAACACAGACAGTAATCCCTCCTGCCGAGCCATTGTCTGCTCCCAGCTCCCATTGTCTACCCAAGTTGATAGATCGGTCAACTTGGTACATTCAGCTTGCCCATACATGGTTTGAATCTCGGCCGGTTCAGCAGGATTAAAACTGTATATGCAGGGCTGCTGTTAAAAACCACGGGGCCCCATACACCCAACCTGACAGCCCCCCCAAAAAAAAACATGTTTTCTATGCTTCAGTTATGAATAAACACAATGAGGGATCGGTACAGATCACTCATTGTGTCCATTTAGGAAAGGAAGGGGCTGGTAATTGTGCCATTTACTGGACCCTTCCTCCACTCTCCATCCTGAAGGATCCTATTGTGTGCCTGCAAATGGCAGTGGGAAGGAAAGGAGGGAAGCCAGAGGTACTGTGGGGGTGGGGGGGGGCACACAGGCAAACGTGGGCAGGGGGAAATTTATGGTGCATAGGGAGGCAATTATTGGAACCAATCCCCTGTATGGCTCTTTCTGCAGCAGCTGAAAGCCAGCAGTAAGGGAGAAAAGAAGAAGCCAGCTTTCAGCTGCTGCAGCGAGCCATTGGTTCCAGTAATTGGCCCCCACCGTGCCGATCGCCCTCTCTGCTCATATCCAATTCCCTGCCTGGGCCCCCCTGCTGGCCTGGGCCCCATACAAGAGCGCTGGTGGTACCCTCTTATCTAAAGCCCTGTGTGTATGGCCTGCCTAAAGCTAAATGTCACCATTGTCAGACCTTACATCAGGCTATGAACTCGCTGTGTGCTACATGAAGTGGGTTACATCTTCCTCCATACTGGGGAGTATTTCCTTCAGCCTCCAGCACTGAATGCAGCAGTGGGAGACAAAAGGAAAGGAAAGGATCTGCTGGGGAGGAATTTGGGATTAAAGCTTTGCTTGTGGCTGCAATTGCTAAGCTTTTTTTGCCTGTATTTCATACACACTCGATTTACTAAAATTTCAGAGTGCACAATCTGGTGCAGCTGTGCATGGTAGCCAATCAGTTTCTAACTTCAGCGTGTTCAGTTAAGCTTTGACAATAAAATCTGAAAGCTGATTGGTTTCTAGGCAGAGCTGCACCAGATTTTGCACGCTCCAGTTTTAGTAAATCTTACCATTTGTTCTTTGATCCAGAAAAAGTATACAGGAAAGAACACAACAGCTCAGCAGGGGATATTGCTGTACTAACATCCGATCGTTAGTACAGCGGCTCTGACCGGAGCTGACAGTTTTGTTTCATTCAACCCGCTGGGTTGAAGAGAAGAAAACGAAGAGTGTGCACCAGGCTTAAGGACAAAACAAATCGAAACGCCTAAACACAATTTCGAAATTTTGACAAGTTAGTAAAACTGTACATATCATCATCACAACTACTTTGTGCATCCAGGTGAATTATACCTTGATTTTTCATGACAAATAGGGCTTTCTTTTTTTTTATTATCAAAGGAAAACCCACTCAAAATAGTAAAAAAAAATTTTTTTTTTTTTTAAATTTAGCTGTATATTTCTTGCTACTACCATAACCTTCCAAATAACAATCCAAAATTAAATTCTCCTGCTCCTGATGAGTTCAGCGATAACACATATGTGTATGTTAGTTATTGTTTAAACCCATAGTGCAGCCCAAAAACAGTAGTGCCCATTTTGTTTTTTCTTATCCTACCTAAAACACACTGACAGTAATTGACACTAATGCTTAAAAACAAAAACAAAGAAAAACCTTGATCTAGGTTTTTTTTTGTATTTTTTCTGCAAGGAGAGAGATACAGTGCATCTCTCTCCTCCATTCACAGAGAAAAAAAGGCATGGGCTTATTACAAGACCCTCATAAGATTACATGTGCATTTAACAGATTTTATGTATGTTATTTAATATTAAAAACCCCCATGGTGTAGACATTCAAAAGCCCTGACTGCAGTTGGGTGCCGCCATCTTGGATGTAATGTTAGCAGCTTCAGCAGACTCAGAGCTGTCATTTAAGTGACACAATATAGCATTCCTCTTTGCTCCTGCTCAGCAGCTATATAAAAGTTCATGGAGCTGGGCCAGCACAAAGAATAAAGCTGGGTACATAAAGATTGAATTTTGGCCTGTGTTTAGCCCTCTCTGTGCAACAGAAACTGACTGTTAGATCAGCGTCTGTCAAACGGTCCTTCTGGAAAACCAGCCTGTGGCTGCATCGCTGAGGGTTCCTCCATCCACCTCACTTGATTTTTGGTTTGTTTTAAAGGGACCCAGTAGAGCCCCAGCTCAGTAGTACCCCCACTCAGCATGCCCCCAGCTCATTAGTACCCCTGTTCAGAAGATCTCAAGCTTATTGGTACCCTCATTCAGCAGATCCCCTGCTCAGTCGTAGCCCCCAGCTCTGCTGATGCCCCACTTAGTAGTAACCCCCAACTCTGCTGATCCTCCACTTAGTAGTAACCCACAGCTCTTCTGATCCCCCACTCAGTAGCACTCCCCAGCTCTGCTAATAGTTTGTAAATCCTCCTCTTTCTCCAGGCCCCACTGACCACCAGCTATATTGCTCCCACACTGTGCACCACATGTGACATTGCTAGTTTTTCCTGCTCTGGTTCCCCAGCTCTGCTGATCCTATGCTACTCAATGCTCCGTTATAGTAATCCTATGTTGCACACCACGTGTACTATCTGCTAGTTGCTCCACTCCAGCCTGGACCCTGCTCACCTTCCTGTTGCTCCATGCTGCACATCAGATGTGACGTCTGCACCAGACCCCCTGAGAATAAATACACATGAACCAGAAAAGAGTGCTGATGATTAGAGTTGAGCGGACACCTGGATGTTCGGGTTCGGCGGGTTCGGCCGAACTTCGCAAAAAAGTTTGGGTTTGGTACCGAACGTTACCTGAACTTGACCTCGGACCCCGAACCCCATTGAAGTCAATGGGGACCCAAACTTTTCTGCACAAAAATTGCTGTAAAAAGTCCTGGAAAGTGCTAGAGGGCTGCAAAAGGAAGAAAAATGGGAGATGTTATTAGATCTGCAATCTGTCCCTCAAAGCAGTAGTAATCTCTACCTAGTCCAGTATCAGATCGTTCTGTAATCAGATTGTTCTGTAATGCAGGATGAGAGATCGTTCTGTAATCAGATCGTTCTGTAATGCAGGATGAGATGTTATTAGATCTGCAATCTGTCCCTCAAAGCAGTAGTAGTAATCTCTACCTAGTTATTAGATCTGCAATCTGTCCCTCACAGCAGTAGTAGTAGTCTCTACCTAGTTATTAGATCTGCAATCTGTTCCTCACAATCTGTCCCTCACAGCGCCGGCAGCATCCTCTCCCTACACTAACCTGAGAGCATGTGACATGCAGCACTGTGATCCATCTCTGATGATGATGACGACACTCCCTGTCTAACGTCTAGATTATTGATCCATCTCTAATGATGATGACGAAACTCCCTGTCTAACGTCTAGATTATTGTAGAGTAGGACGTAATGTCTTGCTAGACTAATGTCTTGCTAGAGAGTAGGACGTAATGTCTTGTTAGACTAATGTCTTGCTAGACTATGACCTGATCCATCTCTAATGATGACGAAACTCCCTGTCTAACGTCTAGATTATTGTAGAGGGTAAAAAGAAGGAAAACGTCGGGAGATCGTGAAAGG
>BLSH010142204.1:1376430-1411896 GCA_018402905.1 Glandirana rugosa | reverse complement strand
CGATCGTAGCGATCGTTGTTTTAAGCAGAGTTTGATCTGCAACTCAAAGCAGCGGTATGTGAAATCTCTAATTTCTGCTATCTGTCCTCAGAGCAACAGCACAGACAGCAGTAGTAAAGTAATCTATCTCAGGATGCAGGATCAGGTCTTAAAATGGCTGAATTCTGTCCCTCACGCCGTCAGCTACCTTTCCCTACACTAACCCAAGGAGCATGTGACTGCAGCACTGTGACTCCAGCTTATAAAGAGGCTGGGTCACATGATGCACTGGCCAATCACAGCCATGCCATTAGTAGGCATGGCTGTGATGGCTTCTAAGGGCAAACCAGTGAAACGCTTGTTGATTGGCTGCCCTGCAGCTTCTCAACACGTGGAGTAAAATAGCAGAACCCCGGACCGAACCCGAACGATTTTTGAAATGTCCGGGTCCGGGTCCGTGCCACGGACACCCGAAAGTTCGGTACGGACCCGAACGTTACAGTCCGGGTTCGCTCAACACTAGTCCTGGGTCACTGCAGGAGTTCCGTGGTCAGTCACTGGAGATAAGGCATCGGCAGGGTGGATGTGACAGCTGGCCAGGTCTCTGCCTCGCGGTGGATGGAACTAGCGTGGAACTGATTACTCCCGAGTACACTGAGTGCATTCCACGCTAGTTCCATCCACTTAGAGCCAGAGACCTGACCAGTTGTCACATCCATCCTGCCAATGCCGTATCTCCAGTGACACACAATGGAGTTCCCGCAGTGACCCAGGACCCTTATAATCATGCTCTTTATTTCTCGTTATATGGGTACCCATTTGGCCATTTGCCTATTAAATCTCCCTATGGCTTAATTTCTACACTTAGTTTGACGCACCTTGTGCTTCCTTTGGACCCATAGTAGGGCCAGTTCTGGGCACCCCCCTCTGCCTCAGCTTGCGGTGCACCTGCCCAGGACCGGCCCTGAATCCGAGGACAAAACCGGGGACAGAGTTCCTCCGGGGACAGTGTCCTTAATCTGGGGACTGTCCCCGGAAACCAGGGACGTCTGGTCACCCTAGTCTTACTGCATTGTGGCAACCAGGAAAAAACCTCAGCACAAAGCCAATCAAAAGAGGGGCTGTGCCTCTGTAACCAGGGATAACCAATAACCCCCCAGGAAATGAGGTGAGGAAAAGACTTGGAATTGGATTATCTCATGATAAAGAGCCCCTACGGCCATGGTCAGTGGAGCAGTCTCATGAGTCACATGGGCAGGCTGTAGAGGTCTCCCATCAATATCCTCAAGGGCAAGTGGAGTGGCCCGAAGCTGCAGCGGAATCGAGTGCTTAGACACAAAGGCACCATCCATGAACAGGCCTGCAGCCCCAGAGTATATTAGAGCCTGTATCTCGATGAACGACTCAGACCAAGAAAGGGTAACCAGAACCAGGGGCTTATCCTTCAGGATTACTGGGGACGTAACAAGCCACCTAAGGTCTGTTCCCCACAGGACCTCAGGTGCAAGCGTTTCATGGACGGGTAGGAGAAGACTTCAAAAAGTGATATGCCTGGCCACAGTAAAGGCACAATCTCTCCTGCCTCCTAAAGGCTCTCTCCTCCGCAGAGAGACATATGAAGCCCAACTGCATGGGTTCTATTTCACTGGCAGGCTCGGTACCAGGAGGTATGGGAGGTGAGGGAGGCACGGGTGGGACTACAAAGATCGGAGCTAGACGTACAGGTGGCCTCTGCAAGTTCTCCTTAAAGGAAGGTCTCTCTCTGAGTCTGGAGTTAATGAGAATGGCAAACGTGATCAACCTCTCCAGCTCAGTGGATATGTCTCTGGCTGCTATCTCATCTTTGATGTTATCCGAGAGACCATGAGAAAAAGCAGCCACGAGAGCCTCATTGTTCCAAGCAACCTCTGCTGCCAGAGTACAGAATTCAATGACGTAATCGGCAACAGTTCTTAAACCCTGCTTGATGGACATGAGGCTTTTGGCAGCAGAAGTGGAGCATGTGGGAATGTCAAATACCCTTTTAAAGGAGACCACAAACTCTGGGTAACGCTGGACAATGGGTTTTTGCGTCTCCCATAGAGGGTTTGCCCAGGCCAAGGTTCTGTCAGAAAGCAAAGAAATCACAAAACCTACTTTGCTTCTGTTGTGGGAAACGCGTGGGGCAGCATCCCAAAGTATATCCCAATCTGGTTGAGAAAGCCTCTGCATTGAACTGGATCACCCCCAAATCACTGGGGAAGTGGAGCAGAAACAGACAGAAGTGGGGAAGTGGAGCGGAAACAGCTAAACCTTGGTCAGCAGAGGGTGTTTTTTGTATTGTGTATATGTATTATATGTAACGTAATGTCCAGGTTTAACATTTTGTAATAAAGTATATTTTTAATCAATTTTGCCTATGTTATGCCCATAAAGTCCTACCTATTTTTTGAAGGGGATTTCTCCTCTTTCAATCCTTTTTGTACAGTGGGATACTGTGAGATGTGAGCCGAGATCTACAGTGGGATACTGTGAGTTACGTGTGCAGATCTACAGTGAACTGTTGAAAGTGAAGTGTTGCTAGAGGGGACAGCATTGCTAAGAAAATACAGATTGCTGCATTCAGCTTAAAGGCCCTTTTTCTGTATCACTGTCAGCCTATTTCTCTTTTTGTCTGCAGAAACTGCTTGTTTGCATACTGCATTGGCCTAAGGGTGTCCTGGCCCTAACCCTGTAAGGTAAAGGTGAAGGTTGCCAGACAAGGAACTGTAAAGACTTTCCTCAGACCCATCACAGAACTTGTTTTACTCTTTCCTTTTGGAGACTGAACTTGCTTACCTGGGTCTATTGGATTCAGTTTCTACCACAAGAAAAATGGGTCTTGAACTTTAAGTGTGTTACGTACCAGGTAGTGAGTCTGATGGCAGGGGATGGCCTCCCCTACGACCCCGGTTCGAAAGACCGCTGGGAGTGAGACATCGGCCACAGGAGCACGGGGAGGTAAGAGCGCCTGTGGTATTTCCGGTAATGTCCACCAGCTGAAGGTCTGCAGGATTGTGGAGATAGAGATGACCTGCGGGGCAATGGGTGCAGCCGGGAAGTAGCAATCCGGAAGGACTGAAGCAGAGTTGCGGAGCTGGCAGTCATGGTGGTCTGGATGGTCACAGACACTGGAGAAGAGTCGGGTGCAGGCAGGGTCGGCAACTGGCTGGCAGTGCGGTACAAGGGTGCAGGCAGAAGAATGGTCAAGTCCAAGCAGGTTCGTTAACAGACAGATGGCAGAAGTACAGAGGGATCAGGCAATCGGGTGGTCATAAGCAAGCCGGGGTCGGTGCAGGCAGAGATCAGACAGAGTCGTGGCAGGCCGGGTCACAGGAACAAACAACAGATTATGGGTCTCTCAGGAAAGAGGTCACACGCTGTAGATCAGACAGCACTTGCTGTGGGGTTTTCCGGCGTGGGCGTGTGAACGTGCGGGAGCGTGCGTGAACTCACAGGATTGCTCAAGTGGTCAAAACAGTGCCCTTTTTTGCAGGATCTTCTCTAACATTGCCCCCCGAAGGGGCAGCCTCCGGATGCCCAGCTGAGCTCTTCTTTGTGGATGGCTGTGAAGTAAGGCATCTACCAGATCAGGGGCATGCCGATTTTCTTCAGGCTCCCACTAGTTTTCCTCCGGCCCATAGCCCCTCCATTTAATCAAGTACTGTATTTGTCCCCTTTTCCTTCTACAGTCCAACAAAGCCTCCATCTCAAATTCCTCATCTCCATTAACTACCACAGGTGCAGGTGGACCGGTTTCTCGGTCGGGAAAGGGGTGTGGTACCACGGGCTTCAACAAAGCGACATGGAACACTGGACGAATTTGAAAGCTCTCCGGCAGGACCAACTCATAAGGCGCATCATTGACTTTCCTTTTGACAGGAAATGGCCCCACATACTTAGGTCCCAACTTCCTTGATGGGCATGCCAATTTCAGGTGAGTTGTAGCCAGCCACACTCGGTCTCCTGTTTTCAAAATCAGCTTCCCCCTCCTTTTCTTATCAAAGATCTTCTTGCTGTCCTCCTGTGCCTTGCACATAGCCTCCTGCAGCAGTTTGTTGTTGTACACAATATCTTGAACAGCAGGCATGGAGGATTCTGGAATCAGGTCTGGCAAGAAGGTGGGGTGGAACCCAAAGTTCGCAAAGAACGGGGACTGTTTGGTGGCAGAATGGCAAGAATTGTTATAAGCGATTTCCGCCATCGGGAGAAGGGACACCCAGTCATCCTGAACAAAAGATGAGAAGCAACGGAGGTACTGCTCTAGAGTTTGGTTAGTCCACTCCGTTTGCCTGTTGGACTGAGGATGGTAAGCCGTTGACAGTGACACTTTAATTTTCAGCATTCTGCACAGGGCCTTCCAGAATTTTGAGGTGAATTGTACCCCACGGTCGGAAACAATGTCTATGGGGGTTCCGTGGAGTCTAATAATTTCTTTAATGAACACCCGAGCGGTCTCCGGAGCAAAAGGTGTTCCTTTTAAGGGCACAAAATGGGCCATTTTTGTCAGCCGGTCGACCAGCACGAAGATGGCCGTGCAGCCCTCCGAGGGAGGTAGCTCCACTACAAAGTCCATAGAAATCATGGCCCATGGTCGGTCTGGTACTGGCAGAGGTCACAGCAAGCCCCAGGCCTTGTTCCCAAGGAACCTTGTTTCGAGTACAGATGGGACAGGAGGTGACATAATCCTTACAGTCCTTTTCCAAGTCAGGCCACCAAAAGGTGCGCTGCACCAGCTCTGAAGTCTTGTGGATTCCGAAGTGTCCAGCCAAGGGATGGTCGGGGCACAGACCTAGAATGGTTACTCGGATCTCCTTGGGGCAAAGATTTGATGTCCTCTCCACAAAAGACCCTCTCTGACCTGTAAGGTGTCTCTGTTAGGGTCAGAGGTTCCTGTAGAGGCCTGCAGAGGTCTGTCTGTAGAAGCAGGAAGTTCACAGCTGACAGAATAGTATCAGGCATTGTTGGTTCTTTTGGATCTTCGAACATGCGAGACAACGCATTAGGCTTTATGTTTTTGGATCCGGGCCGGTACGTTATATGAAACAAGAATCCCGAGAAGAATAGTGCCCACCGGGCCTGGCAGGGTCGGAGACGTTTTGGCAGATTTGAGGTACTCAAGATTCTTGTGGTCTGTGTAGATTAGAATTGGGTGAGCCGCCCCTTCTAGCAGGTATCTCCACTCCTCCAAAGCTGTCTTGATGGCCAGGAGTTCCCGGTCTCCCACGTCATAGTTCCTTTCAGCCAGGGCAAGCTTTCATGAGAAGAAGGCCACCAGATGAACTAGGCCCTTGAGACCGGAGCGTTGGGAGAGAACCGCCCGACAGCGTTTTCTGACGCGTCCACCTCCAAAATGTAGGGCAGAGCTGGATCTGGATGGCGCAGTACGGGGGCAGACATGAAGAGTCCCTTCAGAGTGGTGAAGGTGGTTTGTGCCTCCGGGGTCCAGTGGAACCGGGTCCCCTGCTTGGTGAGCTGGGTGATGGGAGATATGATGTGTGAGAAGTTCCGAATAAATTTGCAAATAAATTTGCGATAAAAGTTGGAGAATCCAACGAACCGCTGGACCCCCGTTTTATCGGTAGGAGCAGGCCAGGACAGGACACTTTTTGTGGATCCATCTCGATGCCTCCCGGGGAGATGACCAGTCCCAGAAACTGGATGCACTGCCTTTCAAATTCACACTTCTCAGGTTTTGCATATAATTTATGCTGGCGAAGGCGGCAGAGAACTTTCTTGACATGTTCCCGATGGTTCTCCAGGGAGGGGGAAAAAATAAGGATATCATCTAAATAGGCTATCACAAAATAGTCCATAAGGTTGCCGGGGCGTTGCATAACCCGAAGAGCATAACAAGATATTC
The DNA here is from genome assembly GCA_018402905.1 of Glandirana rugosa. Taxonomy (NCBI): domain Eukaryota; kingdom Metazoa; phylum Chordata; class Amphibia; order Anura; family Ranidae; genus Glandirana; species Glandirana rugosa. Next base: position 1,406,036 of record BLSH010142204.1, on the reverse strand, counting down.
ATAATGCCCAAATCGGGTACGGTATGCAGTCTTCCACTCATCCCCTTCCTGGATGCGGATAAGGTTATATGCCACTCTCAGATCCAGCTTTGTGAAGATGGTGGCAGCGCGTAGGCGCTGGAGGAGTTCTGGTACTAAGGGAAGGGGGTAGCTGTTCTTCACCGTAATCTTATTCAGCTCTTGGTAATCCACACACGGCTGGAGCGAGTGAGCCATCTTCTCTACGATGAAGATTCCTGCACCGGCTGGGAAAGTAGATGGACGGATGAACCCTTTCTGCAGGTTCTCATCGATGTAGTCCTTCAGTGCCCCTAACTCCTTATCAGGTAATGGGAAGATCCGTCCAAATGGGATCTCTGCCCCCGGAAGGAGCTCGACTGGGCAGTCGTAGGAGCGGTGCGGAGAGAGCGTGTCTGCCCCTTGCTTGCTAAACATGTCCAAATATTTGTGGTAGACTTGGGGTACCTTCTGATGGGAGTCAAGGTCAGAATCCAGACACATCAGGTTCGGGGAAGGCAGGACAGGCATGGGAAGGCAGTGTTTCCGGCAATAGGTGGACTGGAATTGGAGTGATCCGGAACTACAGGTGATCCTAGGGTTGTGGACTTGGAGCCAGGGCAGGCCTAGGATGACCGGGAACAGGGGAGAAGTGATGGCATCCAGCCATAGCAGCTCACTATGGTCAGAGAGAGTGGTGGCCAGCAAAGGTGGGGTTTCCTGGGATACCAGTCCAGAGACCCATCGGCTAGGAACACCGAGAAACTTCGCTCCTTGGGGTGGAGAGGAATTTGATGTTTGGCTGCAAAGTCCAGATCAATAAAGCAGCTACAGGCCCCTGAGTCCACAATAGCTGTGACAGAGACTGACCTTCCGGGCAGTCGGAAGGAGATGCAGAACCCTCTTGGGTGTTTGGCTGGGCACTCGTGCACGTAATGGCCTGCTTCACCACAGTAGAGGCAGAGATTGCCTTGGAGCCTGCGTGCCCGCTCTTCAGGGGAAAGGGAAGGCCGGGCGGATGCCTTGTGCGGTGCCGACTTCTCCTGCCTGCGCTCTCGCAGACAGCGATCAATCCGTATGGACAACTGAATGAGGTTCTCCAAGGAACTCGGAACCCCCACCCGGGCTAGCTCATCCTTAAGGCCCTCTGATAGGCCCAGCTGAAACTAGTGCTGAAGGGCGGCGTGGTTCCAACTGGTATCTCCGCTCCAGCGCCTTAAGTCAGAGACGTAGTCTTCGACAGGTGGGCCGTCCTGCCTGAGGGAATGGAGAGCAGATTCGGCTGTGGTGGCCCGTAGAGGGTCGTCGTACAACTGGGACATGGCCTGAAAGAAGGAGGATAGGGTCTCCAGCCGTACATCCTTGGTTTCCAGCAGATGATGGGCCCAGGCCTGGGGCTGATTCCATAACAGGGAGATAGCAAACCCCACTTTAGTGTATTCCGACTGGAAGGTTAGGGGCTGGAGCGTGAAATAAAGTTGGCAGGCATTGCAGAAGGTCCGATATTTGGACCAATCTCCGGAAAATTTGTCTGGGGTAGGTACCCGCGGCTCCAGAGCAGGCAATGGGATGACAGAGTCCAGACTAGCTGTGGTTGTAGAGGCCTAAGTGAAGGTCAGGACTTGCTTCTCGAGACGGGCATATTGGCCCTTTAGGGACCCGATGGCCTGTGTGAGGTCCATGAGGCGCTGGTTGACCTCAAGTAGGGCAGAGCCCCCCTTGCAGACTCAGCCATGGCTGTCTGATACTGTTATGTACCAGGTAGTGAGTCTGACGGCAGGGGATGGCCTCCCCTACGACCCCGGTTCGAAAGACCGCTGGGAGTGAGACAGCGGCCACAGGAGCACAGGGAGGTAAGAGTGCCTGTGGTATTCCAGTAATGTCCACCAGCTGAAGGTCTGTAGGATTGTTGAGGATAGAGATGATCTGCGGGGCAACGGGTGCAGCCGGGAAGTAGATATCCGGAAGGACTGAAGCAGAGTTGCAGAGCTGGCATTCACAGTGGTCTGGATGGCCACAGACAATGGAGAAGAGTCGGGTGCAGGCAGGGTCGGCAACTGGCTGGCGGTGCGGTACAAGGATGCAGGCAGAATGGTCAAGTCCAAGCAGGTTCGTTAACAGACAGATGGCAGAAGTACAGAGGGATCAGGCAATTGGGTGGTCGTAGGCAAGCCGGGGTCGGTGCAGGCAGAGATCAGACAGAGTCGTGGCAGGCCGGGTCACAGGAACAAACAACAGGTTACGGGTCTCTCAGGAAACAGATCACACGCTGTAGATCAGACAGCACTTGCTGCAGGGTTTGCTGAGCAGAAATAGAGCCGTTTGGCGCAGTTTCCAGCGCGGGCGCGTGCACGTGCGCGCGTGAACGTGAGGGAGCACGCGGGAACGCACGGGAGCACTCAAATGGTTAAAACAGTGCCGTTTTTGCAGGATCTTCTCTAACAAAGTGACACTTCTTGATGCCTTCTTTAATTGTTGTTGCATATACATGCATGTTATTTTTTGTCTTTCAGGTCTTCAGGACAACTGCAAATTGCACCAACGTTTATTTGCATCACATAACTATCGTTATGATATAACATAGTGGTATTTACAATACCAGATGGGGAATGTGCTGTTACACTTATCATGTAACATAATGCTATGCATAGTTATAGTAATGTTTGTATAGTTGGTTATTACACTGCCATCGTGTGGTCGTTTTGAATATTGCATTATCCTATTCTGTTTTCTAAGTGTGTAATTTCCTCTTCCTGTGTCCTCTCTCTGTCTCATGAGGAAGAATATGGCCACATGTTTGTAGGCCTCACACAATCTGCACGCATCCTAGGATACATTACCATGTTTTGACCTACAGATACCATCTTTCAACCATCTGCCACATTTGTTGTCTGCTGTACCTGCTATTTGCACTAAATCTATGCTTATGGAAGAAACAGTGTCTGGTGAGTTCAAGCTATCTGATAAAGACTGTGCGCAGTGATTATATCTGCTTATACAGGCCAGGCATAGAGGTCTCAGCAAGGGATAAGTCACTATTACAACAGTTGGAGTCAGAATAACTAGCATTGCTATAATAGTAGATTGTGCGCTTTCTATGTTGCTTCTTTTATTCTCTTTCAGGTGTCCCTGCATCCTTCGCGTCTTCCTTGGCTAAGGAGAGACCATATCCTTGACTTATATATTAATTCTAATTTTTCTATTACTTATGTAAATATTAGATAGATACTTAGGATATAAGGTTTGTTTGCTTATTGCATATTTCACTTACCTTGGGACTGGAGGTACGCCACACGTGAATTGTAAATAATGTCTTCTATTTATCTGCCCCTCTGTGAAATGCCATTTACACTTCTACATAAGTTATTTTCACCTGCATGTGTGGTATGCCACACACATTTATTATTACTGTTCATCCTTTCCCTTTCCCTTTTATCCCTTCCCATCCACTTTTTGCCAAGACATCCACTCTCAGCATTGAAAGTACCTGTTTTTTTTATGCAAACTCTGAGATGTTGTTTCCTTTGCAGGGGTAGATTGTAGCACCCTGGTCCTAAACATTGCTGCTAACAAATTAAGTTGTGTTATGTGGTAACTAGCCTGACTAATTGGTGGGGGATCCACTGATTCTGCCCAAAGCCTGTGTCTGACGTGTAGTCCTTCTCTTCTGTCACAAGGTGGCAATGCTGCTTCTGACAATAGAATGATGGAGCACAGTTAACACAGGTTATGAATAGATATGTTATCTCAGTCAATCAGCAGGGGGTTTCTTTCTGCTGCCGAGCATGCTGGTATAGACTATTTATTCGGGTTGAGTCAGGTGATCAGGGTTCTTTGCCATCCAGATGGCTGCCTGGGTGGATGTGTGTCACATGGCTCCGGGTTGCTAGGCCAGAAGCCTGAGGCCTACCCCGGGAGCACCTGGCTGCTAGGCCTGACCGAGGCTTTTCCAGGAATCCAAGCAGCAGCAGTGATTTGGGCTTTGAGTTGGAAGCCTGACCAAGTTGAGGAGGTTCTGCCTGAGGATCGGTGCCAGCGGTAAAGGAGAAACAGTTGCCACAAAGGGATGACCACTCCTATTACCAGAGGCAGGTGTAGAGAGGATGGAGGTCTGAAGAAGTACCAGAGCAGCCCTTTCACTAGCCGGGGAAGAGATAGGAAACCTCCGTAAGTCTCATCCGTTACCCCAGCAGGAGGCGTGGGTGCACCTAGAAGATCTACAGTGGGATACAGTGAGATGTGAGCCGAGATCTACATTGGAATGCTGTGAGTTACCTGTGCAGATCTACAATGGAGTGTTGAAAGTGAAGTGTTGCTATAGGGGACAGCATTTGCTAAGAAAATACAGATTGCTGCATTCAGCTTAAAGGCCCTTTTTCTGTATCGCTGTCAGCCTATTTCTATTTTTGTCTGCAGAGTCTGCCTGTATGCATATTGCATTGGTCTAAGGGTGTCCTGGCCCTAACCCTTTCTCCCCCAATTCTTGTTAAGAAACAATAAATCTATTTTTGTTCATTTCAAAAACGACTGGCGACCAATCATTCCACCTTGCACTACACCCACCACGCCTAGTAACCTGCACCCTGAGGAGGAATGTCAGCTGTCCTTGACTCTGGAGGTCACCATTAGGCTTTGGAGGTTGGGGCATCGCTACACTAAGTTCTGGAGCCACTGCACTTTGCAAAGTGCACAGCCTATATGCCTTTAGTAAATCAACCTCAATGTGTTTAGTGGATTCCTAGGCCCCCCACATCAGGTGTGTGAGGGCTATATTTCATTAAAAAAAAAAAAAAAATATATATATATATATTTATATATAAGTTGTTTCATTATAACACTGTTAACCAGTGCAGGGCACCGGACGCATGGATTGCAATGTTTTTTTTTTTTTTTAAGCACTTGCCTGTGGGCTCTAATTGGCTTCAACAAAGGGTGGGCCTAGGACTCCCTGGCAATTGGGTCTCAGGACCCACTTTCTGTTCTGCCGGGAGGAGGAACTTTCCTCGGCAAGCTGTAGCGAGGAGCAGTATCGGCCTCCTAAGGTAAGACCACTGATTGCTGCTGTCCGTCTCCCCCGGGGTGCAGGTTTATTCCCCCCCCCCCCCCAAAATATTGAGCACCAGCCTCCACTTCTGTTAACATAGTAGTAGTACCATCAAAGAAACCACATTGTCTGGATAAAGAGATTTAAGGGGTGACCCATTTAGGCAATTGTGAAGGGAAACAAAGTAACTTTTTATTCCGTGATTTTTTTGTATATGTATAGCACCAACATTACCTTGTTGAGGCTGGTTTTGTATATGTACTTTTTTTTTTTTTTTGAACATATAATTTTATTTATTTAAGTTGCATTACATGTAACATAAATCAAACGTTTTCATGTTGGTATTGTTCATGTTAAATTCAATTAAACGTCATTTCTATATTAGCATCACATGAATATATTAGATTACAAATATAGTTTGTTTGATGTGTTCAACATTACAGGTAGGTATCTGCTGTGTTGTATATGTACTTTTAGTAATTAAATGGTAAAAACAATTCAAATAAAATGAATGGTATATTCGAAAAAGTGCACGATTTGTATACTTTGTATCCAAAGTAGCACCTTAAACAGTCCCAAAAACTGAAGGGTTATTTGCAGAGATAAAAATACTTGATTTTCCTGTGCCTTTATCTGAAAAGTTAGTCACTGGCTCTGTCCAAGCACTGTGCTGGCATGATTGTAGAGGCCAATCTACATTCCCTCTAAAGACTAGCCTCTAAAGCTCTAGATTCAATATGGTAAAAATAAGGTAGATAAAGACTTAAAAATCAGGAAATTGGTTTCTGGTAAACTTGCAATAATAAGTGCTGAAAAGTTTCATTAGTCCAGCTTGGTTGTATCCAATTCTTCATATCTCATATCCAGAGGGCACCTGGGAATGAAGAAATTCCATACAGTCAGCATTGGTCTTTTCCGGGTGGTGCTCGAACAACTTGCATACTGTATACTGACCACAGGGGGTCACTCACTCAGTAACTACACCATTTAACCACCTCCGTACTGGGCACGAAAACCCCCTTCCTGTCCAGGCCATTTTTCAGCTTTCAGCGCTATCACACTTTGAATGACAATTACTCAGTCATGCAACACTGTACCCATATGAAATTTGCGGCCTTTTTTTCACACAAATAGAGCTTTCTTTTGGTGGTATTTAATCACTAGTGGGTTTTTTATTTTTTGTGCTATAAATATAAAAATTTTGAAAATTTTGTGAAAAAATGCATTTTCTTTGTTTCTGTCATAAAATTCTGCAAATTATTAATTTTTCTTCATAAATTTTGGCCAAAATTTATACTGCTACATATCTTTGGTAAAAATAACCCAAATAAGTGTATATTATTTGGTACTTGTGTAAGTTATAGAGTCTACAAGCTATGGTGCCAATCATTGACACACCTGATCACACCTGATATATTGACGGCCTATCTCATTTCTTGAGACCCTAACAAGCCAGGAAAGTACAAATACCCCCCAAAATGACCCCTTTTTGGAAATTAGACAGTCCAAGGTATTTAGTAAGAGGCATGGTGAATTTTTTGAAGTTACGATTTTTTCCCACAATTCTTTGCAAAATGAAGATTTTTTTCACAAAATTGTCATATATTAACAGGTTATTCCTCACACCCAGCATATGCATACCACAAATGACACCCCAAAACACATTCTGCTACTCCTCCTGAGTATGGCGATATCACATGTCTGAGACTTTTTCACAGCCTGGCCGCATACAGAGGCCCAACATGCAGGGAGCGCCGTCAGGTATTCTAGGGACATAAATTACACATCTAATGTCATGACGACCTATCACATTTGTGAAGGCCCTGGAGCACCAGGACAATGGAATTGCCCACAAAATGACCCCGTTTTGGAAAGCAAACACCCCATTGTATAATCTATGAGGCATAATGAGTCTTTTGAACATGTCATTTTTTTCCAGTAGTTTTTGGAAAATGTGGGAAAAAAATGAAAACGCATTTTTTTTACACAAAGTTGTTCATTTATATGATATTTCCAAAACATAGCATGTACGTAGCAAAAATGACACCCCAAAATACATTCTACTACTCCCCCTGAGTATGGCGATACCACGTGTGATACTTTTACATACTCTGGCCACATACAGAGGCCCAACATTGAACTAGCACCTTCAGGCATTCTACAAGCATAAATTACACATCTCATTTCTCTGGGAACACGCCGCCATCGGCGCACAGTGCGCTCCCGATCACACGCATGCGCCGTGCCGATGGGGGCAGTACCATTTGTGATCAGCCGTGAATTTATCACGGTCGATCACATGGTAAACAGCCATGACCAATGGCTGTTCACCCCCGACGGTGACGTGGTGTGTAACGGGGACACGCCCCCACTGACAGAGCCGGGATGCGCGCACCTGATTGTGCGCAATCCCGGCTTAAAGGGCCGACGTCATATGACGTCCAACCAGAACAATAGCCGTTCCGCTCTGCCGTCATTTGACGGTGGGCGGACGGCAAGTGGTTAAAGAATGTCTTTTATTCTTTTTAATGAATACAAGGTGTTCTATGATTGGACAAGGGAAGAAAAAAAAACAATAGAGGGGCACACCGACCTAGTGCAATACCATTAAAACGTTTATTAAAATTAATAGGATAAAATATATATACTCACAAATGGAGCAATTAAAAGACAACAAGGCAAGAAGTGGTCATGTGCCTCCAAGGCACCTATCGATCTCCACCTCAGCAGAGGGACCGGATGGTGTCCGTGTGGCTAGGCAGACGTGTTTCCAGGGCGAATCCTCTTCATCAGAGCCGCACTATATGTTCTCTGCCATATTGCATGACTCTTGGTTGATGAATCCGAGCTCAGTAGATTTGTTTTTTTCCTCTCTCTATGATTGGACAAGGCAGAGAGGAGGGGTGGATAATGTCACAATCTTCTCCTCATCTAATCAGAGAACACTATGGGGTTGATTTACGAAAGGCAAATCCACTCTGCACTCCAAGTGCACTGCAAGTGCACTTGGAAGTGCAGTCGCTGTAAATCTGAGGGGAATATCTGAAATCAGGGGGAGTTCTGCTGATTTTATCATCCAATCATGTACAAGCAAAAATGTTGTTTTTTATTATCCTTGCATGTTCCTCACGGATCTACAGTGACTGCACTTCCAAGTGCACTTGCAGTGCACTTGTAGTGCAAAGTAGATTTGCCTTTAGTAAATAACCCCCCTTGTATTCATAAAAAAAAATACAAGACATTCTTGGAATGGTGGAGGTTCTGAGTGAGTGGCCCCCTGTGGTCAGTATACACTATGCAAGGTGCTTGAGCACCACCCAGAAAAGACCAATGCTGACTGTATGTAGGACAGACTACTATAGGGAATTTTTTATCTCCAGGGGCTCTCTGGATAATTAGATGTAGCCAGGGATGAGCTTGGGTTAATTTAAACTGGATTTGGTCTGAAACCAGAAATCAGCTTTTTTTCCTTTTTTCCTGAATCTTCTGCCTGCAACTCATTGGCCCAACGGGGATATGATCATGTGACAGCTTCCTGTGGGTTCGGGCAAACTGGGTTCGTACCGGTTTGGATCCAAACCCAACTCATCTCTAGATGTAACCAAGCTGGACCAATGTAAGTTGAAAAAAAGATCATTCCTGGAGTTCGGCTTTAAAGTGATACTAAAGTCTCAATCTTTTTTTCTTTAAAAATAACAAACATGTTATACTTACCTCCTCTGTGCAAATAGTTTTGCACAGAGCAGTCCGAATCCTCCTCGTCTTGGGTCCCTCTTTGGCACTCCTGACCCCTCCCTCCTGTTGCATGCCCCCACAGCAAGCAGCTTGCTATGGGGGCACCCGAGCTGAGCCACTGCTCTGTGTGTCCGTTCAGATATGGAGCCCCTGTTCATCCCCGTCCCCTCTCTCTCCTGATTGGCTAACTGACTTTGATTTCCTGAATGACTCGGACAGAGATGGGGCATGGGTAAGTATTGGGGGGGGGGGGGGGGGGGGGGGGGTTGCTACATACAGAAGGCTTTTTATCTCAATGCATAGAATGTATTAATATTAAAAAAAATACTACCTTTACAACCACTATAAGTGGAAGTTCACCCTACATTTACCTAATGAACATTGTTTGGGCTTTAGTTGTCCAGCAATCAGCATCAGAAAACTGCTGGCTATCACCAGCATGGTGTCACTCAGCCCCCTCCTGCTATGAAAGTCTTTGCCAATATCGGGGCACAGAGGACGTCTGTTCTAAGTTTCCAGTCAGGTTTGCAATCACTAGACATAGATAGCATGAGAGGGGCTGAGGGACACTATGGGGTTGGTTTACTAAAGGCAAATAGGCTGTTCACTTTGCAAGGGAATTAGCCCCAGATCTTGGTCAATGAGGTAATGTTCTGCTGACTTCCATCATCCAATCATGTGCAAGCAAAAATATTGTTTTTTCCCCTTGCACGTGATTGGGCAATCTTTGCAAAGTGAAACTTCACCACATTCATTAAAGCGGTTGTCTACCCTGTTTTCTGACTTTTACCTATAGGTAAGCCTATAATAAGGCTTACCTGTAGGTAAAATGAATATCTCCTAAACTTATACGGTTTAGGAGATATTCCCCCTCTAAAGAGCTTCGGCGTTACGGCGCATGCGCCGTGTATGTCCCGGCGCATGCGCCGTGTATGTCCCGGCGCATGCGCTGTGTATGTCCCGGCAAAGGCTCGGCAATAGGGCCGGACCTTGCCGGAAAGACGGGTCCCGCGCCCATGCGTGGGAGTGACGTATTGCGGCTCCGGCCAGTCACAGCGCCGGAGCCGTGTACCCAGAAGCAAGATCCGAGCGAAGATGTTCGCTCCCTCAGAGGGGACCGAGCAGCCCTGACGGATCTTCATTCCAAGGTGAGTATTTCATAATGAGCTAGTATGCATACTAGCTCATTATGCTATTGTCTTGCAGGTTTTTTTTTTTATGGGTAGACAACCACTTTAACCACTTCCCGTCCGGCCTATAGACAAATGACGGCCGGGCGGGAGTTTCATTGTCCTGACCGGACGTCATATGACGTTCGGCCGAATAACCCGCAATTGCATGCCCGCTAGGGTGCATATCGCGGCGATCGGTGCTACGGTGTGTCAGTCTGACTCCCAGCATTACCAATTTTGGTAAAGAGCCTCTGTCGGAAGCTCTTTACCACATGATCAGCCGTGACCAATCACGGCTGATCACAGTGTAAACCAGAAGAGCAGTCCTCCCGAGGGTCGCCACCCAAGACTACCAGGGAGCCTACCCAGGGACCACCAGAAAGAGCCCACCCAGGACCACCAGGGAGCCCACCCTGACCACCAGGGAGCCTACCCTAGACCACCAGGTCACACAATGCCCAACATGGATGGCTCTCAGTGTCCATTTCAGATGCCACCCAGGACCACCAGGGAATGCCCACCTTACAGTGCAATCTGTCATTGCCACCTATCAGTGCCCACCAGTGCCAACTATCAGTGCCCACCAGTGCCACCTATCAGTGCCACCTATCAGTGCCCAGTGCAACCTATCAGTTCCCATCAGTGCCGCCTATGAGTGCCCATCAGTACCGCTTATCAGTTCCCATCAGTGCTGCATATCGGTGTCACCTATCAGTGCCCATCAGTGCTGCATATAAGTGCCTCATCATCAGTGCCCGTCAGTGCCACCTCATCAGTGCCGCCTCATCGGTGCCAATCAGTACTGCCTCATCAGTTCCTATCAGTGTAGCCTCGTCAATGCCCATCAGTGATGGAAAAAAATGTACTTATTTACAAAGTTTTGTGACAGAAACAGAGAAAAACTTTTTTCTTTCAAAAGTTTCAGTCTTTTTTTATTTGTAACGCAAAAAATAAAAAAACGCAGAGGTGATCAAATACCACCAAAATAAAGCTCTATTTGTGGGAAAAGAATGATAAAAATGTTGTTTGGGTACAACATTGCACGACCGTGCAATTGTCATTCAAAATGCAACAGCACTGAAAGCTGAAAATTGGTCTGAGCGGGAAGGGGGGTAAGTGCCTGGTATTGTAAGTGGTTGTAAGGCCTGTTTTTTTTTTTTTTTTTTACTTTATTTACTTCCCTGCATTAAGGTAAAAAAATGCCCCACTTGCTGTCCCCCCCCCCCCCCCAAACACTTACCTGAACCCTTTCATGATCCTGGCTGCAGCACCGCTCTCCTCTCTTCCTGGTCTTAAAGGAGACAATGAGGGCAGAGGGAGCCAACGACTCTTGCTGCTGTCAAACACCTGTGAGGAGACAGTGGGAAACGTGGCTTACCAGCTCTGTGTGTGTCTATGGATAATTGGGAGTGCCCCCGCATGGCTTGCTAAGGAGGCATCGGTAGAGGGAGAAGCAGACATCGCTAGCGAGGGACTTCCTGAAGAGGAGGTAGAATCACTGCAGAGAGAAGGTAATTATGACCGTTTTTATTTTTTAAAAAATGCCTTTAATCCTTTAATACCACTTTCATTAAGCTCTGGTGCAAATTCTCCTGCAAAGTGCAACCTCCCTTTTAAAGTGAACAGCTTATTTGCCTTTAGTAAATCATCCCCTATGAGTTATATGTAGGGATGAGCTTGTGTTTGTTTTGAATCCAAACTCTAAATAACGCTGTCATTCCTGGCCAATGAGCTGTAGGCAGGGCCAGGGGATTCCCTGTTGACATTTACAAGACATCATTGGCCTTATTTGGCCACATAGCCTTATAAGGTCAATGCCATTACCCTATGATGGCCCTGTGGCCTTATTAGTGCAATGATGTCACAGGGAATCCCCTGCCTGCAGCACATTGCACCAGGAGTGACAGCTGGATTCTGGGTTTAGACCCTAACTAGTTCCAAACAGATGCCAGCCCATCCCTAGTGCTAATGCTGATTGCTGGACAACCAGAGTATGGAGAGTAGTCACACATCATGGTCCATGTGTTCTATGTCCACCCAGTGTTTATACAGTCACCCCAGGGTGATCTGTGCGGACAGTAGGTCCATGTATTCTATTTCCATCCAGGGTACATAGAGTCACCCCAGGGTGGTGTGTACAGTCAATAGGTCCATGTCTCCTATGTCCATCCAGGGTTCATAGCATCACCCCAGGGTGATCTGTGCAGTCAGTAGGTCCATGTCTCCTATATCCATCCAGGGTTCATAGCATCACCCCAGAGTGATCTGTGCAGTCAGTAGGTCCATCCAGGGTTCATAGAGTCACCCCAGGGTGATCTGTGCAGTCAGTAGGTCCATGTGTCCTATGTCCATCCAGGGCTCATAGAGTCATTCCAGGGTGATGTGTGTGCTCATTAGGTCTATGTGTACTATGTACATCCGGGTTCATAGAGTCATCCCAGGGTGAAGTGTGTGGTCGGTAGGTCCATCCAGGGTTCACAGAGTCACCCCAGGGTGATCTGTGCGGTCAGTAGGTCCATGTGTCCAATGCCCATCTGGGGTTCATAGAGTCACCCCTGGGTGATGTGTGCAGTCAGTAGGTCCATGTGTCCTATGTCCATCTGGGGTTCATAGAGTCACCCCTGGGTGATGTGTGTGATCAGTAGGTCCATGTCTCCTATGTCCATCCAGGGTTCATAGCATCACCCCAGGGTGATCTGTGCAGTCAGTAGGTCCATGTCTCCTATGTCCATCCAGGGTTCATAGCATCACCCCAGAGTGATCTGTGCAATCAGTAGGTCCATCCAGGGTTCATAGAGTCACCCCAGGGTGATCTGTGCAGTCAGTAGGTCCATGTGTCCTATGTCCAGCCGGGGCTCATAGAGTCATCCCAGGGTGATGTGTGTGCTCATTAGGTCTATGTGTACTATGTACATCCGGGTTCATAGAGTCATCCCAGGGTGAAGTGTGTGGTCAGTAGGTCCATCCAGGGTTCACAGAGTCACCCCAGGGTGATGTGTGCAGTCAGTAGGTCCATGTGTCCAATGTCCATCTGGGGTTCATAAAGTCACCTGAGGGTGATGTGTGCAGTCAGTAGGTCCATCCAGGGTTCATGTAGTCACTCCAGGGTGATGTGTGCAGTGCAGTCAGTAGGTCCATGTGTTCTATGTCCATCTAGGGTTCATGTAGTCACTCCAGGGTGATGTGTGCAGTGCAGTCAGTAGGTCCATGTGTTCTATGTCCATCCAGGGTTCATGTAGTCACTCCAGGGTGATGTGTGCAGTCAATGGGTGCAGAGCTCAGTAGTGTGAGGTACCCATGCGATAATTAGCAGCACACAGGACACATTGCTAAATGTCACCCCAGGGTGATGTGTGCGGTCAGTAGGTCCATGTACCCTCTGTCCATCCGGGGCTCATAGAGTCACACCTGGGTGATGTGTACAATCAATGGGTGCTGAGCTCGGTGTGAGGTACCCATGCGTTAATTAGCAGCACACAGGACACATCGCTAAATGATTTGCATGGTTTGTCCACATGTTGTTTGCGCTGTCAGTGTCCCTCCGCCCATCACCCGCCCCCTACACACCTTAGTATGAGTCTTGACCCCGCCCCTCTGCGCCCCGCCCCTCCACTCCGACATCTAAAGACTAGAGCAGACTTTCAGTGCCTGCAGTGCCCGGCTGGTGTGTACATGTGGAGCGGACTATTGATGCCAACCATCCCTCCCCTCTGCCTGGCACCTTGACATCTCCTCTCCATCCCCCGGACTGTGGAATAAGGATCGCTGTTCTCCGGGGAGGGAGGAGGACCCCGCTGTCACATTCCCTGTCTACACCGATCTGACAGCTGCTCTATACATGAACCACACATTCTGCCCCGGACTACAGGATGAATCTGGGGGGTCTGCTAATGTATGTGGGGCTCCTCTATGCGGTTCGTGCTGAGGTGAGTCCGATCATCTGGAATAATCCTAAGCAATCATCAGCCTTACCAGGGACACCTAAAATGTACATTACCATAGCAACCAAATAGAGATGAGATTTCATGAGTGAGTATATGCTTAACTAATGAGAGGTGATTGCTGATTGGCTGCTCTGAGTTGCTGTGCACCTTGGCTCTACTGTATGGGCAACTTTGTCATATCCATAGTGTGTGTACAGATCGGATGGACTGTCCATTATACAGCACACATCGGATGGAAGCTGCGTGCTTTCTGGTTTTACTAAACCTATAGGGGTCTGTTTGTGAATGTTTTCACCCAAGATCCACACAACTTTCACCCAGGATTCACATATTTGTCTGATGGGATCCAGTTAGAAAATTGTGCAAATGTGTGAGAATTTTAGGTAAAGGTAATAAATAGTCCCCACAATGCCAACTCACTAAAGCATATCATATGTGTTTATTATTATTTGTATTAGCATTCCTTTTTATTATGATTGTTATTACTATTTTTATAATTATTATTTTTATTTATTATTCCTATTATAATAGTATTATCATTATCAATAGATAGATTCATATTTTGTTATAATTATTTTTTATAATTATTATGTTTTTCTTCTACTTCTTCTTATTATAATTATTATTATTATTATTATTATTATTATGTGTTATTTGCTCATTTAACCTGCTGAATGTACCATTCTTTCATGGCTCCTTGTCGGATTCTATGTAAAAGTCAAAATTACTGCACAGATGTTTTCCAATAAACAAATCCTGTTTTTTGGCTGGCAATAATGGTGATTTCTTAGGTGTCCATGGCAGAATCTAGAAAACAAAGTCCCAGGTGGACATAAAATAATGCCTTCTAATATAAAGTGCATGCATGGAAGTGACAGTTCCATAGATCTGTTGAGTGGTTGTCTATGATAAGAGCTCAGGGAATTCTGTGTTTGTACATGAGTGATGTAGGAAGGTGGTTGGCAGTGGGTGCCAGTTGTAGAGGTGACCTGTGCAGTCTCAAGTCATGGCGCGCTGCACCTGCCAGGGACTGTGTGTGTGTTTGCGGAAGTGTGATCACAGCAGTGAATGTGCAGCCTCAGGGACAGAGTTCTGAGATGCCTGAGGAGGGCAGGTTACATTACAACACAAATACTCGCCTGGGAGGCAGGGAGAGGACAGGCATGAAGGAGATAGGAAGACAAACTTGGAGAGAGTTAAAAAAGCACAGTGATAAGTATCTTTGATGAATTCCTTTAGATTGGCCTTTTATCAACGCTTTTTATTAAACAATAACCCTTGAAATAATGTTCAGGTCTCAGAGAACTACTTATACTTGTTATATCCACAGCTCACAGGACTATAGCATGAGAAGCAAGTTTTTATATAATAATAAATAGAAGAGTAGAATGTGGTATACTTACTGTATTTGGTACATGAGGCTTCCCTGTACAACTATTTTTCAGTAATAATAATGAAATGCAACAAATAATGATGATGGGCAGGAAGGAAACCTCACATTGGTGGTCAGTAGAAATGTAGTGCCCACGTGTATTGGTGGGCAGTGAAGTTCCCATTTACACTGTAGATTAGTGAAGTGCTTTGTTACATTGATGGTCAAAGTAGTGCCTCTTGTGGTCTGTGAAGTCCCCATTTACACTTGTGGTCAGTGAAGTGCTCTATTACATTGATTGTCAGCATAGTGCCCACTGGTGATCAGTGAGTTAATTTTTCACCTACATTGGTGGTAAACTAAGTGCTTTTTTAGATTGGTGTTCAGTAAGAAGGGCCCCCCTTAAGCTGGGTACACACAGGCCGAATGTCGGGAGACAATGGCCGGTTTAAAAAAAAACATCCGGAATCCGTTCAGCTGGCTTCTGTTGGACGTGCATGCTGGAAAACCAGTATCTGACCAACTCTTGATCAGCGATCTCAGTCAATGGCGGAGGACGTTGATTGGCGTGTTCTGGAGTGGGCCATCCCCCTGTCAGAACACAAGAGCTCAGTGGGGGAGATCGCTGAACAAACCTTGCATCGTTAGTACAGCAGCTCCAATGGGTTTAACAAAAAAAAATGTGTACCCAGCATTAGACTTGTGGTCTGTGAAGAAGAGCCCACTTTCCAAGTGGCCAGTATAGTGCCCCTTACATTGGCGGTCACTGAAGTGTTCTTTTCCATTGGTGGTCAGTGAAGTGTTCTATTCCATTGGTGGTCAGTGAAGTGCTCTATTCCATTGGTGGTCAGTGAAGTGCTCTGTTCCATTGGTGGTCAGTGAAGTGCTCTGTTCCATTGGTTGTCAATGAAGTGCTCTGCTACATTGGAGGTCAGTGTGGTACCCCTTACACTGGTGGTCAGTGAAGTTCCCATTTAGATTGGTGGTCCATGAGATTTCCTTAATGTTGGTGCTCGATGAAGTGCTTTGTGAATCATTGAAGGAGAGTCCTCTTAGATTGGTGGTCTGTGAAGAAGGGCCTTATTATAATGATGGTCAGTGTAGCGCCCCTAACATTAGTGGTCAGTGAGAAAAATGCTCCTTACATTGTTGCTCAGTGAAGTGCCTTGTTACATTGTTGGTCAGTTGAGAAGGGCCCATTAGTTTGGAGGTCAGTGGAGAAGGGCTTATTTTAGGAGAAGAGCCCCATTACACTGATAGTCACTGAGAAAAATGCTTCATACATTGTTGGTCAGTGAAGTGCTCTGTTACATTGGTGTTCAGTGAAGTGCTCAGTTATATTGTTGGTCAGTTGAGAGGGGGCCCTTAGAGTGAAGGTCAGTGGAGAAGGGACCCCTTTATTTTGGTGGGCAGTGGAGAAAGGGCCCCATTGCACTGGTGCACTGGCAGTCACTGAGAAAAATGCTGGTCAGTGGGAAGAACTCCCCTCTTACCGACAGCTGAAAAGCTCATTGATGTCAGTGGTAGAGTATAGCCAATTGCTCTAGGAACTCCTAGCAACATCTGGAGGAATCTTGGGGTTCTGTGAGATGTGTAGACTGTAGACTTGGCATCCAAGTGGATGTGGAACATCAGAGCAAACATGAACAGGAAAACAGCTGTTTGTATATCATTACTGATTGGGTGAAAGGCCCATAAAAAGCTGGTTGAAAATGTACCTGGCACATGACTGTTCCATGGAACGTACATGAAAGAAAGATGGATAGAACTCAAGTCACAAACTTAATAAAAATCCTTATTTTCAGCCATGTGACTGTTATCTTAGCTGAAAAATAAATGTCACTTTTTTAAAGTAAGGATCGCTATGCTTGTGTGCTAGCTTTGTTATCTTCTGAAGTTTATACATTGAGGAAATGGCATCATGATGTTATCCAGGAAAATACATTTCACATGGTTTATTCTTCCTTGAAGTGCTGGGGAGGTCACAGTGTGCCCATACACGTACACTGGTTGCTGACTGTAATTAGGATGGGAATCATCCCATGTCAGTTTTAGGTCTAAGCATGTGAATTAACCAATAGCTTCTCCCCAAGTAACGTCAAAGATATGCATTTAGATCCCAGCTGTGGTTAACTGAAGTATCAACACTTGAGAATGATACATAATTGTGCAGGATGGGTTTGGTGGTGCCTCACGTCTAGAACTTGAGTACATCTAAGAGCACGTGTCACAGCAAGGGTAGAATGGAGCCGGCTTTCCAGCTGTTGCCTACCTGCCTGGCAGGACATAACAGGAATGTAAAAACATTTGGGCCGCTTAGACTGGGCAGGGTTTGAAGCACTTCTTGTAATGATACATGTTCCTTGGCTGCCTTCCAGTACAGGTGCAACATGTCAGGATGTCTGGACCTCCTTGCCTCCTTTGTTTCTTTGTTTTTAGTATGTTTTTTGTCTTTTTACAAGTCTTCAGTTTATTGCTACTTTTATCTTTATATAATAATAGTAATGTTCTCTTAGCATTCCTTAGATAAGACATATTTATACATTAGCATTTTTGTATTTTACTCTATGCGTATATCTGCAGTTCTTTGCTTTAGGCTAGGTTTACACATGAGATTGAGCTTCTTCAAGTGTTTTTGAAAAGTTGTTTTATGTGCCTTTGAATGCACATATTTTTGGGTGCTTTCAAGCTTGAGCATTTTTATTTTAGCCAATGGAAAGATAGTTACTAGAAGATGGAGAGGCAAGATTTCCATTACATCGAATGGTGCCCTTTTAAGCTAGGTTCACAGCTATGCGGGTGGTCCTGCTGCGGACCAACACAAATTCCTGCAGCTGCAACCACGCACAGTGTGAAACGTGGGACCCGTGGGTGGTTGTCATTAATCCTAATGGCACGTCGCCCACACTGGAAATTGCACCCTTATTGGCAACCACTCTGTACTTGTGGTTCCTCTGCGGGCTGTAATTTCCAAAGTAGTGCAGGGACTTCTTTCCTGCGTTTTATGGGGTGAAGCAGCCCGTTCAAATGAAACGGCTGTCGTGCCTGAGCAAACAGGGGCTGGACAAGTGTGAACCTAGCCTTACACCTGAGCATTGTGTCACTTGAAGCTTGAAAAAGTACATGAGTTTCATTTTGGGCAGAGTTGTGCATTTTTGGTCCATGTAGTATTCAGTTGAGGCACCTGAAAAAGGCATGTGACACTCATATATAGGGAATCTTGATGTTGAGCAAAGAAGCACTTTGGGAAATGCACTTCATATTGCTCAAGTGTGAACATAGCCTGGGATTTGTCAAGTTCATCAGCATGCTGCAGAGCAGGATCTCAGTAACTCACACTTTTAGAATCCACAGCACTTCCTATACCCAAAAGGCTGTCAAGAATTCTGGGACTTGTAGTTCTACTGTAGCTGAGGCTTATCAAGACACTTGTGCCTATAATAGAGAGATGCTTAATATTTCTGGGTTCATGATTGCCAACCTCCAGTCCTTTCCTCCCTCAGCTCCGCTTTCTCTGTTTAGCCTTCTCACCTTTGCATCAGGGCATTCATTTCTGTGAACAATAGCTGGCATCGCTCCTTGTGGTCCTAGTATTTCTTTCCTAGAAAGGCTGCATGCCAGAATTTTCTTTGTCCCAGCTTGTTCCTCTCTCTGGGCTGGGTTTTTATGTGTGGGAGAACTGTGTGCAGAGCCTAAACACCTTCACAAAATTTAAGAAGGGAATTCAAGCTGTGTATTAGATGTGCTCTGATGTTTCCTGCTGACTTGATACGTTTTATCTGACTCCCCCAACACACATAGATGTCAGCTTAGTTACTGTAGTGGAGAGACAACTTTAAAAATAGCATGGTCTACATGTTAGCACATTTATTTCTCATTTTATTTAACTTTTCTGATCGTATATCTTGGTATGGCGTTAATGGAACAATTAGTGATGGCGATAGTCATCTGTAATGCACTTTGCTTTGAAACTTGTGGTAGGAGGTTTCTTTGCTACTGCACTATTGAGTTTACTCTCAGAGGTTTCATCTCTCTTCTCATTCATCTCCTTCCATAAAAGTAAAATATAATATCGTTTGCTGTGGGTGGCTACATATTTCACATCACCATTGCTATCTGCCCTTACCAAGAATAGGCAATCTATCGTCATTTTGTTGCTTGTGTGCTGAATTGGATTGACTTAGCTGTGCTTGCTCAACAGCAGCAAGTCAATTGTCCACGAAACGTCCATTCATGTTGTCTGAAGAGTAAACCATGTCAAGTATTCCATACTTTCTAAATGTCCCAGATTTGCCAGGACAGTTCCACTTTTTAATCTGTTGTCTTGCTGTGTCCTGGACTGTGCCCAGAGCAGTGCCTGCGTACAATGCCCATACAACCAGAGAATTTTGTCTGCTGTTTGATTACATTACATGGCTCTGCAACATTGACTGGTCAGTTTACTTAGCTATTGACAATATGAGGCTGATATTTTTCATTGTTTGTGTTGTGTCTTGTAGCATATTGCTACACTTCTGCTAGGACATAGTGGACACCTCCTGTGCAGCCTCATGGCTTTCCTCAGGCCTACTAACCTTGGGTATCTGGTTAGTCTTTCGGGTGGAACACACCAGATAAGAATACTACTTATAAAGGGGGGCCCCATCCTAATACACTAGTAAAATGGATATTGTTAGGAAGATGACAGGCATCACAAAGCAGTCTGTAAATTGGGGGAGTAGGAAAGGGGGGTTGGCTGTGGACCCCGTAGTGATCTGTGAAGGGGGTTGGAGTGTTAACTGGAGGTGCCACAGTGGGCTCTTTTAGGGGATGGTGGGTAGGCTGTGGGTCCCACAGTGATCAACGAAGAAAATAAGATGGATCATTGGGGACCCCACAGTAATCTTAAAAGAGCTCAAGCTGGGTACCCCTCTGTAATCTGTGAAACGGTTAGTGGGCTGGCCAGATACCCCAAAGTGATCTGTTAATTTGGTTTATGTGGCTAGGGACTCTACAGTTACCTGCAAGTGAGGTTGTAGGTTAGGGACCCTTTAATGATTATGGGAAAGGGGGCAACTGGGGCCTGTACAGTGATCTACCAATAAGAAAATCTGGTTTGGTTAGTTTGGTTAGGCATCCTACAGTCTTCTACAGAAGGGAGATGGGGATCTTACAGAGATTGGAAAATGATGGTAGAGATACTGTAGGAGCAAGGGGGTAAGTTCATAACTAGGCTCTTGTAGAACCACACCTTTTTCAATGTAATACAATGCCCCTAATTAAAGTACAAAGAAGGTGAAAATCATATCAAATGTTCGTGTAGCATTCAGTCATGCCACCCGAAGAGAAAATAATCTTAATTTAGGGACTGAATGCAAATATTACGCCTGTAGACAGTCTGCTGATTTGATATTCAGTGACAGTATATGACTGTATTGTGATGAGGTATATTTGAAACTAATTACATGATAAAACAACTCATTCCAGGGAGATTGTAAATTTCTGCAGATGATAAGGATGGTCATTGCTCATTTTTTGTAACATGAATATGTAAATCTGTAGTCTTAATATAGATTTATTATTTTCAGTAATTATTTCACATGCTTCTCTGATGATCATATTAAACGTTTACTGCTAATCCTTTGACAGGGGGACCCTATTCCAGAAGAGATGTACGAGAAAATTGCAGCAGGATCTGTCAAGTCTATAAACGATATACGAAGACTACTGCAAATAGATTCCGTAGGTAAATCTCTACAGAACTGTCTTTTCATACACATTTTTTGGAAGATGTTATATACAAGTGAAGTTTTTAACCTGGTGCTTATAATCTTTGCATTTGTGTGTAACATATTGTAAATAGTTTCTGACTGATTATAATGTCTACCTGTCTGCTGGAAATTTTCTGTTTGATCTCATGTGGGTACAAACCTTTTTCATGTCAATGGCACATATAAATATATATATACACACACACACACTTCACCCCAGTCTAGAGGTTAATCAGTACACAGGTCTTACCCATGTGTGCAGGGAGTCCAGCCAGGAGCACAGTGTTTGCTGTAGCTCAGAGTTTGCTATGCGGCACTGCGACCTCCCTTTCTGCTATTGTCTCTGTACGCACGTCAGACCCTTGCACTCGGCTATCTGTGTCTGGACACAACTTCCCCTCTTTGTCTGTTGTGAAAGTCTCCATCTCTGGCTTGTGCTTGAAAAGAATTCTTTGCACCCCCCTTCCACTAACCGCCCTCTCGCTTCCAGACTTCGTCCAGCTGCAGCAGCTGTGTGTGCTATTAATATCTACAGGGTACATACAGTGGTGCTAAACCATGGCAATGCCAATGGGAATCTGGCATGAAAATATTAGGGATGCACTTGGTTGTCCTTTACTGGCTTATAAATTATATGCCTATCTGAGTGTGTGTGTATGTATGTGTGTATCAGAAAAGTGTATCAAAAGTGAGTACACCCTCACATTTTTGTAAATATTTTATTATATCTTTTCATGTAACAACACTGAAGAAATTACACTTTGCTACAATGTAAAGTAGTGAGTGTACAGCTTGTATAACAGTGTAAATTTGCTGTCCCCTCAAAATAACTCAACACACAGCCATTAATGTCTAAACCGTTGGCAACAAATGTGAGTACACCCCTAAGTGAAAATGTCCAAATTGGACCCAAAGTGTCAATACTTTGTGTGACGACCATTATTTTCCAGCACTGGCTTAACCTTCTTGGGCATGGAGTTCACCAGAGCTTCACAGTTTGCCACTGGAGTCCTCTTCCACTCCTACATGATGACATCTCGGAGCTGGTGGATGTTAGAGACCTTGCGCTCCTCCACCTTCCATTTAAGGATGTCCCACAGATGCTGAATAGGGTTTAGGTCTGGAGACATGCTTGGCCAGTCCATCACCTTTACCCTTAGTTTCTTGGAGTGGTCATCTTGGAGGTGTTTTTGGGGTCGTTATCATGTGGAATATTGCCCTGCAGCCCAGTCTCCAAGGGAGAGGATCATGCTCTGCTTCAGTATGTCACAGTACATGTTGGCATTCATGGTTCCCTCAGTGAACTGTAGCTCCCCAGTGCCGGCAGCACTCATGCAGCCCCAGACCATGACACTTCCACCACCATGCTTGACTGTAGGCAAGACACACTTGTCTTTCTACTCCTTTCCTGGTTGCTGCCACACATGCTTGACACCATCTGAACCAAATACGTTTATCTTGGTCTCATCAGACCACAGGACATGGTTCCAGTAATCTACTTCCTTAGTCTGCTTGTCTTCAGCAAACTTTGCGGGCTTTCTTGTGCATCATCTTTAGAAGAGGCTTCCTTCTGGGATGACAGCCAATGCAACCAATTTGATGCAGTGTGCGGCGTATGGTCTGAGCACTGACAGGCTAACCCCCCACCCCTTCAACCTCTGCAGCAATGCTGGGAGCACTCATACATCTATTTCCCAAAAACAACCTCGGGATATGATGCTGAGTACGTGCACTCAACTTCTTTAGTCGACCATGTCGAGGCCTGTTCTGAGTGGAACCTGCCCTGTTAAACCGCTGTATGGTCTTGGCCACCGTGCTGCAGCTCAGTTTCAGGGTCTTGGCAATCTTCTTATAGCCTAGGCCATCTTTATGTAGAGCAACCATTCTTTTTTTCAGATCCTCAGAGAGTTCCTTGCCATGAGGTGCCATGTTGAGCTTCCAGTGACCAGTATGAGAGAGTGAGAGTGATAACACCAAATTTAACACACCTGTTCCCCATTCACACCTGAGACCTTGTGACACTAATGAGTCACATGACACCGAGGAGGGAAAATGGCTAATTGGGCCCAATTCGCACATTTTCAGTTAGGGGTATGTCCCCACATCCGCCCATTGCTCACAACTGCATGCAATTTTTTTGCAATACAGGTTTCCTGACCCAGCATTATTACTTTGATGTTTTGTATATAGCATATGGCTGGTATGTTTTATGTATACATAAACTATTAAGATACTCACTGTATGGTTCTCCATTTCTATTTAGAAACTGTTTGTAAGCTCCCGAAGAAGCAGTTTCCTGCGAAACATGTAGAGCTTTGTCTGTAAACTATACTCTACAATTTTACAATTGTGTCACTGTCATCAGGATGCCTGTATAGGGGTTACTGACTGGTGTGGCCAATTTGTTTGGAGACTACATACAATTGTAGACCCATACAGAACTGTTTTTTATATATGTGATTTTTTTAAATGAATTAGTTTTTTATGATTGGTGCTTACAAAGTCCATTTTTTCCAATTTCTCCTCTTCTACTATACATGATTGGGACGTGGCACCTTTATACTTCAGTACAAACCCATACTGCTATCCTGGGTTGGTGCACTTAATTCTTTATTGATTTCATCAGTGTTGTCACATGAAAAGATATAATAAAATATTTACAAAAATGTGAGGGGTGTACTCACTTTTGTGAGATACTGTATGTGTATATATATATATTTTATTTATTTATTTATTTTAGATACTTTAGGTAACTATTATGCTGGGTATCTATAATGATATGGACTGGGTAATGTGTTAGGAACAAAAGAATGCCACATTGCTTGATGGAAATTAAAATTTTCAACCTACAGAGGGCTGAATTCATAGACAGCCCAAAAATCAAAGTGAAAAAATTATGGAGCAGGCTAGTCCATTCTGCTGAAATTCCATTGCAGCAACTCAAAATGGTACTCATTAGTTTGTATGCCCTCCCCCCCATGTGCTTGTATACATGCCTGACAACGTTGGGGCATGCTCCTAATAAGACTATGGATGGTGTCCTGGGATATTTCCTTCCAGATCTGGACCAGGACATCACTGAGCTCCTGAACAGGTGCAACCTGGCGGCGTCGGTTGGACTGAAACATAATGTCCCAGAGGGGTTCTATTAGATTTAGGTCAGGCAAGCATGGGGGCCATTCAATGGTATCAATTCCTTCATCCACCAGGAACTGGCTGCATACTCTTGCCACATGAGGCCCAGCATTGTTATGCACCAGCAGGAACCCAGGACCCACTGCATCAGCGTATGGTGTGACAATGGGTCCAAGGCTTTCATCCCGATACCTAATGGCAGTCAGGGTGCCATTGTCTAGCCTGTAGAGGCCTGTGCGTCCCTCCTTGGATATGCCTCCCCAGACCATCACTGCTCATGCTGAACGATGTTTCAGGCAGCATAACATTCTCCACTGCTTCTCCAGACCCTTTCACGTCTGTCATATGTGCTCAGGGTGAACCTGCTCTCATCTGTGAAAAGCACAGGACTCCAGTGGCAGACCTGCCAATTCTGGTGTTTAATGCCAATTGAGCTCCATGGTGCCTGTCATTGAGCATAGGGCCTACTAGAGGACGTGGGCCCCTCAGGCCACCCTCATAAAGTCTGTTTCTGATTGTTTGGTCAGAGGCATTCACACCAGTGGCCTGCTGGAGGTCATGTTGTAGGGCTCTGGCAGCGCTCATCCTGTTCCTCCTTGCACAAAGGAGCAGATACCTGTCCTGCTGATGGGTTAAGGACCTTCTACGGCCCTGTTCAGCTCTCCTTGAGTAACTGCCTGTCTCCTGTAATCTCCTCCATGCTCTTGAGACTGTGCTGGGAGACACAGCAACATTTCTGGCAATGGTACGTACTGATGTGCCATCCTGGAGGAGTTGGACTGCCTGTGCAAACTCTATAGGGTCCAGGTATCACCTCATGCTACCAGTAATGACACTGACCATAGCCAAAATCAAAACTAGTTAAAAACAGTCAGAAAAGATGAGTAGGGAAAAAAGATGTCAGTGGCTTCCACCTGTAAAACCATTACTGTTTTGGAGGGCGTCTCATTGTTGCCCATCTAGTGCACCTGTTGTTAATTTCATTAACACCAAAGCAGTTGAAACTGATTAACAAGCCCCTCTGCTACTTAACTGACCAGATCAATATCCCAGGAGTTAAATTGACTTGATGCTATACTCTGATTAAAAAGTGTTCCTTTAATTTTTTTGAGCAGTGTATGTATGTGTATATATACAGTGTGTGTGTGTGTGTATATATATATATATATATATATATATATATATATATATATATATGTGTGTGAATCAAAGTATTTCCAGGTCTAAAAAATGCAGACGTGCTGTTTGTTTTTTAACCCTCCCTGCTAATTATGTTAAAATAATTGATGATAGGCCTTTTTTATATCTGTGCTTTGCATGCTTCCCTGGTATGAAATTATCTTCCTGCAAACCAATGAGCTCCTCTTAATTATCTCCTTTCTCTATAAACAATAAATTATTATTTTGTAAATTTAGATGGGAGTAAATAATGCTGTATATGTGCATGCTTGCTTCAACAGCAACAGATGCGCCGTCCTGATCTAACCTAGTTATATTAGGACAGACGTAACAATCACCATAGAAGTAACAATCATTGCCCTCCAACACACACACACACATGCCACATTTTCTTCTGTACGATCAACATGTTTATTGTGAAAGTATCTTAAGGAATGACCCTTAAAGTAGTCTTGTCATGAGAAAAATACAGAGGTTTCCACTGCTGACCTCCTTCTAATAATGTCAGCAGGCTTTCAAAAAGAAGGTTCAGCAATGGCAACCCCCATCAGATTTTGTGTACAGGGTTTTTTTGTTTCAGGTGTATCCAGTTGTTTCTTGAACATCTTGGTCAGCCTTTCTCACCCTTTATATTATAGAGGAACCCTTTAAACAGTTTTCAGGTCTCCAGAAACCTCAGCTAAAAATGATTATATCTACAGCTTACACGGTATATTAGCATGATCAGCATGTTGTAGATGTGATAATAAAGGAATAAACAATGTGACATACTAAGCAATACCTTGAACAAATAATGTTTTACCATCCCATGCTTTATGCAACTTACATCAGTGGACAAATGACCCTTCAAATGAATGATCAGAGGAGAAGGAAAATCGGTGGTCAGTGGAGAGGAAACCCTTTGCACTGGTGGTCAGAGAAGGAACCCCTTACCTTGGTGGTGAGTGGAGAAAGAACCCTTAAAGTTTGTAGTTGGTGCAGAAGGAACCATTTGCATTGGTGGTCAGTGGAGAAGGAGCCATTTCATTGGTGGTCAACAGAGAGGGAACCCTTTACGTTGGTGGTCAGCAGAGAAGGAACTTTTTACATTGGTGGTCAGTGGAGATAGAGCCCTCTACATTTGTGGTCAGCAGGGAAGGAACCCTTTATATTTCTAGTCAGAAGAACTATTTACACTGGTGTTATGTGGAAGCATGCCCCTTATGTTGATGGTCGATGAAGTTTCTCCTTGCGTTGGTCGTTGGTTAGCGAGAAGAATGCACCTTACATTGGTGGTCGATGTTGTGCCCCTTACTTTGGTGATCAGTGGTCAATATGCCCTCTTACAGACAGTTCAAAAGATCATTGGTGGTGGTTACTTAATGAGAGGATGGTTTGCTAATTGATGTTGGTGCCAGAAATATGCAGGCAGGTGGGAGATCAATCCACATGTGCTCAAGGAACCCATAGCAACCTTTTGAAGGATTTATAGGGTTCCATGGAACCCTAGTTTAAAAAAAAGCTGCTCCGGATAATTATAAGAGGATAGCCCCATATAGTACAGGATACATCTATTTATCCTATCAGTAAGACCCAATCTCTCGTGTACAAGGCAATAACATTTTTTACTGGTCAGTGTTCATTCCCAAATGAACATGAAAATCAAATCATATATAGGGGTCTTTTATAAGTTAGGGTGAAGGCCCCACAATTGCATATTCCTTACTTGTTTTATCCTCTTTCATTCAAATAATTGTTTTTCCAGTTGCTGTATTTCTGAACTTTTAGAATTATATTGTATGTTATATGGAATCCAGGAATGTATAAACAGAATAACAGGGCAAAAAAACTTTCATCGACTGTTAAAAATGGAAGACTCATTTAAAATATCATCCCAGTATGTTAGCTTAACCTGTTTCTATGTTTAGTTTCCATCATATTAAATATGAGAGTAGATTCAAAATGGGGGAGACAAATCGGCTGATCTACAAACTGTCCATACAAGTACATTTAAAGAGCTATGATTTCAACAGTGCTTTAAATCAACTAAATAAAGTTATATCTTCAATAAGGCAGTCATGCATAGATCAAAATTCGGCAAGGGAGGTTGCACAGAAGTAGATCTAGCTATCGATTTCTGTACAATAGCCCTATCAGACTTTCTCTGTTCATTAGTGTATTCTGATGGCGAAGAAGCCTCCCCACTGTCAGAATATAAAGACTCAGTGGGAAGGATTCCCCCATGCACATCGAGTGTGTGGGTGGGGGGAATCAAATCTCTTTTTCTTTTCATTCAACTCGCTGGTTAAATGAGCAAAAGTGATTCATCTATGGTCTGCCTTATTTTGGGTAGGGGTAAACAAAATAACTAGTAACAGTCAAATGTTGCTAAGCTAAAAGCCACTTTATATTTGAATTATTATCTGTTAAAATAGTAGAACATTACTTTGTTCAAATTGTATTTATCAAAATGTTCTTGCTATTAGGCTAAATTATTTTAGATTTGCATTTAAGAGAAATCTCATGTAAAAACTGACCAAACACTCCCTCATGAAATGTGCTTGGGCATGTACTTTAAACTCGTTTACGAAGTAGGTGGAGGATTTGGGTGCTTACAGTGAACTTTAGAAACTTCTGCGTCTTATTATAATTCCTTCCAGAAGCCTCATTCATTTCTAGAAATGGTCATTTCATGAGTTGTGACCTACACAATGAAGTGTCATTAATAAGCCTGGGGACAGTCAGACCCCAGCGTCTCCTGGCCTATTCACTGTTTGTCCTTGGTGTGTTCTCATACAGACAGGGTGTGGTGAATGGCTGTTTTGGAAACACAACTTACTGAGGGTTACCAAAAATCTAAATAATAGCTATTGTCTTCCTTTTATTCCTTTCCCAGAATAAAATATATTTTTCGTTTCAGGGCAGTTTTATATTAACACTGAACTATGTAGACTTTGTCATTTCATATACATGTTATATACTACTGTCAGTTTTATTATGTGTTTTAATGACATTTATCACCAAACTTGCTAGAGTAGTGCTGGAGGGTAGATAGTAATAGGCAGGTGTTGATGATATACAAACCACTGTTATCCATTTTAAAATCATTTTTCTTGTAATAGGTTCAATAAAAATGATTAACATGTTGGAAGCTCAAAATACTTAGATTACCGCTTAAAGTGTTACTAAACCCACAACAGTAAAATCAGTCTGTATATGCAGAATAAAATGCTTGTTATACTCACTGTGGAATGTAAAGGGTTAATCTGCATTGTGTAAAACTGCTCTTTGACACTATGTGGACAGATCCTTCCCCTCCTGCACTGTCTATCTTGGCAAGGCCATATAATACAGTGAGGGTAGCCATCCTGCACATGCTCAGTTTAGTCTCTATTGCTGGAGAGAACATTTCCTGTTTCGGTTGAACTGTTCAGGTCACATGATATTGACATCACACATGTGGGCATGTATACAGGGTGCAGTATCTCCTACCTGAACACACAGCTATGGACAAACTGTGCAGTTTATCACTGACCGTGGTATACAGATCAGCAAAAAAGGTATTTAGTGGCAGCATTTTAATGTAAAAAGAGGATTTATAAGCTGTGGGTGCTGTGGGCACTGTGGTGGAAGGCAGAGGAACTATTTTCATATTACTGTGTTTAGTAACACTTTAAAACGTAAGATGGCCATACACGACTCAAATTTATGGTGATTCCTGCTGAATGTCCTTGTTGGCACCTCCTAGCTCAACAAAAGTCGATTTCAACATCTAAAGAGGCAGGTAGACCATTGTTGGCAGACAATGACTGCTTCTAATCTGATGCATTCACTGTTTGGGTACTAAGATAGTTGCAGGTACTGCTACTATATGAATACAAAAACCAGGAGAATAGATTCCACCATCCATGCTGTATAGGGTGAATCAGTTGATTTTTCTCATTCAGCCTATGGGCTGAATAAGTATTACCAAGCCTTAGCCTGGCCACACCTAGCGCCTGATGGTGCTTAAAAGCACCTTTGCTTATCTTCAAATGATCCTTTTTGTGTTTGTGGAGGACCTTGGATCCTAAATCTACCCGAATTATAAGACCCCAGCTTCTCTCCAAGTTACAATTAGGGGAAACCTACACTAAGAGATGCTGGGGGGCTGCCAATGTTCTTTCTCTTTCGAAAATGCTAGATGCCTGGCCTCCATGTTTGTGGCAACTGTTTTGTGATATCTTATGCTATGAAGCCTTAAGAGGGCCATACAATGATCTAAATTCTGACAGTCTGGATTTTAATCGGTGTGTTCTA
>BLSH010142204.1:1362757-1376420 GCA_018402905.1 Glandirana rugosa | reverse complement strand
GGTGTGTTCCCCCCCCCCCCCCCCAGTTAACTGAAGTCAATTATTTAATCAACTTTCATCAAAGAGATATGTTGAAACATTTTTAGCTGATGGATCCATCTATTCTGACAGTGGTGGGTGCCGCTGTCAGAATACAGTGTCCTGGTGGGGGTGATTCCTCTATCTGCTTCGTTTGGGTAGATGGCAGAATCCGTATATAGCTAGCCTAAGGTCAACTATAGAAAGGGGTTGGAGGTCAGAAGATCCATCCCTGTGGAGTCATGATAATCAGTGATTAATGATGATTTCAGTAGAATGTGCATGCTCATATACTGGGCCCCTTTATGTTATTGTAATTTCAAGAAAAGTGATTGTGCTAGCAGGTCCATTTTATTCTTTCCCTTCTAGATAGGCAGACTAGGAGGTTTCTGCCGAGGAGACAGTATACCCATGGCCAAATAAGACAACAATTTAGATCTGTGTATCTTTTTGGGTTCTGTATTGTCTATAAAATACAAATTCTAATTTTTCTGTGCAATATAAAATGAACATAAATAGTATTTTATTTAACAGTATCCAGCCTGTAACATGTTTTACTTAAAGCGGAACTTCAGTAATTTTTACATCTTTCCATATATTAAATCCTCTGCCCTTGTTGTTTTAACTTTGGATAGTAAAACTGTTTTTTTTTGCCAGTAAATGCCTTATACAGCCCACTTCCTGTTTCTTAGCTAATGCCTCAGCGTTTGACATCATGCACAACTGTCTCTCTCACTCTAGTGGGAGTTTGCCAGGAAGGGAGGGGGGATGAGTCATAGGAGGGCCAATCAGAGCTGCAGAGCTGGAGGTGTGCCTCTGTGTGTCTGTGTAAATCCAGGAGATGAACAGGCAGCAGCTTTAACTGCCCACAGTTAAAATGATTGCAGCCAGACTTAGTGGAGGGAGATTTCTGCAGCATATTTGGCAAGTACAGAATCACTATATATAAAATAATATGAAAAGTGGTTGGAGGGAAGCTTCATAATGGCAAAGATTTTTTTATTACAAATGTTGTGAGTAGATTGCAGTTCCTCTTGAAAGTGTATCTAAACCCAAGAACAAAATTGTATTTTTCCTTTTATTTGCACCTGGTGATCCAGCCAGTAACACACTTCCAGTCTTAGGGTGACAACACTCACTCACTGTACTGTATCTGAGGAGGAGCAGTGTCACCCTACGATGGGAAGTATGTTAGGCTTACAGAACATCTACCTCTATTCTCATCTCTATAATATAGGGAGGGATTGTTCTGTGGTCTACTGAGCTGAACTGGGCAGGGCTGATGATTCTGAGATAAAACTGCAGAACGTATAAGAACTTACAGATTTATTGGATTTCTGGTATGATCAGATGAACAGGTCACTTTTAGCACTGATCAATCAGATTTAACAAAACCCCTTTAATGGTATATTTAACAAACCAAAATTGAACAATTAAGAAACGTTCATTGTTAGGGTTGAGCCTGGTGCACACTATTACTATTACGCACTACAAAACTGTCAGCTCGGGTCAGAACCACTGTACTAATGATTCAAAGTTAGTACAGCGTTCTCCCCCGTAGAGCTGTGGTGTCTCCCCCACCAGAACACTCCAATCAGCACTCTCAGTCAGAAGGCTGGCTTCTGTCAGACTGGCTGGCATACACACAGACCAAATTTTTATTGAACGGGCCGATGTTGGCCGGTATTCGACCCATATCTACGGGGCTTTACATACTCTTTAAATTTATTTTGAGGTTCTATGAAAATACACAAATAGGGCATGTGATTAACATTTAGGAATGTGTTTTCTCCTTATGTAAATTCAGTTGAGATGGAATGATACAGTACAGCCTCCCCAGGCTCTAAATTCTAAATCCTAAATAACTTACTGTAAATTAGATAACTGCAATTAACTATCCCCCTTAGGCTCTAAGTAAATGAGGCATCCACTGCATGTACATATTGAGATAGGGAATGGTCACATCAGCATTCTGCTTGTTCCATGGAAGCTCTCAGCAGGTTGTGATTTTACTGGTGCCAGGTTTTTGGGGGAAACGATGATGTCATTCCTCTTAGCGCCCACTCCCGTCCATTATGGTTTGTTTTGTTAACAACGCTAAAGACATGGATCTTTGTAGTAGGATTGTGTTTTGAATTTGAATTAAAGAAAAAAAGGTCAGCGTGTGAAAGGTGATTAGTTGCTGTGAGCTGTAGTACTTTGCACATTATCCTTAAGCCTCGTACACACACGCTGATTGTTGGACGACCGTGTGTCAACCTTTTGTCCAAATTGGCTGTTGGTGGTTTTGTCTAGCATAATGACGGTAAAGTAATCATCCAACAAAGCCGAAAATAGTGACATGTTATGAGCGTATCAAGAGGAAGTTCAGGTGAATATGATTTGTGAATTTGGAACGCAGGTTTACACGACCGAACACTTCCTGGATTCCGAGCATGCGTGTTTGTACTTCCAACTTTTGTTGGCCAATTTCTGTACACACAAGCCAACAATCGGCCAATGCCTTTCTGGCCAACAAAAGTTTTGTAGTCTTGTCAGCCAACTTCTGTTGGAAGACAATTGGAAAACGGCAGTTGAGTCGCGTGTACTAACGGTCGGATTATCGGCCAACAGGCTGTTGGACAACCGTTGTTGGCCGATTATTGTACCCTGTGTACGGGCCTTTAGGGCTAATATACACGTAGGGTTATGGTTGCTTGGGTCCTCAGGTAGAAGCATTGTTGGAGACCATTTATTGCAATGGTAACATTCTTAGGGATTTATTTATATAGTAGTGAATATGGTATTCATCAAACATTTACTACAGGTGGATATTTTCAGGTGCTTGTGATTTAGGTTACAGTGATTAAATTACCTGCAGTGAACATTTGGTGAATGCTACATTGACTACTTTATGAATATGACCCTTATTTTTAGTACTTAAAAGTGAAAATTATAAAAAATGTACAAAAGTTCACACAGGGTACTGAGAGCATGCTGAAAAATAACCAAAAGTTCATGCATGCGGCTAACATTATGCAAACGTTGTCCAAATGTATGCTAAATCAGAAAGCTGTAAAATAGATGTTTTTCTATTATACCCTTGCTGCTTGTGTATTACATACATCCTTAGTTAAGTTTTTTTGTGCCATTAACAAGTCAGATATCAGCTATTGCTGGAGATAAAAATGACAATCTGATTGGTCAGAACGGGCAATAGAAGAGTTCTAGTGTTCATTTTCTGCTTAGGCCTCATACACACGGACGTTTTTTGACGCCAGCGTTTTCTGGCGTTTTTTGCAGCTCTCCATGTTAGTCAATGGCCCCATAAAAACGCTGACGTTTTTGAGCTGTAGATGGCATCGGCGTTAGTGAGCTGAAACTGGAACCCATGGCCAGCGCGTTCTGAGGCTGTAATGTTTTGGCATTTTTTGACTCCGACGCCGCAAAAATGGCAACAAACGCCAACCAATATTTTACCGGCGTTAACCGGCGTTTTTTGACGCCGACGTTTTTAGGTTGAAAAATAGCAGAGGGATGATTTTTTTTTAAAAACGCCTATTGACGCCGACGCTCACTAACGCCGATGCATAATGCCGAAAAACGCTGATTTTTTTTCCTTGACGTCGGGCCCAACATTTTGTTTATTTTTTAAGAAACGTCCGTGTGTATGAGGCCTTAATGTTATAAATAGTTCCTGCTGATTTAATGTGATGCCGACTTGTATGTCAGGTGAATGCACTGTAAATAGATAAAGACAGTGCAGCAAATTTAACATAGATTATTTTTATATGCATTTATTTGTTATTATATATTTTACCAATTTATATTGTATTGATATATTTTACAGAAATCATTGACCCATTCAGATCAGTCCAAAAGCAATTTATGTTCCCCACTATGTTAGAATAATTTTGGGTGGACGCCAAATAACGTTACTGTATCTTCATGGGTTCTGGGAACAAGCCAGAGCAACTAGTAGACACCAATGCAAACACAGATTCCATGCATATAGCTTATTAGCTACAGAGAATTAATGCAGTCTACGTACTACGGCGCTGTCCATAGGACTTGCTTCTTTTTTTTTAAGAACATCTATTAATCTTTACCATCTACAGTGTAATATAAAGTATGTTTTAGGTTCTTTATTAACGGACACATTAACTTTTACTGGAAGCAAATCTGTGACAATGTAAGTGTGAAAATTGTAGCTCATACAGCTCCACATGCTTTAGCGATATAATCTAAGCTTTAACCACAGCTGATGTTTGCTCTGCAGAGCACCCATTTCTTTGTAAGCTGACCTTGAAGTACACATGGCTTTATATAGTAGATGGAAATGTTTAAATTTCTTTTAAATTCTGCTTCCCTTGATAGACGACGAGGACGATGTGTATGAATTAAACAGAAATGAAACAAGAAGTTTGCCTAGGGGCAGTTCCAGCCACTCCCGGGTCATTCGCAGCTTAGGTAAGAGATATCCCTGGGCTAAACCATTTCTCAATGACAAAGAGGCATAGCTTGCAAATTACATCATGCATACCTACTTTATGGTTAACTGGGCTTATCAAAATTGTACTCAGAGTGTGTACTTGTGCATATACAAAGGTTTCACAACTACATATAAGTCAGAAAGCACACAGCTGTTCACAGTATATAACAGACATTTTCATGAGAGAGTTGATATTGGACAAGCACTCTTTCCACAACCTATAACTTTATTAGTAGAAAAGTGTTTACAATGTAACAGATGCTGCAGTTATTGGTTTGAAATCCACTGGCGTTAAATCAGATGATAAATGATGCACAATTTTAATAGAGCCACATTATTCACAAGTCAACCTAGTTAGGGACCTACAGCCTGGTGGATGTCTAGGAGGCATAGCTACAACTGCTGTGCTTACAACCAGAGGGATAGCACAGTTGGACAAACTGCCTGTAACATCTCAAGGGAGAATTCACACGCCCGTAGTCAGTCGGAGTTTGATGAGAAGGGGTCATGCCAGTACCGGCAATGCAAATGACTAAGTAGCTCTGCGCCTACCGTAATCTTTATCAATGTCAATCAGAGGGATTTTACCTTGCCTAGGGCCTATTCTACCTTAATCCACCTCTGCCACACTGAGTATCTTTGATGTGAGCGTCAGAATTCTGTCACATGAACTCGCAACACACTATTTAGAACTTTCAGCAGCTTGCTCACTGTATTATTGACTGAGACATTGATTCTTTGCAGATGCTCAGCAGGCCCAGATTGCAGAGTGCAAACCCAGGACAGAAGTATTTGAAATCACCCGCCAGATGGTTGATCCAACCAATGCCAACTTCATCGTGCAGCCACCATGTGTGGAGGTTGAGAGGTGCTCAGGGTGTTGTAACTCCAGACACATAAAATGTGTTCCATCCCGCATGCGCATCCGACATGTGCAGGTAATGCCTAACCCTGTGGGTTTTTTACCTTTCAATTCTGACAGTGTTATAGGTAAGATATTCCAGCAGTTCCGTTTAGCATGCAGCCATGCATAGTTAAAGTTACATGTGCGCCAAAAAGTCCAAATGTTGTAGCCAATGGGGTTGATTTACTAAAACTGGAGAGTGCAAAATCTGGTGCCGCTGTGCATGGTAGCCGATCAGCTTCTAGCTTCAGCTTGTTCAATTAAGTTTTGACAGAAAAACCCGGAAGCTGATTCTATGCAGAGCTGCACCAGGTTTTGCACTCTGCAGTTTTAGTAAATCAACCCCAATGAGCCATAATAACATACTGCTCTTAGTAAAGGGTTTTTATTTTTGAATGCAGTATCTCATAGCAACATGTTAAGACCCATCTTGCACTGGTTTAAATTCAGCAGAATGGACTTCTGTTGGTTCCTGTAAGGTACTACAGCTGAAGTCTAAACAGAAAGCAGATTTATTCCACATGCATTGCTTGGCCTACACCTAACATGCCTCTTAAGTGGCGTGAGATAAAATACTATCTTCATATATTGCTAGTTTTCATCTTCTGCCAGGTAACTGTATCAGGTGCCCACCATTAATCTTCCTATTCATTGAAACATCAATGACCACATTACACTGTACTAGGCCTGGCGGTCAGACACACTTCTTTCTATGGTTATGAGACTGCGAGGAATGACAACGTGGGGTTGATTTACTAAAACTGGAGAGTGCAAAATCTGGTGCAGCTCTGCATAGAAATCAGTTTCCATTTTCTTTTGGCAAAGCTTAATTGAACAAGCTGAAGGTAGAAGTTGATTAGCTACCATGCACAGCTGCACCCGATTTTGCAGTCTCCAGTTTTAGTAAATCAACCCCTGTGTGTGTCTTCCATGGGCATTAACTTACAGTCACTTACATCTGCCAAAACCCTGCCCATTTATGCCCCTGTCTATTAATTGTCAGTGCTGGAGCCCCATAACTCTGTCACCCCAAACATAGTGCTGCCTCTATTAGGAGTCAACAGAATAGTAATACAGTACTGTGCTGTACCACTTCATTGTGATGATCACTGTCTAAGGAAGGGGCCTGTCCTGAAATGTCTCATTGTTTCATCATGTGATTGATCAAATAAATATATTGTCATTGGGAAGATCATGACGTGCTGGTGATTTATATGTCGCTTGGATTCACAAATCATCTGTTACTAATCACTACAGCACTCATATTTTAAAGGTTTTATGCTGTAAATGCAATACAAGGAGAACAGGATACTTTTTAAACCAAGTACATAGTTCAGCAGACCCATATCAGGAAAATGGAATGTTGGGGGAACATTCTCTTTAAATGAATCAGTATGATTTTTAATCAGCTTGTTTATGGGTTCTAAAGCTGCACATACCATTTTACTGCATTAAAAAAAAAAAAACTAAATATGGCACAGAAAACTTTGGGTTGGTGTATGGGGTTCAGGAATAAGGATGTTTCAGATAAGACAACAAAAGCCATGATGAAATCATTGAAAATGTTCCCCAATCCTATCATCCATTAAAATATATGGAAACACATCAAAATGCATGTCAAGGCATGTTGATGCTAGTTAATGTGAAATGCTTTGTGTTTTCAATGAACATTGAAATGCACTTTATATTGAATGCACATTGTTGTGCTGCATGGCATCAGAACCCATTTTGACGTACAACAGAAGGTATGTGTTGAGATGTATTTTGATGTGTTTCCATTGATTTCAACAGAAAATGTATTAAGCAAAAAGGTGAAGGTGTGAATCCAGCCTTAATGGTTACACTCATCCAGACTGGCAGTTTCTGACTACTAATGCCATCTTCATGGTTAGCTGCGCAAAATAATTTAAGCATTATAAAACTCGATTAATTGAAAATACACATTCACACTGGAAAATACAAATGAAAATATCCCACCTGGAATGCATAGCCCTCCCCATTTCCATGGGATCAAAGCAATGTTTTACTTGACAGTCTGCCAAATTTCCTGACAGTGTGGCATGTGTAGCCGGAACATTTCATTACTGGACTTCTTTAGAAGTGTTTAATATGTAAAAAATGCTGTACAAAAAAAAAGAAGATTTTTGACATTTTACATCCAGAAGTTAAGAAACAAAATCCAGTTTAAAAAGATGAAATAAAATTGGGGTTCACAAGTACATTAGACAGATTTTTTACAGCAAAGAATTTCTCTCATGATGCTGCTTATGTACCCCACTGTCGGGGGTATTTTCCAGGAAATTGTTGTGCTTTGGAAAAGTGTGATGTTTTTTATGGAAAATTCCTAGTTGGACTATTTGTGTTATGGAATCTGCGATTGGGGCAATGGAAATATCTGCTCAATGCACAGTATGATGATTCTATAAGCAGAATGTGAGGAGAAGAACCCAGTTTGTTTTAATGTGAATCTGAAAAGAGATAACATTTCCATTTATTGGGTAATGGAAAGCTTTCAGGTCTGGTGATAGCATGTAGATATTAGTAATTATTGACCTAAGGTCAGCTGTAGCTGTCATCAATAAGCATCAGTGTTACTTACAGTTTACTGACAATTTTACTAGTGATAATAATCAGAACATTGGTAGGGCCAGTCATCCAGCTGTTGGAAGAAGTTCTAATATATGTGCTGTTGATACAGGTGAAGAAAATTGTGATCAGGAAATCCAAGAAGGATGTTCAACTTGTCCCCATTCCTCTGGAGGACCATTTGGAGTGCAGGTGTGAGCCAGTCAGTCCCTTCTCTGTCAGAAGTCACCACACTTCCCATGAGCACAGGGGGGCTGCAGGTAATTGTCTATTTAAATGTCTTGATTTTTAGTACATAATAAGAATTTTATAAATCTCTTTATTATTTTAATGTATTTTATTCAGCTTTAACATGCAACAGAAACAAGACCTTGATCTGGGGGAAAGGGGTTCTATGTCCATGAAGTAAACTTGCCCAGATTATGCACCCTATAAGTGGCAGCCGGTCCATAAGGGGCGCAGGGGTGCGGCCCCCCTAATCTCCATGCGCTGGCCCCTAATCTCCATGTGGGGCACCAGAAGCATCGATTTCTGCAAGTTTTTTTAAAATTTTGAAGCAGATAATTAGAGTCTGAGGCTCTAATTGGCTTCAAAAAGGTTTGCCACATAGCATTGCGCCCCGAGCCCACCCACATGTGACATTAGCGAATCAACATTCGCTATTGTCTTCCTGTTTCTTCTCCCGGCCGGACAGGAAGCAGTTCTTAAGACCGGATTGGCCAGGAGGAGAAGCGACCAGATTGGCCGGGATGAGAAACTGGGGATGCCGTCGAAGCCGGCCGCGACCTGGATGGGTTAAGTATGGGGCTGGCTGGTGGGCGAGCTAGCGGGCGGGTTTGTTTGAACCCCCCCTCCCCCCAAAAAAATGGAGCACCAGCCGCCACTGCACCATATAGTTTGTACATATTCTGAACAAGCAGGGAAAACAGGCCCTCTCTCATGTGTGTAGCTATAGGCACTGTTGAGAAACTCATCTTCATAACTGAGACACTGATGTCTTCATTTTTTTCTATTGCCACCAGAATCTTGGCAGCCTGCCAGCCCTCTTAATAAACACATATTAGGTGTTAATAAGCTGTTAGAAGCCAACTGAAACCTAGAGACTTTGTTGGGATCTTCAAGAATTAAAGTGGAATTCCAGGTATGGATATTTTTGCATAGTTACATTGGTTCAAGTTGGACCAATGTAAGTATGCATATGCTGTACCTGGCAAATCCTTGTGGAAGCTGGAATTCACTGTAGTAGACACCACTACTACAGCGATTACCTCTAGTGTTTTGGGTCCCATGCAATGTGGCTGCCCTGCTGCTTAGTTAACACAGGGGGGTTGATTTGCTAAAACCAAATAGACTGTGCAGTTGCATTGTGCAAGTGGAATCGCCCCAAAGCCGAAAGATAAAGCTTCACATTACAAAGAATACCCAATCACATGCAAGGAAAAAAAAAAACAGCATTGTTGCTTGCACAAGATTGGATGATGGAAGTGAGCAGAACTTCTGCTCATTTACTAAGCTCTGGAGACTTTGCAAAGTGCATTGTCTATTTGCCTTTAGTAAATCAACCATACAGTACATATTTACATTGGTCCAAGGGGGACCAATGTAACTATGCAAAAATATCCATGCAAAAACTTCAGCTTTAATTAGTTCACAGTACACAGTACAAGCAGCTAGAGAAGTAAGGGATTTCTTCTTCTAACCTATTGCCACATGGACATCCATAGACTGCATGATTGCATTAGTTATGATTGCATAAAATTAGACTTTAAAGTGATTGTAAAGTCTTGTTTCTTCTATTAAAATATCAAACGTGTTATACTTACCTGCACTGTGCAGGGGTTTTACACATGGCAGTCCAGATCCTCTTCTTCTCGGGTCCCTGGTTGGAGCCTCTGCCCCCTCCATCCTGTAGAGTGCCCCCACAGCAAGTAGCTTGCTATGGAGACACTCGAGCCTAGTTGCAGCTCCGTGTGTCCATTCAGACACAGAGCTGCGCCCCCCCCCTCCTGATTGGCTAACTGACATTGATTCATAGCAGCAGGAGCCAATGGTGCCGCTGCTGTGTCTCAGTCAATCAGGAGTGAGAGTTCCGGATGGCCGAGGAACTTGTGGACATCGCAGGATAAATATGGTGCTCAGGTAAGTATTAGAGGAGCTGAGGGGGGCTGCTGCACATAGAAGGCTTTTTATCTTAATGCATAGAATGCCTTATCAACCCCTAATGGTCTGTACTCTCCAGTAAAGGTTTAGGGAATGGTGTGGAGACATGAAGAAGACACATGGGTGGGGGTAACAAAAAAAACAGTGACAAGAAAAACATCACATTTATTTCCAGATATAAGATCTTCTTTATTCAGTTAAAAGCATAGAAACATCACAAACAAACAACACTTATGGTTAAGTGTGAACAAACTAGGCCTTATGATAAAGCTGCATCAGCGAAATGTGTCAAGGCTTTGTTTGTTAATGCTGTTATTACAATTTTAACTGAATGAAAAATCTCTTATATATGGAGATCAGTTTATTGAAAAATTCATAGTAAGGAAAACAAATGTTAGAACCTTGCACCAACATAAGGGTAAAGGCAAGCTGGTTTCCCTAAGGGCAACAGATTTTTTGCAGTACTATATGAGAGGAGAAACAGCTTGGCGTTCCTTTTCAGAGATAAGATAGGAAGCCAAGCAATTCACCATTTTTTAAAACTTAGGTTGAATCTCTTTAAGCAAGAGTGATTTGATTAATAGGCTCTCGTGCATGTTGGATTTCACATCATAAAATTCAGCCCTGTGTTCTTGCTATTGTTTTTTCTAAATTTCTTCCTCCTTGATTTCCCCATTAATCCAATTGGTACATTTTAGTACATAGGTACTGCTTTTTGCATTTACTGTAGCACAGTAGTCAATACATAGGTATCCTTAGTTTAAATGTCTAGGCTGTTCCTCTTCATGTTTGCAAATGTGAACAATTACTTGCACTCATGAGCAGTTATATGTTAGTTGCTGTTCCAACTTGCTACTAAGTTCTGATTTACCATAGAAATCTGTTTTCCATTGTTCATTTATTTCATGAAGTAGAAAAGAAAGTTACATAGTTAGTCAGGTTGAAAAATGTCCATCTAGTTCAACCAAAAAAAATAGAAAATTTATATATAACTATACAATCCCTTATACAATCCTTCACCCACAGTTGATCCAGAGGAAGGCAAAAAACACCAGCAAAGCATGATCCAATTTGCTATAGCGGGGGAAAAAATTCCTTCCTGATCCCCCGAGAGGCAATCGGATTCACCCTGGATCAACTTTACCTAAAAATGTTAGCACCCAGTTATATTATTTACATTAAGGAAAGAATCCAGGCCTTTTTTAAAGCAATCTAACGTGCTGGCTAAAACCACCTCTGGGGGGAGTCTACTCCACATTTTCACAGCTCTTACTGTGAAGAAACCTTTCCGTATTTGGAGATTAAATATTTTTTTCTCTAGACGTAAAGAGTGCCCCCTTGTCCTTTGTGATGACCTTGTGTAACTCCACACCAAGTTCACAATATGGACCACTTATGTATTTGTACATGTTGATCATATCCCCCTTTAATCTCCTCTTCTCGAGAGAGACTACATTCTGTTCCTCTAATCTTTCCTCGTACGATGCATGCATATTCTTAGCCCCCAAATGCATAACTTTACATTTATCAATATTAAACCTCATTTGCCACACAGTCGCCCAATTAGTCAGTGCATTGAGGTCGGCTTGTAAGTTGGAAACATCCTGTAAGGACGTTATTCCACTGCATAGCTTGGTGTCATCTGCAAACACTGAAATTGTACTTTTAATCCCAGACCCCATATAATTTAAAAATATATTGAAAAGTAAGGGTCCCAACACTGAACCGTGGGGTACACCACTGATAACCTTAGACCAGTAAGGTCATTAACCACTACTCTCTGAATTCTGTCTTTCAGCCAGTTTTGTATCCATTTACAAAGTCATTGGTCCTGCTGAGTTTGCATGTACGGTTTATTTTTTAAAAGTAACTTTTGCTTGGAATTACTCTGACAGCTTTGGACTTGAAAGGCTTTTGTATTTCTTTATAAATTTCACAGGTGTAATTATAACTACAGTGCCTCCCCCCACTACCATCCGAAAGGAAGAGCCCCCACTTCGACCGTCAAAGAAGAAAAATAAAAAATTCAAATATCTTCCCAGCAAGAAGGAGCAGAGAGACCTCCTAGTCACGTAGTGACCGTGAAATGGTTCTTAGTATCTGTTAATGAACAGGTGAGAGACCGCAATCCTCCACAATTTCTAACACATTCAGTTAATCCTAGGACTGCCAGAGGCACTTGCCACAACTTCTAGTGGGATTAAGTGGTATTGGAAGGGAAAAGCACTTCTTTAAACCCTAAATCAGCAGCTTCAATTTACAAACTGTTACAAGATTAAGTCTGCAAGTATAATGTATTCCTCTGCATTTGACCTAGGAACAATTATTTAACCATTTCAGTTCTCACACCTGTACACCCCAATGGACCAATTTTTACATTTCTGCTATAGGCCGGTTTATGCAATCACTTTGTCATTACTTAAGATTACGTAATATATATTGTAATTTTTAAGTGAAATTGGTTTTGTTTCTTATGCAATCCAAAGACCAAAATAAAGTTAAAAAATACACTTTTTTTTTGCACAATCAGTTAGCTTATAAATAAACTAAGGGCAAATGGGTTAAATAGGCACAAATTGTTTGTTTGTTTGCTTTAACTGACATCCTATTCAGATTACAGCCTTGATTTACCCTAAAAAGGAAGTAGACTTCCCACTAATGTTTGTACCTATAGGTAAGTCTATAAGAAGGCTACTGTAAATATCTCCTAACCTTGCACTGTTTAGGAGACATTTACTGTATACTGTGCCGATGAGATCATCGTCGCATGCACTCTGAAGGAACGGCCGCCCATGCCGTTTCTTCAGAGCCGCGTGCCTTGACCAACACGGGAGTGATGTCACGTGGCTCCGGCCAGTCACATAGCCGGAGCCCGCGGACTGGGAAGGAAGATGGGCAAAGATGGATGCAGCCTCCAGCGGGGACGACGAGGGCTTAATTTGCAGGTAAGTTTTACATAATGTGCTAGTATGTGATGCATACTAGCACATTATTCCTTTACTTCGCAGGTAAAAAGAAAAAAAAAACAGAGTTTACTTCCTCTTTAAAAAAAAATATAAGCATGAGGGGGCATTACTCACATTCAGTGAAATGTGTCCCTCGTGCTTCTGTCTTCTAACTCAGTAGTAATCTTCCTCCTCCAATATCCCCTGCACCAAAGTGACTTACACTCATTACGGGGGAGTACGAATATAAAAAAAAATTTCTCCTTCATTTGAGACAAAAAAAAAAGAAAAATGGACGCTTCATTTCCTTATTACACGATCATACGTAGTGTATGATCGTGTAATACATTTTGAATGGACGTTTAATTCGGGAGCAGCAGGGGCGACCTCCGACGTAGGTAGAAACGGGTAGAAGGAAGGGTCAGGCGCCCGAGGCCGATACACTGACCGGCCTCGGTGCACTGTAGTGAGGGCACAACCAGTTCCGTGCGCCGAGACTTCTTTGCCGTACCCGCCGGCAAGGAAGTCTCACGTACGCTGCTACTAGAGTAGCCGTGTCATATGTCATTTACAGAGGAT
>BLSH010142204.1:1329460-1362747 GCA_018402905.1 Glandirana rugosa | reverse complement strand
TAGCACATTATTCCTTTACTTCGCAGGTAAAAAGAAAAAAAAAACAGAGTTTACTTCCTCTTTAAAAAAAAATATAAGCATGAGGGGGCATTACTCACATTCAGTGAAATGTGTCCCTCGTGCTTCTGTCTTCTAACTCAGTAGTAATCTTCCTCCTCCAATCTTCCTCCTCCTCCAATATCCCCTGCACCCCCCCCCCCCCCCATGCCATCACAATCTTCTGGTGTGGCAAGGGATAATAGAACTGAGGAGCTGTCACGGGCACTCATCAAGAGTGCTAACCTATGCCCATCCTTTGCACCCAGCCTTTTAATTCATAGAAGCCATGCTAGAACCTCTATGAATGAAACAGGATCTATGAATGGAGGATGGGTTGATGATTGATAGGTCCACCACATTCATTCATGTGTTTTATTCATAGAAGCTGTAGTATGGCTTCTGTGAATAGAGGACCTGGGTAGAACGGGCGAGCATGATTGGGCACTCTTGATGTGTGCCTGTGACAGCTCCCTTAATTCTATTGACCCTGTGGACCACCCTGTGCACTGGAAGAGTATGGCAGTGGCGGGGGAAGGGGGGAGCCTTGAAGGAGGATGGTTTCTGTTGAACTAGAAGAGAGAAGCACAAAGGACACAACCCTCTGAAGGTAAGTAATGTCCCTTGTGCTTATTTTGATCATTTATTTAGGTTAACTTAGGCTTTAAAATGAATCATTTAATAAAATTGTGTCACAGCGCAATGATCCTAAACAACAGTAATGGATCAGAAATAAATATACAAATATGTATATTTATTGTATGTGATTCAGTGTACACCTTCTCCAATAAACACCACCAAACCAACTGTATATGTAAAACTGTTCACCTTTGTATTGACCTCCAAATTATGAGGTTTAATTAGGCAAAATGGTAAATCTGATGGGAAAATGGTAAATGCCTCCAACCCCATGGGAGATCAGACCACCACTCCACTACCATCCAGGGGTTATGGTTCACATCAAATATCCCTCAAATATTTTGTTTTATTGCTATGTGCTAAGCTTCAATTGTGAAATCTCAATAAGTAAAGTATAATTGGAATTATTATATTTTGACATGTTAATCTCTTATTATTGCTTCTTCGTCAAGGCAATTATTATTTTGGCAAGATGGATTATTTACATGATATAATATGCTTGTCTCCAAGACAATTTTCCTCAACTGTGCCCAAAAACTGCCAATGTGCCATGTTTTACAAATGCACAGATGCTTTCTTTCTCTAATTAACCAATCCACTAATAATCCCATGTGTTCAGTTATTGTAGCAAATAAGATATTAAGTGGCATAAGATAAAATAAATGTTTTCTATTTTTTTATTTTTAAGACAAATCATACTAATAAAAATATGGGGTTGCCATCACTACCCACCATCTAAGAATACTAGCTGCCTGGGTGCCTGTGGCTTCAATATTTTGACCCAGAACTAGCACTAAAATTAGAAAGTCGGGGTGAGATCAGAACTCCTGATTTGTGTATCTGCTTTAGGTCAGTGTCTGATAAAGTGTTGAAGCCAATGGATCAGCA
The DNA here is from genome assembly GCA_018402905.1 of Glandirana rugosa. Lineage (NCBI taxonomy): Eukaryota > Metazoa > Chordata > Amphibia > Anura > Ranidae > Glandirana > Glandirana rugosa. The sequence goes on along the minus strand of BLSH010142204.1, from coordinate 1,361,184 downwards.
AGACAGTCAGGCAACTAGAATCTAAGGCTCAGTTTACACTGCTGCGACCCCAAAGTTGTGCGACTTTACATTGCGGCTTGATGCAACTTCAATGCAACTTTAATGTTTTACTACTTTGTTTTTGGCAAATCGCAATAATACATAGCGTGACACATATTATTGAAATGACAAAACCCTCTGAAGTCACAGCCAACGTCGCAAAGATAAGACAAAGCAATGACTTCCTTGCGGCTTTTGTGATTTTAATATTGCAGTTTATGGCACTCATGTCAGGAAGACGCAATAACTTTTTTTTTTTGTCGATGCGACTTGAGTCAATTGAGATGACACCCATTGAAATTAATATGTTTTGATTTGTCATGCACAGCAGTGTGAACCAGGGTTTAGAGAAGTCAGCAATGGCAACCTTCATCTTCTCTTAGTGCAAGATTCCTTTAAAAGATGGATGCAATATAAATCTGTTTGGATGACAGAATGTTACTTCTGCAATGTGACTCAATAAAAGTATATGTGCTCCTAACAGCCAGACTAGAAACCTAATGTTTACTTTAATTTCCCAATGTGCTCAATGCACACCAACACAGCAGAAGATGTGGCATTACCAGCACAAGTATTTATTAATGTGCGCTACTGTGATCCAAATTATATTTTTATTTATTCATCTTAAAAGTGTACAAATTTAAAACATACAGTATATTGCAGCATACCTATCTTTAGATGAGGTGGCTGTATTATTTCAGGCATTTTTTCCTGCCAGTAACACAATTCTAATCCTAGGATGACAGTCCTCACCCACAATACCATAAATATGTAGCAGCATTGCCACCCTAGGTTGCTCCTTTGATTTGGAGTACAAGCATGTCCCCCTCTCTTCATCCCCTTTACTTAGGGGTATGTGCAGTGGCGGCCCATCTATTAGGGGCGCACGGGCGCCACCCCCCTATCCATGCATCGGGCCCCCTAATCTACATTCCAATTGGGTTTTTTCATTTCTTTGAAGCACGTGATTATAACCAGATGCTCTAATAGGCTTCAAGCGCTGCACCCTGAGCCCACCCAGTTGTCTGACTATAGCGAATGAATATTCGCTATTGCCACACTGATCCTTCTCCTGGCCAATCAGGAAGCGTGTCCTGAGACTTGTCACCCAATTGGCTGAAAGGACAGGTGATCCTATTGAACGTCTAGGAAGAGGAGGCGCAGGGCAGGAGACTCACGGCGGAAGCCACCGCGATGCAGAGGAGGAGGAGACACAATGGAAGCCTGTAGGAGCGCTGCTGGCCTGGGACCTAGATGGGGTAAATGCCGCCGGCCAGATGGGGGGGGGGGGGTTGGTTGTTTGCGCCCCCCCCCAAAAAAAAACCCCACCAGCCGCCACTGGGTGTGTGTTTACAGAAGATAGCTGGAAATGCTGTTGTTTGCTATTTCAGTTCAGTACACAGGAGGTTATCACGATACAAGGTTTCGAAAAGAATCAACAGCTACTTTTTGTACTTGCAAAAAATGTATGAAGCCTAAAAAAAGAAAACATATGCAGCTACCACATCTAAGGATCTGCAATATATTCCATTTTTGTTTTTGGGTTTAGCTAAACTTATACATATTTAGTGTTGTCTTGAGCTTCACTGGTTCACATAAATTTTAATTCAGCTAAATGTTCTGCAAGAGGTAGCATATCAACATGAAGAAAAATGGTTTATATTGGCAGGTCTGCTGTGTAACTTCATAGTCACTGACATTTCCTTCCTTATTTTGCAGGATAACTAAAGAATACATTTGGCCCCCATGGGGTCCTCCGGCTCACCTATGACCGTATATTTTTATGTGCGGGACTTGGCACTGGTGCTTCTTAAAAGACAATTTCTATCTCTTCCTGTTACCCCAGACTGGATGTTTCTCCTAACAAGAGATTCGCAGTACATTTCATTATTTGGAGCAAGATTAAAACCACTAACTGCCAGTTTCCACGCAAATTTAAGTGGCTGAATGTTTTTTGGGGTGGTGGGAGGGATAGGGAAGCTCAAAACCCTTGTGAACTCACCGGATGTATATTGATACCTTATTTAATGTACTTTATTTTGTATTTTTTTATATAAATATATGCATATTTTTGTAAAAATTTCCTTTGCTCAGATTGCACGAGGCAAGACAGAGACTGGAAAATGGGATCGGGACTGACTTCCTTGTAACCCCCCCCTCCCCCCAAGCCTTGTATTTTTACCAGGTCATATACACTGAAAGGTCATAAGCTGTACACGCTATGCGTGTTACTGTTCTAAGGCAATGGGCCGTATCAGGGAAAGCAAATAGTGGATAACAATTGCCGTGACTGTAACTTCAGGCCTACTAGTAGTTGTAGTTCAACCAAACAGCAGATACAACTGTGCAAGTTGACGCTGCTATGAAATATAATGCAAGAAGTGGTTATAGAATGTATTCCTACAAACTAACTGAATGCTTTTTTTTCTTACTGTTATCGAATCTTTCCCAGTGATCTGTGCCACTTGTACGATTTTTTGACACACTTGGGTGGTTCATTGATGCATTTAAGTTTACTCCAGTCATGTAAACCTGTGCTTTCTACTCTTTTCAGGCTAAGCGGTTTCAGTTTTTGCACCCCAGGAAACTATGCCCAAGGCCTAGTATTATGATTTATGACAGCCATAATAAGCTAAGGACGAGTGGGGAGCTGCATTGGAGGGGAAGGGGGGGTATCACTGGCTACTTCCACCCCCTGTCATTCTCTTAGCAGGTCCTGGCATACAGCGGGAGTTGGCAAAGAACTAGATGAGGTGGGGGCAAGGAGGGTGGTTGGGTGGGAGCTGCCAAAGTTTACTTTTCCTATTAACAAGCTGGTGATTGGTTGCTCGGACCGCCTAGCAACCAATCAACAGCTTGTTAATAGGAAGAGTTAACCTTGGCAGCTCCCGCTCCCCTGTCCAGTGCTGTTCTCTGATGTAAGTCTCTCTGCATCCTTAATCAGTGAAAGTGTAATTCATTGGTTTTAATATTTTTAATGCTATATTTCATTTAATATAGCATTAAATATTTACTTAACAAGGCAGTAATGATGTGAACAGTGCCTATAGTAGCCAATCATATTTTATCCTTTATTTATCACTGTCAGATCAATGACATATGCTTTATGTTACTATTGTTACAGTTGTTGTTGTTAATATTTATTTTTGTAACTTAATTCTGCATAAAACATTTAACAGTGACATTTGATGAGATAATTTATGAGGGCGTGTTTAGGGGTGGAATTAGGGGCAGGGTAGGGGTTGGGTGGGGCAACTGGTGGCGAGTAACTCTTAAAGTGATTGTAACAATCACCTTGTAAAACAACCCATTCAGTTTAAAATAGAAATTGAATGCACTTTCTTTTCTTTCTTGTGAAAAAAAGAAATGAAATGCACAACATTTTTGTATAGATATAAAAAAAATCATAAATACCTTTTTCCTTTTTTATAAGTGATTACACTCCCTCTGTTTTCAGCTGCATAAGAGCTTGGGGGAGGAGAATCATCAGCTTGCCAGTGAATGGCTGTGCAGGGGAGCATGTCAAGACAAGTCTGATCATTGAAGGAGAGCACACTGAGTTCCCAGCACAGCTAGAGAACCGACCACAGTGTGCTCTCCTGCTTAGTGTGGTCAGTTTCTTCGTAGGAAAGCAAGGGAACTAGCAGGAACATCAGGGATGTCACATAAAGGAAGCAATACAAAGAGAACAGGGGATTTTCTCATACAAGTACATGGTTCAGCAGGCACATAGCAGGAATATGAAGTGTTGGGGTAACAAACGCTTTAAAGCTGCTGTATACCACTGGACTTTTTTTCCCCTGCAAGGTAAAATCATAATGTGCTAGTATGCATTGCATACTAGCACATTATGTGAAACTTACCTTAAAACAAAGCTGTTCCAGCGCTGTGATATCAGCGCTGCAGCTGCCTCCATCTTCACCCAACTTGCTTCCGGGTTCACGGGCTCCGGCCCTGTGACTGACTAGAGCTGCGATGATGTCACTCCCACGCATGCTTGCGGGAGCCGCCTTTCACAGCCCAGGGCTTGGAAGAAGCGGCACGGGTGGCCGTTCCTTCAGAGCGCATGCGCCAGTGATGTCACTGGCTGCATGTAATGTAAATACCTCCTAAATGGTGCACATTTAGGAGATGTTTACGCTACCTATATTTAAGCCTTATTATAGGCTTACCTATAGGTAAAAGTCAGTAAAGGAAGTTTACTTCCTCTTTAGGCCTGGCTAGTAGCTCGGGACTTGAAATTTTGACCCCTGATGTATGGCATAATTTGGACTTTCTCCACTCTACTCCACATGGATTTAGTAGCCAGTAGGGGATCACAAGAACTCCTGACACATATGGCATTATCTATCATTAACAGTTGCTGAGCTTTTCTAAATATCAGCAGGTTGTATGTAAGCTTCAACTTTTAGAAGAAACAACCCTCTATCATTCTAGTACAGTTGGGAATTGGATGTGTTTTCAAAACTCACTATGACACCAGAATACATGGGCCCCATCTTTAGAGCATGTGTCCTTCCATCAAGTCTGGGCTTGTCAGGTTTGCACATCTGGAGTACAACTTAAATCCCTTTGTAAAAAAAACACCTCTCAAACTTCAATTCCTTTCTCTTTGCACACAGCTCTGTCTGTCATTAAAAAAGAACTAAAATGTTGATCTATTATGTAAAGTAATTTATATGCAATATTTAAATTGTATGAAGAAGAACCCAACAAAAAATCTTAATTTGTATTAAAATGCAATCAAATCTACTGCTATTTATTATGTTTTAACTGAAATGCTGACATTTTTGGTTTTGGTTTTATTACCGCTTTAAACTATTGTCCTATTCTTTGGATTTTGGAAAAAAACTAGAATAACCTAAAGCTATCCATAAAGCTTTTGAGTTCAAGTTCAATATGGATAACCTGTTTGGAGATTATCTAAGGGCCTATGTCGACGGTCTTTGAACACATACGGTTATCATTATTAAGACACTTCTAAGATTATTTGGTATTCCTTGCAGGTGTATTTGACCTGCATTTGACCTGCTTCAGCTGCTTTTGCATTATCATAGGCTCATATGGGGAGCAGGCCCTTAACCTAGTCAAATAACTGAAGTGTTGCACATTATACAGTATATACATTAGCAGTAATTATGTTCGATGTTCAACAGCCTTAAAATATAGGGAGTTTACAACAGGTGACAGATTTTAAGTAATTGTATAGGCAGAAGTTTTTTTTTTATCTTCATGCATTCTTCAGCAGCCCCCCTAATACTTACCTGAGCCCATCTCTATCCAGCGATGTTACATAGTTACATAGTTAGTCAGGTTGAAAAACAGTAAAAAAGTACATCTAGTTAAAAAAAAAAGAACATTTATATATAACCATACAATCCCATACACAATCCTTCACCCACAGTTGATCCAGAGGAAGGCAAAAAACCCCAGCAAAGCATGATCCAATTTTCTATAACAGGGGAAAAAATTCCTTCCTGATCCCCCAAGAGGTAATTGGATTCACCCTGGATCAACTTAACCTAAAAATGTTAGTACCCAGTTATATTAATTACATTAAGGAAAGAATCCAGGCCTTTTTTAAAGCACCTACCGTGCTGGCCAAAACCACCTCTGGGGGGAGTCTATTCCACATTTTCACAGCTCTTACTATGAAGAAACCTTTCCGTATTTGGAGATGAAATCTTTTTTTCCTCTAGATGTAAATAGTTTTCCCTTGTCTTTTGTGATGACCTTAAAGTAAATAGCTCAACACCAAGTTCACTATATGGACCACTTATATACTTGTACATGTTGATCATATCCCCTCTTAATCTCCTCTTCTCAAGAGAGAATAAATTCAGCTCCTCTAATCTTTCCTCATAGCTGAGCTCCTCCATGCCTCTTATTCATTTGGTTGCCCTTCTCTGCACTTTCTCCATTTCCCCCGATATCCTTTTCATCCCAAAACTGAACCTGCATATTCCAGATGAGGTCTTACTAATGATTTGTACAGGGGCAAAATGATGTCTATCTCTGGAGTCCATTCCTCTCTTAATACAAGGAAGGATTTTGCTTGCTTTGGAAACCGCAGCTTGGCATTGCATGCCATTATTAAGCTTATGATCTACCAAAACCCCCAGATCCTTCTCCCCATAGTTGTATTCCCCCTAGTATGTACGATGCATGCTTATTCTTAGCCCCCAAATTCATAACTTTACATTTAACAATATTAAACCTCATTTGCCACATAGTCGCTCAATTAGACAGTACATTGAGGTCGGCTTGTAAGTTGAAGACATCCTGTAAGGATGTTATTCCACTGCATAGCTTGGTGTCATCTGCAAACACTGAAATGGTACTTTTAATCACAGACCCTATATCATTTATAAATATGTTGAAAAGTAAGGGTCCCAACACTGAACCTTGGGGTACACCACTGATAACCTTAGACCATTCAGAATAAGAATCATTAACCATTACTCTCTGAATTCGGTCTTTTAGCCAGTTTTCTATCCATTTACAAACTGATCTTTCCAAGCCTGTAGACTTTACCTTACACATTAGCCGTGTGTGGGGAATGGTGTCAAACGCTTTTGCAAAATCCAAGTATACCACGTCCACAGCCACCCCTCTGTCCAAGGTTTTACTTACCTCCTCATAAATAAATCAGGTTTGTTTGACAACTTCTGTCTTTCATGAATCCATGCTGTCTGTTGCTTAAAACATTTTTTTCCAACAAGAACTCATCTATGTGGTCTTTTATTAAACTCTCCAGTATCTTCCCAGCTATAGAAGTTAAACTAACAGGTCTGTAGTTACTTGGTAAAGACTTTGATCCCTTTTTAAATATGTTGCATGAGTGCCTCGGTCATCCAGGACTCTTCTTAGTGTTTGGCTGAGACACAGCAGATGACCATTGGCTCCCACTGCTGCCAATCAAAGTCAGTTAGCCAATCAGGAGAGAGAGGGGCGTGGCTGAACCGTGGCTCCGTGTCTGAATGGACACACAGAGCTGCGGCCTGGCTTGGGGGCCCCTATAGCAGGCTGCTTGCTGTGGGGGCACTCAACCCCCTGGAGCACCGAAGAAGAACCCGAAAAGAGAAAGATCCAGGCTGCTCTGTGCCAAACCAACTGTGCAAAGCAGGAACGTATGACATGTTATATTCAAAGAAAAAAAAAACAAGACTTTAGTATCACTTGTGTTGTGAAATATCTTGGGACTCATAAGTAATTTAGGTAGCAGGTCTGATGGGACGGCAGTTGGTGGTGTAGTTAATGTTATGAGGTGGTGGTCAGCAGTTGGCACGGTTTCAGCATCATACTTACCGTTTTAATGTTATGAGGTGGTGGTCAGCAGTTGGCACGGTTTCAGCATCATACTTACCGTTGTCTTCATCCCCTTATAGCACAGTGTCTTGTAAAGCAGACAACAGCAGTGTTGGGCAGAGTAACTGGGAGTAACCACAGTGCTTTGTAGCGTAAAGTCATTGTGGCTTCCAGTGAATGAAAAAAGTTAAATAGGAATGGTTTAACTGCAATAACTGGTTTTAGCACAGTAGAGGAGAAACAGTTTGAGCAAAATGTTTTTGATCCCAAAAATGTCTTTCAGTTTTTCAGTGTCATAAATGCTGTCCCAACCTGCAATCCACTGCTAGTGTTCACATATTACAAGCGACTGCTCTTATGTTACTGTCAAGAGACTGTTCAAATGTAACAAAAGATTTTTATAGACTGATTATAGACTGATCACATTAAAAAATAAATAAATAAATATTGTCTAGAAATGCAGGTTGGTACCTTAAATACAAGTAAGGTATAAAACTGCAAATAAAATACACAGAATACTACATTAGAGCAAGAAATATATTCAATAAGATCACCCAAGTGCCACTTATGTAGTCAGAGGTTGTTTTGGTGACTTCTTCTATCCTGTGGGTTTTAACGTTGTGAAATAGTTTAAATATTTTCCTTTATGGCTTCATCAGCTGGTCAGAGAACTTCCCCTGGTAAGTGGTTGGCATATTCTGTGGCATCCAATAGTGGGTCTTGTAATACCACAAATGCTTTTTTTAAAAGTACTTTAATTGGAGAGAATGGCAGCTCTGGCAAATGGCTTCTTAACATAGGCGATTCAGTAGATTGGATTGATTATCCAGGTCACTGGTTCTGCATAGTTTAAGACTTGAGCTGATAAGTCTTGAGATGTGAACAGTGGAGCGAGCACAGAGGGATTTAGATGTCTCACTGAACCACCAATATGAGAAATACTTACCCCTCTTCTTCCCACTGAAGTGTGCCTGGGAAAGCAATATCCACTTATGTGTTATTGTGATTTCAGCACTGCATGCACGGATTAAAACAGCTGTGGTATAAAATGGCAAGTCATAAATCATAGAATTTACAGCATTTGGCCATTTAAAACGTATTTTATTAATAGGAAATACGGGAGCTAATGTGATGGTTTCAGTAACCCTATTAATAGGAAATATTATTTTTTTTTTTTTGCTTTGTTGTCATAAAAGTGACATTTGTTCCCAGTAATAGTCTTCACATTTGTGCAGTTTTGGAAGGTTCAGCCTAACACTGTGCTTTGCTTAACAAGTTTCAGTGCTGAAAGGTGAATGCCAAAAAGACATTCTGTGACCTAGGTGTCACATTAGTGCCCTCTGACCTTTGGAACTTAACACATTTCTAATATCCCAGATTTTAGGATGGGATATTTCACAAACTGGTGATTGAACGTATTGCTTGGGGTAGAGCCATTGTTGAGGCAAATTTATATATTGATGAAAACAAAAACAGTAGCTTGTACTGGCAAATGGATCAAAGATTTTTGAAGGTTTATGTACTAAATGCAAGACGTTGATTTTTATTTCCTTTTTTAACTGGCATGTCTAGTCTGGAGCTGTAAAAATGTTACGAAGGTCTCCATGTATGCTGTATGTATTTGGGTTTGCAATCTATGTAAATGTACCTTTTTTCAGTGATTGATAATTGTGGCATTTCTGTTCGGAGAAAAGACAACCCTAGACATACATTTTATTAGATGATAGCTTATGGAGAGCTCTGAATTTGCCAGCTGATCTCTGGAGGAGCCATTGTGTTAAAACAAACCTGTCCTAGTTGCTGCTGTTCCCTCATAAAATAGGAGATGCTGGCAGCATTTGTGCTCAACAGCTCGTTTCTGTTACATTAACCCGCCAAAAAGTGCCTGAAAGGTACAAGCGCATCTGACCACCCTTGCAGGCCTATAGGTAGCCTAAGGCAACCAACGCTTTACCATTTTATTATCTTATTGTGATCAGTTTAACCACTTCAATACCAGGCACTCCCCCCATTCCCGCCCAGACAAATTTTCCGCTTTCAGTGCTGTCACTTTTTAAATGACAATTGCGCGGTCATGCAATCCTATACCCAAACAAAATTTTTATCATTTTGTTCCCACATATAGATCTTTCTTTTGGTGGTATTTGATCGCCTCTGCGGTTTTTATTTTTTGTGCTACAAATAAAAAAAAAACAGAAAATTTTTCACAAAACTGTGTAAATAAGTAGGTTTTCTTCATCACTGATGGGCACTGATGAGGCTACACTGACGGGCACTGATGAGGCAGTACTGATTGGCACTGATGAGGCGGCACTGATGGGCACTGATGATGAAGCACTTATATGCAACACTGATGGACACTGATGGGCGGCACTGATAAGCAGCACTGACAGGCACTGATAGGTGGCACTGATATGCAGCACTGATGGGCGCTGATAAGCAGCACTGATGGGCACTCATAGGCGGCACTGATGGGCACTGATAGGTGGCACTGGGCACTGATATCTGGCACTGATGGGCACTGGTAGGTGGCACTGGTGGGTGGCAATGACAGATTGCACTGTCAGGCTGTCATTCCCTGGTAGCCCTGGGTGGCATCTGAAATTGGCACTGAGTGCCATCCATGTTGGGCATTGTACACCTTACCTAGTGGTCTAAGATGGGCTGCCTAGTGGTCCAGGATGGGCTCCCTGGTGGTCAGGATGGGCTCCCTGGTGGTCCTGGGTGGGCTTTCCCTGGTGGTCCCTGGGCAGGCTCTCTGGTGGTCCTGGGTGGCGATCCTAGTGGGGGCTGTGCTGAGAAACATTCAGCGCAGACCCCCCTGTCAGGAGAGCTGCCGATTGGCTCTCCTCTACTCATGTCTGCTGACGCGAGTAGAGAAAAAGCCGATAAACGGCTCTTCCTGTTTGCATTGTGACCAGACATGATTGGTCACGGCTGATCACGTGGTAAAGAGCTTCTGATGGAAGCTCTTTACTGAGATAGGTAATGCGGTGGGTCAGTGCGCGCCCCCATGGGTGCGTGATCGCGGGTTATCCTGAAAGACGTCAATGGATGTCCGGTCAGGATAACTGAACCACCGCCCGGCCGTCATTTGTCTATAGGCCAGGCAGAAAGTGGTTAAACATGGTGCAACAATGGATTTCTAAGCTACTTTGAAATTCTGCTACCATCTGAATCCTTGGATGTGTACGGAGGAGTGCCTGGTACAAAAGTTCATCTCACTTAACTTTTTGAAACATTTTAGGCTTCATACACGCAGGACGTTAAAAAAAGTTCTAAAAACATCAGTAGCTTTGTAGTGAGTTTCCAGGGCTTTTTTAGCGTTATTGCACTAGTGTTTTTAAGCATTTACCGCATTTTTCCGCGTTAGCGTTCATATTTTCAATGGATCGAAAATTTCCAAAATCATTGGTGAGCCGCGTTTTTGCGCATTTGAGCGTTTTTACAGCTGAAAACGTTTCTCAGAACCCACTAGTCTTGGTTTTTTTTTACAGCTCAAAAACGCCGCAGCCAAAAACAGTTGATAACAGCCTATGTGTGCATGAACACATGGGAAAACATGATGGAGAGTTTATTGACTGTAGGAAAAACATCTGAAGCTAAAAACAGCAGCTGTAAAAACGTCCAAAAACATCCTCTGTGCAAGAGGCCTAATGGTTAACCATTTGCCACCCGGGCCAATTCTGACATTTCTGTTACATATTGTGGGGGTTAGCTCAATGGGGATCACGTTCCCTAGGAAAAGGTATTCCAATGGCAGGTTTTCTTTAAAAGCTGACTTGTAGCCAGTTTTATTTTTAAAAGGTTGCATGAAAGTCAAACAAACAAAACAGAAAATAAATCCGTGCCATCCAGGCTCATACTAAACATTTCAGTTTCCCTAACTGAGCAGTGAAGGGCTTCTCCCAGTCACCCACAAAACAAAGACAGTGCAAACCTTTTTGTTTCAGTCATAAAGCAGATTTCAGTACAGCAGCTCTCTCTGGATCCTCCAGGCAATTTTTCACCCCTAAAGACATTGGAGTGGGGCATGGATGGGTTAAACAAGTCCTTGGCAGCAGTATATCTCTCCACCAGTTCCACCAGCTGGTTTGCATTCTTAGGGTCCCCATGGCTGACCCACTTCATCAAAGTGGCAGGGAGCGCCCGTAATTAATTATCAATGACCACACGCTCCACAATCTTAGGGCCCGTCAAAGTCTCTGGCTGCAGCCATTTCTTGGTGAGGTGTATCATGTCAAACATTTGGGAGCGGAGTTGCTTGTCAGTACTGTATGACCAGCGATGCACCCATTGAGCCCGGACTGCCATGGTCACGCCCATGCGTGCAACATCTCGGCTTTCAGTGTCTCATAATCCTGGGCAGCCTCTGATTCCAGGTCATAATAGGCCTTTTGGGGTTCTCCTGTCAGAAAGGGCGCTAGCAGTCCTGCCCATTGCTCTTTTTGCCATCCTTCTCCAACAGCGACTCTTTTAAAAGTTGCAAGGTACGCTTCCACATCATCTGCAGGTGTCATCTTTTGCAGGAAATAGCTGGTACGCACCATTTTCTGTTCCACCAGTAAAGGACTTGCAAACCCCTTCTTTAACTCCACCAGGGCTTCCGCAAACTGACGATTCGTCTCCTGTTGGGCTGCAATGGCCTGGTGATTCGCCTCCTGCTGGGCTGCAATGGCCTGGCAAATCGCCTCATGCTGCTGGCGATTTGCCTCCTGCTGCGCTGCAGTGGCCTGTGCGATCTGGCGATTGGTTTCCTGCTGGGTTGCAGTGGCCTGCAGCAGGATTTTTTAACACTTCCATCATTGTTTCACTTGTCTAGGAAGATGCCAGCATCCTCCACCACGTGTAGGGGGTTAGCTCAATGGGGATCACCGTCCCTGGGAAAAAGGTAGGCCAACGACAGGTTTTCTTTAGAAGCTGACTTGTAGCCAGTTTTATTTTTAAAAGGCATGAAAATCAAACAAACAAAACAGAAAATAAATCCTCTTACTAAACATTTCAGTTTCCCTAACTGAGTGGTGAAGGGCTTCTCCCAGTCACCCACAAAACAAAGACAGTGCAAACCCTTTTGTTTCAGTCATAAAGCAGACTTCAGTACAGCAGCTCTCTCAGGCTTGATGGCTCCTGAGCCCCAGGCCAGAGCAAAACTTTGCTCTCCTCCTGATTATACCAGTGGACCACAAATTCAGGTCCAGAACCAACCCTGCCAAGGTGGCTGGTAAAACCCGAACTGGAATCCACCTTAGTTCACTGCAAATGAACGCATGCAAGGCGACACATATCGTCCATCGATCACCTTGCCTCTCATAATGTCACAATATGTAAAAATAAGTGTTTTTATGCTAGAAAATTACTTATAATACCCAAACATTATAAATATATTTTTTAGCAGGGACCCTAGGGAATAAAATGCCAGTCATTGCCATTTTCTATAGACAAACACACAAGAGAACGGTGCAGAGTAAAATAACGAAAGGTGTATACTCACAAACATAGGTGATTAAAAAGTACATCAAAGTCATAAAATGAACAGAACACCTCCAGGACTGCTGGAATATTCCAAATCAGCAAGGAGACAGGACCATGTCCATAGTGATCAGGCTAACATGTTTCCAGGGCGTACCCTCTTCTTCAGAGGCGAGCACGAGGGGATGTGTTATTTTTTTACACTTTTCCTTTAATTTTTTTTTTATCACTTTTGTTCCTATTACAGGGAATGTAAACATCCTTTGTAATAGGAATAGCACATGAGAGGTCCTATTTACAGAGAGATCTGGAGTCTATAAAACCCCACATCTATCCTCTATGCTGGAAAGCCTAAGATAACAAAAAACAATCTCAAGCTCCTCTGCAAAAAACAAAATCAACAGTGTTTACATCATGGTGTCACTTCTGACCTCAGAGGGTCATAGAGATTGCCGGAGACCATCTGTTCCCCGGGCAGCTCTATGGTAAACCGTCGCCACCGACATTTTAATTCTCCAGCTCGTCAATCACACGGGAGAGCTGGAAGAAGCACCAGAGGGTGGCGCTTGTAAATGCAATCAAGCTGCTAAAGAGCCACTATGATGGCTATTACATAGCAGGCATCATTCAGATATCTCCAGTTAAAGCCCAGGAAGTCATATGATGGCCTAACCAGGGGGAAGTGGTTATGAGCATCAAATACAGTCAATGTGTTTTGGGGTGAAAAGCCTCCCCCTTCTTCAGGGCTTGAGCAGTCAGTAATAAAATCATGACATAATGCACTAAGGGACCTGTGTTAAGTTTGATAAAGGTTAACATCTCCTAATGCCACTAAAGCAGCTGATTGAGTGCAACCAATTGAAGGCACACAGATTATTATTAACATGGGCAAATCTTTAATCTTTTATCAGCAAGGATCAGAGATCTGCACATTTATGATGGGAATAAGAACTATATTTAAGTAATTTATTTAAAAAACAAACACGGATTGATCCATTGTATGTTTATTGTAAAACGCATGCTTGGTATCCTGCTGACAGGTGTCAATGGGATACATAAAATGTGAATGCATGTAAACACAAAATGACCACCCTTATTCTTTTATGCCCATGTCCCGCTCTATTATATTTGTCCTTTATTGCATGATTTTATGATGTATCTAAAACTCATGTGTGGATAACTTAATTTTATACATCCCAATATACTGACAATTTTTTTTCCTCTGCACTTCTGTAAAAAATAATTACTCTACTTTTCCTAAGAAGGAGCTTGCCTCTCCCCTGACTTATGATGGAAGACAGCAGCTGCACAGATAACCCCACGCTGGAGGAAGGATCAGGTAGCTGCCATATCCCTTGGAAAGTGAGAAGGGATTTTATAGATGGTAAAGAACTTGGGAAAGGCTGCGAGCAGCTGCTTCTGAAACTTAGGAGCCCTGCCAAGAAATAGGGTGGGATAGCTTCACCTGCCCCTCCTTCGGAGACTGTAAGGTTCAGGCTTGAGGTGAGCAGACAGCAATCTATGTACTTCCAGGGTCTACGATTAACCCTTTCACTGACCGGTGCTACTCCTGCATTTTACTCAGATTAAAGCTGGTCATACACATACAGATTTCTTTCGCTCAGCCTGCATGCTGAATGAAAGAAATCCTCAAAGATTCCTCCATCAATGCTAACGGCTCAAATGGACGAGTCTCCCACTGCAGCTAATCCATTCTGACAGCCTTCCCTATAAAGTGTATTTACACCCACGCAAATAACAAAACATTCAATGAAATGTTCCAATAAATTAGAAAGCAAACAAATAAAGAGTTGCTTGTCATAAAACTCTGAAGAGAACAACCACTAACAGCATGTCCACCTACACTTTCCTATCTCTCTCTATGTGGATTACCTGCCATACTATTGAGTTTCTTAAAGAGGAGTTCCGGCCTCCCCCTTCCAAAAAAAAAAAAAAAATTAAGTCAGCAGCTGCAAATACTGTAGCTGCTGACTTTACTATTAGGATACGTACCTGTCTAGGCATCCAGCGGTGTCCTCACCCGAGGCGATTCTTGAATCGGCTGTTGGGTGCCGCAGCAGCCATCTTGGCTAATCTTTCCTACTGTGTATGTACGAATTGGGCTGCCCTTTCTCAAATGGACAGCTACAGGTGGGAGGAGGAAGGGCTGAACTTCTGTCTCACTTCTATGCGGCGCACTGAGACGAAAGTGGGAGCAGAACCAGATACCCCCCCTCCAAAGGTGCCAAATGTGGCAGCGGAGGAGGGTAGGAGGCAGGCAAGTTGAGCTTCTCCTTTTGGGTGGGGCTCCACCTTAACCACTTCAGCCCCGGAAGGATTTCACACTTTAGGACCAGAGCACTTTTCGCAATTCGGCACTGCATCGCTTTAACTAACAATTGCGTGGTCATGCAACGTACCCAAACAAAATTTGCGTCCTTTTTTCCCCACAAATAGAGCTTTCTTTTGGTGGTATTTGATCCCCTCTGCATCATTTCTGATCGCCGCTATAACTAAAAAAAGAGTGACAATTTTTCAAAAAAAAAAAAAAACAGTTTTCTCACTTTTTGCTAAAATACAAATCCAAAAAAAAATATAAAAAAAACATTTTTTTCATCGGTTTTGGCCGGTTTATATTCTTCCTCATATTTTTGGTTTAAAAAATTGCAATCGGCATTTATTGATTGGTTTACGCAAAAGTTGCCATGTTTACGGATGATGAGAATTCATTTCTGGGTTTTTTTTTTTTTTTTTACTAGTAATGGCGGCGATCTGCGATTTTTAGCAGTACTGCGATATTGCGGCTGACATGTCGGACCATTTTGACACTTTTTTGGGACCATTGGCATTTATACAGCGATCAGTGCTATAAAAATGCACTGATTACTGTGTAAATGCATTGGCAGTGAAGGGGTTAACCTGGAGGGGGCGCTCTAAGGGTTAACTTTGTTCCCTCACTGTGTTCTAACTGTATTGGTGCACGGCTGGCAGGGGGAGGGGAGTGATCACGCCTTCCATATACAGGAAGCCTGTGATCACAGCCCTACCTCCTCTGTCAGAACGGAGATCCTTGTTTGCATACACGGACCACTGTTCTTTCACTGCAGGGGAGCCATCGCGGGTAGCTGGTGGCGATCGTGTCCACCCTACCCGCTCCCTGGTCCCCTCGGACACAGTGAGCGCGCCTCCGGCAGTGCGCATGCGCTCACAATGCTAGTTATTGCAGCTGCCGTCAGGCGATAATGAGCCACCTTGCCGCCATCATGCTGCGGCGGGCGGTCGGCAAGTGGTTAAAGGCACAGATCTGCTTAAGGGTGCAGTTGCTCGCATTTTATCCATGTGTACAAGGGTGACCAGGAGATGGATTACATGTTGACAGATACTTACATGGGATGAGCCGAACACCTCCCGGTTCGGTTCGCACCAGAACATGCGAACAGACAAAAAGTTTGGGCAAACATTCGAACACCATTAAAGTCTATGGGACCCGAACATGAAAAATCAAAAATGCTCATTTTAAAGGCTTATATGCAATATTATTGCCCTAAAAAGTATATGGGGACCCGGGTCCTGCCCTAGGGGACATGTATCAATGAAAAAAAAAGTTTTTAAATTGGTCGTTTTTTCAGGAGCAGTGATTTTAATAATACTTAAAGTGAAAAAAAATATATGAAAAATTACTTTAAATATTGTGCCTGGGGGGTGTCCTTAGTCTGTGTATAAAAGGGCACATCTCTGTGAGGTGTAGAACATAGCCAGAGCAAAATGGCATTTCCATAGGAAAAATTGTCATTTAAAATCATGGCTGTAATGCATTGCCAGTTCCCGGCAATATACAAAAAAATCACTGAAAAAAAGTGTGTAGGCCCCCCCCCCCCCCCAGTCTAAACCAGGCTCTCCAGGTCTGGTTTTGGATATTAAGGGGAACCCTGTGCCAAATTTCAAAAAAATTTACGTGAGGTTCCCCCTAAAATCCAAACCAGACCCTTATCCGAGCATGCAGGCCATGCCCTCAACATGGGGAGTATGGGTGCTTTGGGGGAGGGGGGCACCTCATAGCACCCTGTCCCCATGTTGATGGGGACAAGAGCCTCTTGCCAGGCTTGTGGGGGTCTGCGGGCGGGGGGGCTTATCAGAATCTGGAAGCCCCCTTTAATAAGGGGGCCCCCAGATCACGGCCCCCCCCCATGTGAATAGGTATGGGGTACATTGTACCCCTACCCATTCAACAAAAAAGGAGTGTAGTGTTACAAAAAATTTTGTTTTTGACAAGTCCTTTATTGTGTAAAATGGCTCTTTTCTTCTTTCTTCCTCCATCTTCTCCTGGCCTGGTCCTTCTTCTGGTCTTCTGCTTCTTCTTTCAGTCTCCTTGCTTCCTCTCTTCATCTTCAATCTTCATGTTCTTCTTCTTTCACCGCCGTTGCTCTCCCCGCTGCTGAAGCCTGGCCCCTGCGTGTCTCCCAGAATGGGCAGTTTTCACAATGACAATTCTTTTATAAGGAGGGGCGGGGCCACCCGGTGACGTATATGGGTGACTCGCCCCCCTCTGACAGCACATGACATCAGAAGGGATGGGTCCACTCAATGACATCACTGGATGGCCCTGCCCCTTCTTATAAAAGAACTGTCATTGTGAAGACCGCCCATTCTGGGAGATGCGCAGGGGCCAGGCTGCAGCAGCGGGGAGAGCAGCGGCGATGAAAGAAGAAGATAAAGATGAAGACTGAAGTGGAATAGAGGAAGCAAGAAGACTGAAAGAAGAAGCAGAACACCAGAAGAAGGACCGGGCCAGGAAAAGATGGAGGAAGAAAGAAGAAAAGAGCTATTTTACACAATAAAGTACTTGTCAAAAACTGCCTCTTGTTTTTTTTTAACACTACACTCCTTTTATGGTGAATGGGTAGTGATACAATGTACCCCATACCTATTCACATGGGGGGGGGTCAGGATCTGGGGGCCCCCTTATTAAAGGGGGTTTCCAGATTCTGATAAGCCCCCTGCCCGCAGACCCCCACAACCACCGGCCAGGGTTGTGGGGATGAGGCCCTTCTCTCCATCAACATGGGGACAAGGTGCTTTGGGGGTGACCTCAAAGCATCATCCCCATGTTGAGGGCATGTGGCCTGGTATGGTTCGGAGGGGGGCGCTCACTCGTCCCAACCCCATCCTGCCATGGCAGGACTGCGTGCTCGGATAAGGGTTTGGATTTTGGGGGGACCCCATGCCATTTTTAAAAAAAAATGGTACGGGGTTCCCCTTAAAATCCATACCAGACCTGAAGGGCCTGGTTTAGATTTTGGGGGGGGACCCCACGTAATTTTCTTTTCAATTTTGGCGTGGGGTTTCCCTTAAATTCCATACCAGACCTGAAGGGCCTGGTTTGGATTTTGGGGGGGACCCCACATCATTTTGTATTTTAATTTTGGCATGCGGTTCTCCTTAAATTCCATACCAGACCTGAAGGGCCTGGTTTGGATTTTGGGTGGGGGAACCTCACGTCATTTTTTTTTTACATTTTGGCACGGGCCCTGCTGTTGTTAATTAATTTAATTTAAGTCCAACAGGTGGCAAAAAATTGGGCCTTGAGTGTTGGCGGTGCCAGAACACTGTAACTCCTTGCAGTTACTCTTGTTAGATGGAGGAACTGAACCTGATGTTGTGAATTAGTTTACAAATTGTGACGAAAGCCCCCAATCAAACAGGTGGCAAAAAATTGGGCCTTGGGTGTTGGCAGTGCCAAAACACTGTAACCCCTTGCAGTTACTCTTGTTGAAGGGAGGAACTGGACCAAAATTGTGATGAAAGCCCCCAGTCAAACAGGTGGCAAAAAATTGGGCCTTGGGTGTTGGCGGTGCCAGAACACTGTAACCCCTCACAGTTACTTTTGCTGGACGGAGGAACAGGGCCTTATTTTTAAAATTAGTTTAAAAATTGTTATGTAAACCAGGTGCAGAAAAATTGGGCCTTGGGTGTTGCTGGTACCCTAAATACAAAATATTGTTCCAGATTATGGACAGGAGGAATAGGAGCAATGGTAGTCTTCAAGGGATCCCAGATCCCTAGCAAATTTAATCAGTTGCATCAGCATCCGGGCTTGATAGCTGCTGATCCAGGACTGATTCATTTTTATAAATGTGAGCCTATCAACCGAGTCTGTGGACAGACAAATTCTTTGATCGGTTACGAAACCCCCAGCAGCACTGAATGTCCATTCAGAAAGCACACTGGATGCAGGACAGGCCAGTAGCTCATTTGCATATTGA
The DNA here is from genome assembly GCA_018402905.1 of Glandirana rugosa. Taxonomy (NCBI): domain Eukaryota; kingdom Metazoa; phylum Chordata; class Amphibia; order Anura; family Ranidae; genus Glandirana; species Glandirana rugosa. The sequence continues at coordinate 1,342,105 of BLSH010142204.1, read as the reverse complement.
GCAAGTTCCGGCCAGTGGTTCATCCTCAAGACCCAATAACTAAGTGGATGCTCAGTTGGAAAGGTCTTCAAGTTTGCTCTTGCGCCTATATATTCCTGCACCATATAATGCAGATGCAGAGGATGGTTGCTTGAACTTATCAGGCCTGGGTGCTGAGGACTGAAAAATTCTTTAAAGGCATTGCTCAGCCTGCGACCTTCCCCACCACTCTGAATGACTGAAGCTTCAGAAACACGTGTCCAGGGCCAGCAGCAAAACATGGTAACCTCCCAGGGTCTAAAAAGGCATTGCACAAACTTTTCTTCAAGGTATTCTGAAGATGTTTCATCCTCTGCACCCTCTGCGCAGGCAGGATGAGTTCTGCAACTTTACCCTTGTAACGTGGATCAAGAAGGGTTGCCAGTCAGTAATGATTCCTCTCCTTGATACCACGAATCCTAAGGTCTTTTCGCAGGCTTTTCAGAATCAGAGAACCCATGCAGCGTAAGTTTGAGGAGGCATGAGTGTCCTCTGGGTCACTGAGGATGACATTATCAGGAACTATCTCCTCCCAGCCACGTACAACTCCTTGCGTTTCTGGGGCCTGAAAACCATGATCCCTTGAAGACTGCTGCATATTATACTCCACATCCATGCTGACACAATCCTCCTCCTTGCATGTGTCTGACGGCTCAGCAGGAATGCTCGCTGCCTAAAGGGGACCTTGAGAGGAAAGGAAGTCCTTCTCTTCCTCCCTCTGTTCTTTTAGCCTGACTGCTTGCATAGCCCCTTGAATGCTTAGGGAGCACTGCAGGTTCAGAGGACAATTCTGCAGAAGAGGCCACAGAGGTAGAAGAACAGGAGGGGGTGGAGGAGGCAAAATTAACACCAGCTTTTTGGAGGCGTGGTGGCGAAACTATTTCCAAAAATGAACCCTGTCCTGCATCCTTCCCAGCTGCCAGCAGAGTTACCCAGTGCGCCGTGAAGGAAAATTAACATCACTGACCATGCTTGCTGGACCATGAGTCAGTGGTAATATGAACCCTGCTGCTGACCGCACTGTTCAACAAGGCCAAAACAATGCCTTCCACATGACGATAGAGAGCTGGAATGGCCTTACGTGAAAAGAAATGTCTATTGGGAACCTGCCACTGTAGGACAGCACATTCCACAAATTCAAGAAAGGGGGCAGAGTCTACCAGCTGAAAAGGCAGCAGTTGGAGTGCTAGCAATTTGGCCAAGCTAGCAGTAGGACGCTGAGCATGTGCATGGCTGGGCCAGTATTTCTTTTTACGGTTCAGCAACTGGGGTAGGGATATTTGCCTTCTGAATTCACCTGGTGGTGTACTGCTAGCAGATTGGCTGCAAGTACTAGTTGTGGCACGCATTGCTACACCTTCATTCCTCTCAGTGCAGGTTTTAGAGAGGACTGTAGGAATAGTAGGGGTTGAGATCCCAGATGAGGAGCAAGGAGAAGTCCGCCTTGTTTTCTGGTGTGGGTTCTTCAGGTACTCTTGCCAACGGACTGCATGGCTGATCGTCATATGTCTTGTCAAGACAGTAGTGCCCAAGCAGCTGGAGTCCTGGCCGCTTGGAAGTCTGCACCTGTGGAGCTCTGTGGTCTGATGCAATTGGATGGCTGCCCTTAAGCTGCCTCCTGGATGACATCCTGCCTTGTTGGAGTTGGGTCTCTTCCTCCTCACTTTCATCCTCTCTTCTTTCAGGCACCCAAGTACAGTCTGTGTCCTCATCTTCCACTCCCTCATCATCACTGGAGCAAACTTGGCAGTATGCTGTAGCTGGGGAAACATGACTGCTAGTTTCTTGTCCTTTTGCGGCAACCCCTGCCTCTAGGCTCACGCTACTCCCTTCCTCAATCTGGGAACCAACATCGGAGCCTTCAAACTGCTGCGCATCCTTCATGAGCATGTAACCGACACTATGGTCGAACAACTCAGGTGACTCCTCTGTGCATGATGGTGGGGCTACAGAAGGAGTAACTGTGGACAAGGATCCGGTGGAATAGGCCGCCTTCCCAGATGCATTGAAAGGCAAACTTGTACGAGCCTGGGTGACAGAGGATGAGGGGGATGAGGACGGCTTTGTTATCCACTCCACCATCTCTTCTGCATGTTGTGGCTCAATAGCACGTCCAACAGCTGAAAAAAAGGACAAGCATGACCTGCCTGCAGAGGATGCACCACGTCCGCCACCTCCACTTTTCACTGAAGACACAGAGGCTGCTTGCCCTCTTTTAGTGGCCTGGGAGCGTCTGCCTCTCCTTTGTGGCCTTCCTGACATGATGGATATTTGCACTACACTGTACTATACAGTTGTATGCAAAAGTTTAGGAACCCCTGACAATTTCCATGATTGTCATTTATAAATATTTGTGTGTTTGGATCAGCAATTTCATTTTGATCTATCAAATAACTGAAGGACATAGTAATATTTCAGTAGTGAAATGAGGTTTATTGTATTAACAGAAAATGCGCAATATATATATTTGTTCCATGTATTTAAATGTATTTAAACTGTGTGTCAAGCCAAAAAAAATGCAGTTCATTTCCAAAAAACATGTTTACTGCAAACAAACACAATAATATACCTAATTTGTTGGCAGAGTATAAAAAGGGAAGATTTCCTATCAAATGCTTACCGTGATTTTCCTTTCCTGATGGACTCAATGGCAGCCTACTTGTGGGTTAACCCTGCCTCCTCTCCAATGCTATAGGACCCCATTCCCATAAATGTGTGCTCCTAGCCAGAGACTGTGTTCCATAATTAGTTCACTTCCTGATCCATGGGTGGGGACTCCATCTGCCATGGAGTCCATCAGGAAAGGAAAATTACGGTAAGTATTTGATAGGAATTTTTCAGTTTTCCTGACAGACTCCATGGCAGCCTACGTGTGGGAAATAACTAGCCAAACCACACGGGAGGGTATACTTGACAAAAAGTATTTTAATTTGCACCGTCAATTGACAGGATGCACGGGCCAAAGTTCACAGACAACAGAAAAGCCGGTTCAACACAATAATGCAACATAAAAGTATTGATGGAGGCCCACAAGGCTGCTCTGCAGATGAGCTCCGGAGCCACGTGTCGGGCCGCCGCCCAGGATGCCGTCAAACCTCTAGTCGAATAAGCTGTCACCGCCTCCGGAGGAGCCAAGCCGTTATCCCTGTATGCCTGCTGGATCACTCGGACAATCCAGGTGGCTATTGTCCTGGAAGAGGCCCGCTTCCCCTTGTTCTTCCCAGAGTGCAGGACGAATAGATGGTCCAAGCTCCTAAAGGGGGATGTAACTTGCAGGTATTCCTTCAGTATTTCACCCACATCCAGAGGGTGAACTTCCGCAGCTCCCGGAGTTTTGAATGTAGGCAGGATCATCCTGGTTCTCGTGGAACACTGACGACACCTTCGGATTTGACCTGAGCATGGGTATGAGCACTACCCTATCAGGGTAGTCAAAAAACGTCAGAAATGGTTCTTTATGGCCGAGGGCACCGATCTCTGAGACCCTTTTAGCCGACGTGACTGCCACTAGGAAAGGGGCCTTTGCAGATAGTTCTTTAGTAGAAGCAGGCATAGTATTGAGTTCTGAAAGTGAATCAAGCACTAGGGGTAAGTCCCACTTCGGGAACTTTGGTCTCCTTTCTGGTCTGAGACTTGTCGCACCCTTAAAGAACTGCCGGACCAATGGGTGAGAGGCCCACGAGGTCCCAGAAAAAGCTGACAGGGCCGAGATTTGCACTCTTAGCGAGCCGACTGCCAAGCCCAGGTCTAGACCGGTTTCAAGACTGTTTCGACCTCTGGATTTCTGAATGATCTCCCCGCAGCGGATGAGAACTGCACGAACTTGGCCCAGATTCTTCCGTACACTCTATTTGTGCTTACTCTCCTCGAGCCCATAAGAGTGGAGATGACGCCTGCTGCACCGCCGAGGGCTTCCAACCTCCCCCTGTCACATACCTGGTGGATGAGTCTGACTTATGCAGGGGATCACCTCTCCTGCGACTCTGGTTCGAGAACCCCTGGTAGTGCAGACAGGGAGCTCAGGAGCACAGGAGGGCACGAGGGCTGGACTGGATCACTTGGTGGTATGTGCAAGTCCACTGAGGCTCGTGCGGGTAGAAGAGTAGTCGTACAGTCCGGGTTGGCAACAGGCTGGCTTATGCGGTACAGAAGGAGCAGGCAGGCGGGTAGTCAGGTGCAGGCAGAGTCGGCAACGTGCAGGCAGCAAAGGTACAGAAGGGCTTGGCAGAAGAGTAGTCGTAGACAGACCAGGGTCAGGCAGGCAGATAGCAGCAAAGTCCAAAGAAAGCCAGGGTCACGGGAACAGGAAGTAACTCAGAAGCAGACACTGGTGTTCACAGGTGCAGGAAAGTCTCTGAAAGCTGACACAAGGGTAACTGGAACGCTGTAGAATGGACAGCGTCCGCTGCAAGGGGCTGCTGGCTTAAATGGCCGCTTTGGCGCCATTGGCGTGCACAGTTGCACGCACACGTGCACGGGTGCGCGCACAGGCACACGTGAATGCGCACAGAAGCGCACAAAGAGCACCATGGCCCCAATAGAGTCCTTTTCCTAACACCCCCTCTCAAGAACCAGACCGTCACTCTCAGGACCGCTGGACAGGGGTATAGAACTGTCCCTTGGGATAGCAGGTCTGGCCTGAGGGGGAGGGGTACTGGTCCTCGGAAGCTCAGTTGAGTTAGGAGGGGAAACCACAGCCTGGTCGGCCAATAAGAGGCCACCACCCCCATCTCAACTGCCTCTGCACAAAGTCTCTGCAGGAATCTCAAGATGCCCGGAAATGGGGGAAAGGCATATGCCCTGTTGACGTTCCACCTGTCTGTCAAAGCATCAGTCCCACAGGCCTGGCTGCAATGGCCCCAGGTGTAGTATCTCTTGACCTTGTTGTTGCAGGGGGATGCGAACAAGTCCACTTTGGGATGGACTCCCAAAGACAGGATCCACTTGAATGTTTCCGTGTGGAGCGACCATTCGTTGTTGTCTAGTCGCACCCTCGAAAGAAAGTCTGCCTGAACGTTCTGGGCACCGGGCTGAACACCACCGAAAGGTTGATTAGGTTCTTCTGGGCCCAAGACATAATTGGTTTGACTTCTCCTCAGGTACGGGGATGTTAGAGCCTGTGACACCCTCTCCCGGATGGTGGGAATTTTCTCTGTTGGCAGGGAAATTGTGCCCTCTACTGTGTCGAGCCAGACCCCCAAGTATACCAAGCGCTGCACTGGTTCTAGCTGGCTTTTCCTTAAATTTAATAGCCAGCCAAACTCGACCACAGTGGAAATCACTTGAGCTCTGTGTACGAGCAGCTGCTCTTTGTCTTGAGATAGCAGGAGGAGGTCGTCGAGATAGTGGTACAACCGGATCCCTTTTGTTCTGATGAGTGCCACCATGGCCAGAAGAACTTTTGTGAAGGTGCAAGGTGAAGTTGAGAGCCCGAAAGGAAGACAGGTGAACTGCAGATGTCTCAGCCCGACTGCAAACCGGAGGAACTTGTGGAATTCCTCTTCCACCGGCACGTGGAAATATGCATCCTTTAGGTCTGTCGAGACCAGCCAGTCGCCTGGCTGCACGGCTTACTGAATTGTAAACAGTGTCTCCATCTTGAACCTCTCGTACTTTATGAATTTGTTCAAATAGGTTAAGTCTATTACCGAACGCCAGGAGCCATTTTTTTTAATATGAAGAAAAGAGGGGAGTAACTCCCTGGAACTCTTCGCCTCTTGGGACAGTCACCATGGCTCCCTGCTCCACCAGTGAGTCCACGTAGTCCAGAAGGACCGGCTTCTTCTCTTCTGACTGTGGTAGCAGTGTTGCGACAAACTTGAGGGAAGGAGTACATATGAAGAACCAAGTGTGACCTGTTGACACTGTAGTCTGAGATCGAGGCCATCCAGACGTGACGGAAGAGATGCAAACGCGCCCCTATCTGACTTGCCTGGACGGGCCCAATCTCAAAATGATTTTGAGGCCTCGTGACCACCAGACACTTGGCTCTTAGCGGGCTTCTGGAAGGCCTGCCCCCTTTTCCAATTCTTCCAGTAGTCTCTGCCCGGTCTGTAAGAGCGGCTTCCCTTGAGCGCTCTGTACTGCGTCTTCTGCGCTGAGGCCTCCTCTGGCCAAACAGGCACTTATCCTGAGGCAGGAACCCTGACTTCCCACCTGTGGCCCTAGAAATGGCGCTATCCAGCTTGTTACCAAACAAGGAAGAGCCCTCAAAGGGAATTTTACACCAGGCTTGTTTAGACGTCCAGTCAGTGAGCCAAGGGCGTAACCATAATGCCCTCCTGGCCGTGACCGAGGATAGCATCATCCAGACCAACAGGCGGATGAGATCGATGGAAGCCTCCCCCTGGAAAGCTGTTGCCAGCTTCAGTTATTGAAATGCTGAACTCCTCGCTAGCTCTTCGGAGATGCCCTGAGCACTGAATCTATGTTCTCCGTCCAAGGCTCCATTGCCTTGGATATAGCGGTGAGAGCCAAAACGGGTTTACAGGCCGAACCGGCCAGGCCATAGATTCTCTTGAGATCCTGGTCGATTCTTCTCTCGAGCCCATCCCTAAAGGACACTGCATCCTCGAGGGGAAGGGTAACATGCTTGGCCAGACGCATCAGTGCCGCATCCACAAGAATGACATTCTCCAGGTGCTTCACATCTTCGGCTTTAAAGGGATACAGTCTTGAGGTCTTACTTGACAAGGACGTCTTCCTGTCCACTTTCTCCCACTCTTCCAAAATGATCTCCTTGAGCTCCCTGAAGAGCAGTAAATTGGGGCGCTCTTTTCCCAGATGTTTAAAGAATTTTCTTTGTTTAGCTGGGGGCGTGGCGGGTTTCTCCCATTTAAGGGCTTCTTTTACTGCGTTGATCAGTGGAGAGACTAGAGCGAAGTCAAAGCCGCCTGGGAAGTCCTCTCCATCCATCTCACTGTCCGAAGACCTGAGAGAGGCATCGTAAGGCCGGAATAAGCCCGTATCCTCCAGGGCCTCATCGGCCACCGAGCCTGACATGGTGGTGGATTGGCTTTGCGTGCGGGACATGCCCCACTCTTTTGGGGACTGCTGCACCAGAGGTTTAACCAGAGACTCCATCTGCTGATTCTCAGTCTCTTTTTCCCCGACCGCCCGGGGATAGCAGAGATCACACAGTGACTTGCCCTCCAGAACTCGAATCCCACATACCCAGTAGGCTCTGCGACCAGAGCGGCTGTCGTGGCGGTGGGAGCGGTGTCTGGAGAAAGAATGAGAGTGTCTCCTCTGCTGATGGTCCCCAGACAGAGAGTCCCGCCTAGACCTGGATGAAGACCGCTGATTTTGTGGCCTGGCAAGGTCTCTCATTTTGCGCCATGATCTGGCGGTCCGACCTGGAAGGGCTAGGGAGAGAGAGAGAGAGAAAGAAAGAACAGACACAGTGAATACCTTTCTGCCTTAACACAAACCAGGCACCCACCCACACATACCTTGTGCATGAGGGCTGGCTGCAGGGAGGCGGTGACCCGTCCATGGTCACTTGGCAAGAAGCAATTTGCATGGGACGTCACCACAGATCTAGGGCAAAGAGGTAAGTGAAGTGGTGACAGCAGGGCACCGGACTGTCTGCCCCTTTAAGAGCAGCGGTCACCCCCCAAGCACACCATCTGCCTTGCCAACCTTTAGGTAAAAAGTCCAGGGCCTGGGGAAGCTGCTGCACTACTGCCAGCAGAGGTCATCAGATTAGAGTTAACCATGAACTATGACACAAGAATTATTGCTATTACTCCATCATTTGTGAGGATACCTTACATGTGTGGCGAAATTGATGTTACATACGTGTGCTTGCCCTGTACTGCACTTTCTTTATGAGGTATGTGTAGGGGTAATGGGGGTGCTTTAAATGTTTTCTTTAATTATTTTTTATTTATGTTATACAATTATTTTTTTTAATAAAATATATATTTAAAATGTTTACATTTTTTTATACACCTGCCTTTACACGCACATGAACTTTAAAGCGGTTGTATGCTCTTGAAAACAATTTTAATTTAACTAGTTATTATATTCTAATAGCCTAAAAAGATAAGATTTCTTCCTCTCATGTCTTCTGCTTGGCTGCGCCATTCCTAGTGTGGGCTTCTGTGTCAGCTGTAGTAATTTACCTCCACCCTCCGTTCCCTCGGCTCACCATAATCCCGTGCATGCGCAGTAGTATCAGCATGAAGCCGTCTCTTTGTTTCCGGTCATTAAGGAAACAAAGACAAAACAGGTCAAGTGGTGTAATAAAATAGTTTCTTCATGCAGAGATATCGCGTGATGCCGAGGCTGACGTCTACAATAGGAAATGACACAGCCCCAGCATATACCCTACAATTTTCCAGCGGAGACGAGGCCTGCCGGAAAATGCAGAGGTAATGCGCATGTGCGGGCGACTTCACTATTAAATAATACAAGGAATATAGTGAAAGGACACAGGTAAGAACGGCAAAAACAAGCACTATGTGGTAGCATAACTGGGACACTTTGGACAAGGGAAAGTTAGGAAAATGGGCATACAACCACTTTAATGGCATACCAGTCTTAGTCCGTAGGGTTCAACATTGAGTTGGCCCACCCTTTTCAGCTATAACAGCTTCAACTCTTCTGGGAAGCTGTCCACGAGGTTTAGGAGTGTATCTATGGGAATGTTTGACCATTCTTCCAGAAGTGCATTTTTGAGGTAAGGTGCTCATGTTGGACGAGAAGGCCTGGCTCGCAGTCTCTGCTCTAATTCATCCTAAAGGTGTTCTATCAGGTTGAGGTCAGGGCACTGTGCAGGCCAGTCAAGTTCCTCCACCCCAAACACACTCACCATGTCTTTATGTACCTTGCTTTGTGCACTGGTCCAAATCATTTGGTGGAGGGGGGATTGTAGTGTGGGGTTGTTTTTCAGGGGATGGGCTTGGCCCCTTAGTTCCAGCGAAGGGAACTCTTAAGGCATCAGCATACCATGGCATTTTGGACAAATTAATGCTCCCAACTTGTGGGAACAGTTTGGGCATGGCCCCTTCCTGTTCCAAGATGACTGCTCACCAGTGCACAGAGCAAGGTCCATAAAGACATGGATGAGCTAGTTTGGGGTGGAGGAACTTGACTGTCCTGACCTCAACCCGATAAAACACCTTTGGGATGAATTAGAGCGGAGACTGCGAGCCAGGCCTTTTTGTCCAACATCAGTGCCTGACCTCACAAATGCTCTTCTGGAAGAATGGTCAAACATTCCCATAAACACACTTCTAAACCTTGTGGACAGCTTTCTCAGAAGAATTGAAGCTGTTATAGCTGCAAAGGGTGGGCCAACTCAATATTGAACTCTACGGACTAAGACTGGGATGCAATTAACCACTTACCAATCGGGCCATAGACGAATGACGGCTACAGTGTGGTCGGCTAATTCTGGGAGGGCGTATAATGACGTCCTCCCAGAATCGCGTTTCCTGCATGCACCCGGGAATGTCTGTGATCGTTGGGTCCTCTGGACCCCGCGCATTATGGATCAGGATAAAGGGCCAATGACAGCGGCCCTTTACCACGTGATAGCTCCATCCAATGGCTTATTCATGCTCATCCATGGCTCATTCACGCTCATCCATGGCTCATTCACGCTCATCCATGGCTCATTCATGGCTCATTCATGCCCATCCATGCTCATCCATGGCTCATTCATGCTCCATTCATGCTCATCCATGCCTCATTCATGCCCATCCATGGCTCATTCATGCTCATCCATGCCCATCCATGGCTCATTCATGCTCATCCATGGCTCATTTATGGCTCATTCATGCTCATACCTGCCTCATTCATGCCCATCCATGGCTCATTCATGCTCATCCATGCCCACCCATGGCTCATTCATTCTCATCCACGGCTCAATCATGGCTCATTCATGCTCCATTCATGCTCATCCATGCCTCATTCATGCTCATCATGACTCATTCATGCCACTTCAGTGCTCATGCATGCCACATCAATGCTCCTCCATGCCACATCAGTTCTCACTCATGCCACATCAGTATTCATACGTGCCACATCAGTGTTCTTCCATGCCACCTTCATGCCACATCAGTAATCATCTGTGCCACATCCATGCCACATCAGTGCTCATCCATGCCACATCAGTTTTCAGCCATACCACATCAGTGCTCATCCATGCCACATCCATGCCACTACAGTGCCCATCAGTGCCACTACAGTGCCTTACAAAAATGTAATAGGTAGTCAAATTAGATTTGAAATATATGCCCCTAGAACACCTCACAGTGCTCCCTGCATGTTGGACCTGTGTATGTGACCAGGCTGTGTAAAAGTTTCATATGTGGTATCGCCATACTCAGGAGGAGTAGCAGAATGTATTTTGGGGTGTAATTGTTGCTATGTAAATGCTATGTGTTAGATATATCTTATACATGGACAACTTTGTGTAAAAAAAATGTGTTTTTCGTTTTCTTTCCACATTTTCCAAAAACTTGTGGAAAAAAATGACATGTTCAAAAGACTCATTATGCTTCATAGAATATAAGTTGGGGTGTTTACTTTCCAAAATGGGCTCATTTTTGGGGCGTTTCCATTGTCCTGGTGCTCCAGGGCCTTCAAAAGTGTGAGGGGTAGTCAAGAAATTAAATGTGTAATTTATGCTCCTAGAACACCTGATGGTACTCCCTACATGTTGGGCTTCTGTATGTGGTCAGGCTGTTTAAAAGTCTCACACATGTGGAATCGCCATACTCAGGAGGAGTAGTAGCAGGGCCAATCCTAGGGTCACAGACGCCTGGGTGCAAAAATATTTCTGGCGCCCCCACATAGGGGTGGTCATCTTACTAACTCCTCCCTTTTTGCAAAAATTCTATGGCAGCAGCCTAAACACAGAGATGCTCCCCTAAGGAGTCTTTGTTACCCCAAGATCCTCCCACGATCTCTTAACAATAAACAAAATACAGGAAGAGAAGCAGAGTGCTATAATGGGACCTGGAAGGGGATCTCTCTAATGGACACAGATGCTCACAGGGCCTCTGTTAGAGAGTCTGTTAGAAAGAGCCCCCACGCATACTGCAGACATAGTACAGGAGATAGTCAGAAACTGCAGACATAGTACAGCAGATGGTCAGAGACTGCAGAAATTTTACAGGAGATGGGCAGAGACTGCAAACATGATAACAGCAGATGTCAGAGACTACAAAAACAATACAACTGATGGTCAGAGACTGCAGAAATGATACAAGAGAAGGTCAGGAACTGCAAACATGATAACAGCAGATGTCAGAGACTACAAAAATGATACAGCTGATGGTCAGAGACTGCAGAAATGATACATGAGATGGTCAGAAACTGCAAACATGATACAGGAGATAGTTAGAGACTGCAGGAGAGGGTGAGAGGCTGCAGACATGATACAGGAGATTGGCAGAGACTGCAGACATGATACAAGAGATGGTTAGAGACTGCAGACATGATACAGTAGATGGTCAGAGACTGCAGAAATGATACAGGAGATTGTCGGAGACTGCAGAAATTATACAGGAAATGGTCAAAGACTGCAAACATGATACAGGAGATGGTCAGAGACTGCATAAATGATACAGGAGATGGTCAAAGACTGCAAATATGATACAGGAGATGGTCAGATACTGCAGACATGATACAAGAGATGGGCAGAGACTGTAGACATGATACAGCAGATGGTCAGATACTGCAGAAATGATACAGGAGATGGTCAGAGACTGCAGACATTATAAAGGAGATGGTTAAAGACTGTGGGCATGATACAGGAGATGGTTAGAGACTGCAAACATGATACAAGAGATGGTCAGAGACTGCAGACATGATACAGCAGATGGTCAGAGACTGCAGAAATGATACAAGAGATAGTCAGAAACTGCAAACATAATACAGCAGAAGACTGCAGAAATTGTACAGGAGATGGTCAGAGACTGCAAACATGATACAGGAGATGGTCAGAGACTGCAAACATGATACAGGAGATGGTCAGAGACTGCAGACATGATTCAGGAGATGGTTAGAAATTTCAGGAGATGGTCAGACACTGCAGACATATTACAGCAGATGGTCAGAGACTGCAGAAATGATACAGGAGATGGTTAGAGACTGCAGACATGATACAAGAGATGGTCAGAGACTGCAGACATGATACAGCAGATGTCAGAAACTGCAGAAATGATGCAGAAGATGATCAGAGACTGCAAACATGATACAGGAGATGGTCAAAGACTGCAGACTCGATACAGGAGATGGTTATAGATTGCAGGAGACATAGTACAGACGTCAGAGACGGGTAGACGACATTATATAGACGTCACAGACTGGTAGAGGACGTTAGAGATTGGTAGACGACTTAGTATAGACGTCAGAGACTGGTAGAGGACATAGTACAAACGTCAGAGACTGGTAGAGGACACATTAAAGACGTCAAAGACTGGTAGACGACATAGTACAGACGTCAGAGACTGGTAGAGAACATAGTACAGACGTCAGAGATTGGTAGAGAACATAGTAAAGATGTCAGAGACTGGTAGGCGACATAGTACAGACGTCAGAGACTGGTAGAGGACGTTAGATATTGGTAGAGGACATAGCTCAGACGTCAGAAACTGGTAGAGGACATAGTAC
>BLSH010142204.1:1292694-1315784 GCA_018402905.1 Glandirana rugosa | reverse complement strand
CAAAAATTATTTCCCCCCCCCCAAAATTGTCATATGTTAACGGGTTATTTCTCACACCCAGCACATGCATACCACAAATTACACCCCAAAACACATTCTACTACTCCTCCTGAGTATGGCAATACCACATGTGTGAGTCTTTTACACAGCCTGGCCACATACAGAGGCCCAACATGTAGGGATCGCCATCAGGCGTTCTAGGAGCATAAATTACACACATAATTTCTTGACTACCTCTTGCACTTTTGAAGGTCCTGGAGCACCAGGACAATGGAAACGCCCAAAAAATGACCCCATTTTGGAAAGTAAACACCCCAACGTATATTCTAGGAGGCATAGTGAGTCTTTTGAAAATGTAATTTTTTCTGCAAGTTTTTGGAAAATGTGGAAAGAAAATGAAAACGCATTTTTTTTTACACAAAGTTGTCCATTTATACAATATTTCTAACACACAGCATGTACATAGCAAAAATAACACCCCAAAATATATTCTGCTACTCCTCCCGAGTATGACGATACCACATGTGTGACACTTTTACACAGCCTGACCACATACAGAGGCCCAACATGCAGGGAGCACCATCAGGTGTTCTAGGGGCATACATTTAGAATTTAATTTGACCATCTTTTACACTATTGTGAGGCACTGTGGTGGCATGGATAGCCACTGTAGTGGCACAGATGGGCAGGGTATTGGCACGGATGAGCAGTAGAGTGGCATGGATGGGCACTGTAGTGGCACGGGTGGGCACTGTAGTGGTATGAATGGGCACTGTAGTGGCACGGATGGGCAGTGTAGTGGCACGGTTGGGCACTGTAGTGGCATGGATGGGCACTGTAGTGGCACAGATGGGCACTGTAGTGGCATGGATGGGCACTGTAGAGGCATGGATGTGTCACAGATGAGAACTGATGTGGTATGGATGAGCATGAATGAGGCACAAATGAGCCATGGATGGATGAGCCACGGATGGGTGAGTGAGCACGGATGGGTGGGTGAGCATGGATGGATGGCTGGGTGAGCATGGATGGATGGATGGGTGAGCACGGCTGGGTGGGTGAGCATGGATGGATGGATGGCTGGGTGAGCATGGATGGATGGCTGGGTGAGCATGGATGGATTGCGGGGTGAGCACGGCTAGGTGGGTGAGCATGGATGGATGGATGGGTGAGCATGGATGGATGGGTGAGCATGGATGGGTGAGCATGGATGGATGGATGGGTGAGTGCGCATGGCTGGGTGGGTGAGCATGGATGGATGGATGGATGGGTGAGCACGGCTGGGTGGGTGAGCATGGATGGATGGCTGGGTGAGCATGGGTGGATGGCTGGGTGAGCATGGATGGATGGGTGAGCATGGATGGATGGATGGATGGGTGAGCATGGATGGTTGAGCATGGCTGGGTGGGTGAGAATGGATGGATGGATGGGTGAGCACGGCTGGATGGGTGAGCATGGATGAGCATGCATGGCTGGATGGGTGAGGATGGGTGAGCATGGATGGATGGATGGGTGAGCATGGATGGATGGATGGATGGGTGAGGATGGGTGAGCATGGATGGATGGATGGGTGGGGGGGTGGATGGATTGGGTGAGGATGAGTGGGTGGTGGATGGATGGGTGATGATGGCTGGGTGGGTGGTAAATGGATGGGGTGGGTGCAGATTGTCACTTAGCAGTGCTGTGGGCATTACACATTGCCCACAGCACTGCAGCAGTCTTGTCTCCCCCCTCTCTCCTCTCACAATGCATCGATCGGTGCGGAGAGGAGAGAGAAAAGCCGGCTTGTTTACATGTGATCGCGCCGTCATTTGACGGCGCGATCACGTGGTAAAAGGCCGCTCACAGCGGCCATTCACCGCGATCCATGATCAGTCAGGTCCCCCGGACCAGACGGTCACAGATGTTCCCGTGTGCGCGCCCCAATAGACGTCCTCCCAGAATTACGTCTTTTGTCTATAGGGCGGTTGTTAACTAGTAAATTTGACATCCAAATCAGGTGAACGGTGTAGGAATTACAACGGTTTGTATATGTGCCTCCCACTTTTTAAGGGACCAATCAGTGCCCATCAGTGCCTAGCAGTGCCATCTCATCAGTGCCTAGCAGTGCCGCCTCATCAGTGCACCTCATCAGTGCCTATCAGTGCCGTCTCATCAGTGCCACCTCATCAGTGCCTATCAGTGCCTGTCAGTGCCACGTCATCAGTGCCACCTCATCAGTGCTTAGCAGTGCTACCTCATCAGTGCATACCAGTGCTGCTTCATCAGTGCCCATCAGTGCTGACTCATCAGTGTCACCTCATCAGTGCCAACCAGTGCCACATCATCAGTATTGCCTCATCAGTGCCTACCAGTGCCACCTCATCAGTGCCAGCACATCAGTGCCACCTAATACCCATGAGTGAAAAATGTTATATCAGAAATTCACCTCCTCATTGTGGACATTACACTCTGTCCATTAATTTTCAAGGCAATCCCGCCCCTCCTCTGGACTACATCTCCCATAATTGTGTGCAGTACAGGAGGGAGGGGGAGGGAGGAACACTGTGCTCTGTTTCCCTCCCCTAACCTATGTGCTGCCGCAGGAGAGTGAAAGGAGGAGGGAGCAGACATAGGAGGAGAGGGGTGGGATGCTAGGAGAGATAAGACATGAGTCCACGGCCGATCTTCTTTGTGACAGATGCAGAGGAGAAGTGGCAGCGCCGCTACAAGCAGCACACAGGCTGAAGATGCTCCTCCTCATTCACTGCACAGAGCAAGCTCTTCTCATCTCACAGCCGCCCTGCAAAAGTGGAGAGGAGGAGGGAAGGGAGAACTCTTACACTTCGACTCCGCCCCCCCTGCGGCACATGGTGCAGTGCACCCCGTGCACCTGCCCAGGATCAGCCCTGAGTAGTAGAATGTGTTTTGGGTGTAGTTGCAAGTATGCATATGATGTGTGTGAGAAATGACTTGTTAATAAGACAATTTTGTGAAAAAAAAGAAAAAAAAATCTTAATTTTGCAAAGAATTGTGGGAAAAAATTACAACTTCAAAAAACTCACCATGCCTCTTACTAAATACCTTGGAATGCTTATTTTCCAAAAAGGGGTAATTTGGGGGTATTTGTACTGTCTGGCTTGTTAGTTCCGGTTCACAAAGGGGTGGCTTGTTAGCCCTCTATGTGATAGCACGGGCAGGTGACAGTTCCTCTTTATAGAGACATTGGAGGTCTGTTAAACCCCCAATGTTTCCCTTGCCCTCCAATGAAACTATTCCAGCATAGATCTTGACAGATGTGACCCTAGAAGTAATGCAATGCACGTTGCTTCGAGGGTCATTAGTGACAGGATTTCTTCCAGGGTCATTAGTCGCAGGAGGGATTGGGGAATGCTTGTTCTCTGAGTTCCTACTTCTTTAACTGGGGTTGCAGTTTCCCACAGTCCCAGTCTCCCTGGTGGAACGGGAAACCCGGAACTAACTGTGGATGCAGATGAAGGAGGGCCTTGACAACAAAATGCCTTATTTAAATCCCCCATACACCTGCTATTTAAAAAGCAAACTGTTTTTCTGTTTGCTTTTACCTTTTTTTAAACTTTTTTCTTTAGTATCCGTCCCTTGTGTGTCCCTCTGTGTTTTTCACTTAAGCAAAAGTAACTGACAGCTTACTCCTGCAGCCTCCTGGGATACCCACATCATTTGTCCCAGGAAGCAACAGGTTCAACACAGGACACAACACAAGTCTCACAATCTTTCGCTCCCTCCAAGAGGAAGAGGAACTTGCTCTTCATATTATGATGTGGCTTTTTTACATGTTACCATAGTGTCATTAAATTTCTGGAAAAAAAAGTGAATTTAGCCTTTAACTGTCATGGTGGTGGGCAGCAGTGCAGCTTCTTCTTTGGCTCCCACATTTGGTGTTAAGGGTATAGATGATATGAACAATGTAACTAGGTCAAGATGGTACAATCCAGCTGAACTTCTGCACATTAATAATAATTGGCCTGCCTCGTTTCCATTGTAGCTTAGAGCAACGATTAGGAGATGCTAGCTTCTGTAGATACTAGCCTTAAAGGCTAAAATGGCTAGCTAGGAAGCAGCATGCATGGGAATTGAAGAAGGGTAAAGGGACTGGTTTGTTGTCTGGCTAAAGAACAACAAGCAGAACTCGGCTATCCAACTCAATGGGATGCTATTCTTCTGGGCAGATCATAATCAGCTGTTGGGGAAAACCTAAAGTATAACTATAGGCATTTTTTTTTTCATTTGGGATAGAGCAAGGGAGGGTTATAACCCCTGTTAAATTTTTTTTGCCATCTGTGTCCCATTGAGGAGATTTCCCTTCACTTCCTGTCCCACAGCCAAACAGGAAGTGATGAGAAATCCCTGCAAATAAAGGGAATTCCTTGGGGACCCCCAGGTCTCCTGAACTAGTATCCTCATTGGAAATGTTACCTTCTATTACTTGTCTGGGGACAATCTAAAATTTGGGATTTTCTTTTACTTTCACTTTCAATGATTATGGTAAATAGGACAATTAGAAAGGGTGAATGTTCCTAAAGGGGGCACAGACAGCAGTAAAAACTGACAGGCGTTCTTTTTTTTAATCATAAAAGGTTTTATTGAAAAGAGATAAACAAGATCCAGTGTGCATACATACATCACAGATGTCTTCAAATTTCAAAGCATGTCATAATCCTTGATGTCATTTTGTTGGTACATTCAAACTGTATATTACATTAGGTCTCATTTTCCCAGCCTTCCCCACAGGTCAGTCAGTATCTACCATCCCATGCCTTTATCTTGTCTCCCTACCCTGCTGGACCTTGAAGAATCCTTGACATAACTAGTTCCTTGGGGCACATTCCTGGTGTGTCCAACCAAGGGGCCCATAGCTTCTCAAATTTACCCTCCGTTCATCTATGTTGATATATATAGCATTCCATTATGAGAGTGTTATCCATATGGGATATCCAGGAATCCACTGTAGGTGGAGTTGCTGATTTCCATCCCAAAAGGATAAACTTCTTGGTCTGGAACAGGGTGCGTGAGATGGCAACCCTGGTCATCTCCTCTAGGATACTGAGTACACAGCAGACTGGATCTAAAGGTACTGTTTGAAAAACCCTGTTAAGTGTATCTAGGACTCCCTTCCAGTAACAGTGTAATTTTGGACACCGCCAGAGATGAATGAGATCTTCCGAATCCCGTCTGCACTTACCACACAATGGGTCGGTGAGTTTACCTATTTTGAAGAGCTTCAAGGGGGTATGATATACCCGTAGTATGTTGTATAACCTTGATACCTTTTGAGGCACATTTAATGAGCAGGTGGGAATGTCTTGAACCTCTTCTTCCCACTGGTCATCTGACAGGGGGCCTACATCCTTTTCCCAGCTGGATCTAGTCTTGGTGGGATATGTCCATAGGTGTTCCTGCAAACATTGGGAGATTATTCCCTTAGTCTCTGTGCTAGATCGAAGCAGCTGAAAAATGGGCGTGGATGAGCACGCCCATTCCCCTGCATCTCCCTGTGCTCTCACTGCATGCTTTAATTGGAGATATGCATATGGCATAGTGTCCGGTAATTGGAACCTACTCTGTAAATCAGTAAATGGCATCAGTTTCCCAATATTAAAAATGTGCGTCAGGTGTGTTACACCAAAGGGGCGCCATTTAGGCTCTTGTTCTAGATAAGCTATCTCAACATACATTGTATTGTCCCAAATCAGGTTATATTAGGTAAAACCAGGGCCGTCTTTAAGGCAGGGCAAAAGGGGCAGCTGCCCTGGGCCCTGTCGTTGTTGTGGGGCCCAAAGAAGCTGCCTCATACTTGCCAACTATCCTGGTTTAAACTCCCCTGTCCCTTGAAGTTTTAGACCTGTGCTGTGTCCCAATATCTAAGTGCTGCTACTACAGCTGCCCAACTCTGCCCTATTGCTGTATACAGATGACTCACCTGCAGATCCTGTGTTTACATGTAAATAACCGGCAGTGATATGTAAATAGCGGCAGCATTCATATGTAAATAGTGGCGGCCAGCTGTGCTGATATGTAAACAAAGGTGGCATTCATATCTATATCATCTCCCCTCCCCCACCCGAGGTCATATTCACCATCACCTATACTGGATGCTGCCCACTGGGGAGACAAAGGCATGCTTGAAATTCCACAGCACATGTCAGCAGATGTGTGAGGGTGTCATTAATAATTGATGCCACTGCTAAAGGGCAGCACATTTCTGTGGTGTCAGGAAAGTGACTTTGCGCTCCCCAGTCCATGGTGTGCAGGCAGTGAGGAGATGATGTGCTGTAACCTCTAGCAACCAATCAGTGAGCAGTATTGATGTACAGTAATCTCTAGCAACCAAACAAGCAGAAAGCATGTGCTTTAACCTCTAGCAACTAATCAATGAGCCATAATGTGTGCTGTAACCTCTAGCAACCAGTCAGTAACTGATAATGATATGCTGTAACCTCTGGAAACCAATCAAAATCACTGCTGATTTGATTCCGTAAACTGATTTTAAGTCTAGATGCTATTTATTGTATGTCTCAGAGCAGGTGGAGAGTGAAATTGCATTGGGGGGGGCCCAAGAAAATATTTGCCCAGGGTCCACTCAATATTAAAGACGGCCCTGAGTAAAACCCATGACTCTCTGCAGTTGTTCACTCTTATTCCATATTTTTTTAACCAGTGCCAATGTGGGTAGCTCTTTATTTGAGTTCTGGAACAGCTACAGCTCCAGGCCCTCCGGCAAGAAGGTCGCATCCAACCCTCTGAGTAGGAGGCGGGCAGATGATCTGTCCAGCTCAGGGGCCATAGATCCAACTAAGTGTTGCAGTTGAGCTGCTACATAGTATATCCAAGGGTTAGGCAAAGCCAGAGCCCCGTTGTCCTTGTAGTTTTGCAACTGCTCCAGTTTAATCCTAGGAGGTCTAGCTTTCCATAAAATAAGCCAGAAGAGGGAGTTCACCACTCTAAACACTTTCAGGGGAATTACAATAGGTGAATTGTGGAGAAAGTATAGGCGTTGGGGCATTAAAAATATTTTAATTAGATTAGTGCGTCCTGTTAAGGACATTTTAAGCTTTTACCAGATATTGATCTTATCTCGGAAACCGGTTAGCAGAGGATAGATATTGAGCTAGTAATAAGCACTGATTCGGAGAGAAATCTGTATACCCAAATATTTGAATTCAGTAAGTCCACCTCGGGATTCTCATCTAGCATCATCAATGCAGACTTACTCCAGTTAATGGTGAGTCCAGAGTATCCGCCGAACTCCTGGATCACCTGCATTGTCTCGGTCAGGGATGCCGAAGTGTTCCCCAGAAACAACATTATATCATCCGCATATAACATTATTTTTACATGCTTGTCCCCGTACCGAAAACCAGTGATCCTCGGGTTACCTCGGATCAAGAATGCAAGCGGCTCTATTGCTATTGCAAAGAGCAGGAGAGACAGTGGACAGCCCTGCCTAGTTCCCCTGCTCTGGAAAAACGCATGCAACATCCTGTCGGACATCCTAATAGCTTCCGGGGAGATCCATACAGCAGTTTAACCCAGGATATGAATTTGTTATCAAAGTTGAAGCGAGTCAGTACTGCCCATAGATTTCTCCAGCCCACAAAAGCCTTATTGGCGTCTAGGGATAGTAACGCTCTGTGCCCATGTTATCCCCTGACACTTGCATATTTCAGAAAAGCCTTCTAAAGGTTAGTAGCTGTTCACTTTTGTGGCATAAAGCCTGCCTGGTCAGAATTAATTATGGAAGAGATGACCCTGTTGACCCGCAGCACCCAGACTTTAGCTAGGATCTTAATATCACTCTGCAAACGGGAAATTGGTCTATAGGAGCCGCGGTCAACAGGGTTTTCGCCTCCTGCAGTTCTTCTATTGTTAATGTGGCATCTAGCCTCCACCTATCTCGCTCCTGCAGTTCTTCTATTGTTAAGGGGGCATCTAGCCTTGACCTATCCTGAGAGGATAAAGAAGGTAATGGTATATTGCCTATATAGTTATCTAGGGCTATATCTGTATAGCAATCTCGGGCACGGTATAGGTCGGTGTAGAAAGCAGCTAATTCGACAGGTGTTCTAATCCCTCTCCACTCTATCCAAAACCTGAAAACAATGTTTTGACTTTAATTATACAGGGTGGGCCATTTATATGGATACACCTTAATAAAATGGGAATGGTTGGTGATATTAACTTCCTGTTTTTGGCACATTAGTATATGTGAGGGGGGAAACTTTTCAGGATGGGTGGTGACCATGGTGGCCATTTTGAAGTCGGCCATTTTGAATCCAACTTTTGTTTTTTCAATAGGAAGAGGGTCATGTGACACATCAAACTTATTGGGAATTTCACAAGAAAACCAATGGTGTGCTTGGTTTTAACGTATCTTTATTCTTTCATGAGTTATTTACAAGTTTCTGACCACTTATAAAATGTGGTCAATGTGCTGGCCATTGTGTTGGATTGTCAATGCAACCCTCTTCTCCCACTCTTCACACACTGATCGCAACACCACAGGAGAAATGCTAGCACAGGCTTCCAGTATCCGTAGTTTCAGGTGCTGCACATCTCGTATCTTCACAGCATATGGTTTTTTTTATGGTTTTTATGGTCAGTAAAAAGCAATACCGGGTGAGCTGCTCCTTCCAGGAGGTACCGCCATTCCTCCAAAGCCGACTTGATGGCCAGCAATTCCCTATCACCGACATCATAGTTCCAGCAAGATGGTGCACCACCACATTATGGGTGTCAGGTCCAAGCATTCCTAGATGAACAGTTTCCTGGAAAGTGGATTGGTCGTCGTGGGCCAGTTGAATGACCCCCAAGCTCTCCCGATCTGACCCCCTTAGACTTTTATCTTTGGGGTCATCTGAAGGCAATTGTCTATGCTGTGAAGATACGAGATGTGCAGCACCTGAAACTACGGATACTGGAAGCCTGTGCTAGCATTTCTCCTGCGGTGTTGCTATCAGTGTGTGAAGAGTGGGAGAAGAGGGTTGCATTGACAATCCAACACAATGGGCAGCGCATTGAACACATTTTATAAGTGGTCAGAAACTTGTAAATAACTCATGAAAGAATAAAGTTACGTTAAAACCAAGCACACCATTGTTTTTCTTGTGAAATTCCCAATAAGTTTGATGTGTCACATGATCCTCTTCCTATTGAAAAAACAAAAGTTGGATTGAAAATGGCCAACTTCAAAATTGCCGCCATGGTCACCACCCATCTTGAAAAGTTTCCCCCCTCACATATACTAATGTGCCAAAAACAGGAAGTTAATATCACCAACCATTCCCATTTTATTAAGGTGTATCCATATAAATGGCCCACCCTGTACTTTAAGGAGGTATCTACTTTAAGAAAGGTTGGTGCACAAAATGTTCCTTGGTTGGTAGCTGCTCTAAGACAGTAGAATATCTAACAGTAAAATGTTGGCTGCTTTATTTTTTATGGGAGTTTACAATAGTGCTCATTATTGCTGTCTATGTTCCCCTGAGTGCTAAGGTTAATGATGCATTGAAGAAGCTTTATGATAACATCTGCTTACTTTAAAATAGATACCCAGAGGCTTTCTGTGTGATTGCTGGTGGTTTTAATCATGTCATTTTGACTTTTTGCCAAAATTTCATCAGCCCAACACTAATGCCACCCAAGGAGCGAACACACTTGATCAAGTATATACAAACAGATGGAGGGCATACAGAGCTATTCCTCATCCTTACCTCAGCCGGTCCAACCACATTTCTATTATATCGGTACCTTCCTACCAGCTCTTACTGAAAGTCGGTAAACCAACAACAAAGAGTATCATGGTGTGGCCCAGTAATGCAGCTTCAATGCCACAGGACTGTTTGAATGTACTAATTGGCAGATCTTTAAAGAGAAAGTGACAAAAGTCACAGGTGTGGACCTGAAGGAATGTGCATAATCTATATGGACTATCAGAAAATGTGTTAAAGATGTTACTATAGCTAGAACAATTACTATCTTCTGCAACCAGAAACCCTGGCTGAACTTGGAGGTTTGCTCTGCTTAAAGCCTACAATTCCGTGTTAAGCTCTGATGACACATTGAGTTCAGGGCAACAAGTTCATTTGTGAGTAAAAGGAGGGCCAAAGCTAACTATGCTCTCAAAATAAATTCAGAGTCACTTTTTTCGCTAATGACTCATGTAGCATGTGATGGGGTATTAAAATCATCACTGATTACACAAGTAGAGATGCAGAATGTCTGAAGCATTCCTCTCTTCCTGATGCTCTGAACACTTTTTATGTTTGTTTTGTGGATTCCAGCACCTCCCCTGGCTCTAGGCTCACCCCTCCACCAAGTGAGCTGCCCCTCAGGGTGACTGTATTAGAGGTGAGGAGGTCCCTGCAGAAAGGTAACCCTGGAAAGATTGCAAACCCAAAACATGTTCATGGCCTGGTCCTTAGGGACTGAGCATACTAGTTTCCAGAGAGGTTGGCAGACATCTTTAATAACTTCCTTTCTCAGGCAACTGCAACTGTCTCCACATACCTTAGGACTACTACAATTGTTCCTGTCCCAAAGAACTCAACAATCTTATGTCTGAATGACCGTCTCTCATTAGCACAGATCCCAAAAATAATGATGTGCTTCAAGGACTGCTCATTACACATACGAAGACCATCAACTTCAAAGTGGAACCCCCAATCACACAGAGAAACTATCCAATAATTCATCTGTTTCTTACTCAGAAAATCAGGATTCTTTTGCTAGATTGTCTCTTTGCAAATGTGTGCAAATGGTTATTGGACTTTTTAACAAATAGGTCCCAGCTTGTTAAAAGTCACAATATTTAATTCTCTTTTTTACTATGCGTAGGCATATGTAATAAAGGTTACAGCTACAGGTTCGGATCCTACTGATGTCATCACCTTGTAACCTTTGAAGATAACAGAAGTAACCACTACACTATAGAGTTGACCACAAACAGCCATATAAAATACATTTACTAATCTTGTATTCTGTTAACTCTCTACAAACGAACTGCTGGCACGTTAACTAGTGTGTGATTATTCCAATTCCACACCATAATATTATTGAATATGTACTTCCAAAGTAGTGCAGGGACTACTTTGAAGTCATTGCGATTTGAAGTTGCACAGATATGAATGGTCCGACTTTGAAGCAACTTGAGGTCGATAGACCTCAGGATTACACAACTATTGCTTCAAGTCACATCAAAATCACGGCAAAAAATCACAGCAAAAAATTGCGGCAAATTGCAGTAAAATCAAGGTAAAGTCATGCGACTTTCAGGTCGCACAAGTGTGAAAGCGGCCTTAGCTCAGGTTCACATTGGTGCGATGCAGGAGCCAGCACAATTTCAGCACCGGTTCCTGTATCACACCTCTCCCACAGGCAGTTCACACTGCCTTCTGTGAACCGCTGCGGGTGTCGGTACAATATTAAGGACACCCCCAGATTGGTTCATAGATCGCAATGCTAACTGTGGATTCTGATAGGAATCAGATCGCATGAGTGAGAACACCCATGCCATCCGATTCTGGTGTGGGAAAAAAAGGTCCCTGCACTACTATAGCTGCAAAGGGTCGGCTAAATCAAATTTGAACCCTACAGACTAAGACTGGGATGCTATTAAAGTTCACATGTGTATAAAGCCAGGTGTCCCAATACTTTTGGCAAGATAGCAGATTGTGCAAGATTTGCAATGGTGGTGGAACCCTCGTCCACATAAATGCTACATTTATATAAAACTTGGGGTAGGACATGAGTTATGTTTAACAACACAGGAAGAGCTAACAGCCTTTCTACAGAACATAGCATCTTTGGGATTTGAACCTATGAACCCCAGGTTTAGCTCAGCAGAAGTGCTAAGCCCTTAGCCACATTCATGGAGCATGCATTGCTGTGATGTCAAACAGTCCTAAGTCCCAGGGGTGCAATAAATTAACCAATGCAGATGTACTGTGGAAGGCTGGACAACCATTGAGCAACTTGTTTCTGGCATATGCCATCTGTTTTGAAGGTTTGTTATGGCTCAGTACTGTGAGCATTCTGCTCTAGAACATCTTCCATTTTGGGGCATTTGGCTTGGTAAAAAGCTGCAATTATTGCTGGATGGGAAATGTTAAGGCGGATTATAGTCCTTGCCCATAGAAAACATATGACACAATTTGCAATAGTGGTGGAACCCTCCTAAACATAAATACTACATTTAGACATCATTTTGGTAAGGACATGAGTTATGAGAACAGACAACTTCAGTACATGAAGTGACATGCTCGGGATGCAAACCCAGAACCTCTGTGTTGTTAGGTAGAAGCGTTAAGCTGTTAGCCACCAGTGCAGCCCCCCCTACACATAAATACACATATACTGCATTTCTTTGGACATATAGGTGGTGGAATTGCATTAGTCTGGAGTTTATTCTGTGCTATTTGGTTGTGCTTGGAGTGTAGAACAGTGATGTTATTGCAACAGCAATGGTATTGTTTGTGATTTGTGAAGATACTTGTGTGAGTTTGGGAAAAGATTTTTGTGAGATGGACAGCAACAAGCGAGAGACAGAGAAAAAAATATTTTACCAAAACATGAGAAGATTACACATTCTAACATTCTTAAAAACAAATTAGATAATGAAATAGGAACATTGTTGCAGGGGCAATTTGTTTGAGAGAAAGATACATTTCATCTCAACATGAAAAGGATTTCTTTAGGGAAGTTACAATTGTACCATTAGAATCAATGGCTAAAACATGCATTGGGCTATATAGCGTGAATTTGCCTTCTCAAGAAGGCATTATAGATAAGCATGAATTTGTGAATTTACTATAGCGCCCTCTAAGAAAGGCATGGCAGTTAAAATGAGGGAATTTTCTTGTCTGAGCATGCTCAGTTGTGCTAATGAATAGTTGGGAAAAAAGGGGGATTTTGGCTCTTTTCAGACATTCAATGATATTTCAGGTTAAGCTTGTAGACTTCCCCTCCGTAACATCTCTAAAATACGCCACTTTCTAACAAATGAAACCACCAAGCTCCTCATTCACTCCCTTGTTATCTCTTGCCTTGACTATTGAAAATCCCTTCTCATTGGCCTACCTCTCCATAGGCTACCCCCTCTTCAGTCTATTATGAATGCTGCTGCCAGACCTATCCACCTTACCATCCGCTCAGTGTCTGCCACCCCTCTCCACCAATTCCTATATTGGCTCCTGATTGCCCAGCGAATAAAATTCAAAATACTAACCACAACATACAAAGCCATCCACAACTCTGCCCTGAGCTACATCACCAATTTTGTCTCCAAATATCACCCAAACCGTCCTCTCCGCTCCTCTCAAGATCTCCTACTCTCAAGCTCCCTTGTCACCTCTTCCCACGCTCATCTCCAGAACTTCTCCAGAGCCTCTCCCATCCTCTGGAACTCTCTACCTCAACCTGTCTGGCTATCTCCTACTCTAGCTGCTTTCAGGTGATCCCTGAAAACACATCTCTTCAGGGAAGCCTATCACGCCTCCAACTAATATTTTACCACTTCCATCAGCTCACTCCTCACAGTTACAACCTTTGGTACCACTTATTAGATTGTAAGCTCTTCTGAGCAGGGCCCTCTTAATCCTTTTGTATTCTATTGTATTGCACCTGTATTGTCCCCCTTTTATATTGTAAAGGACTGTGTAAACTGTTGGCGCTATATAAATCCTGTATGATAATAATAATAATAAAAAAGATGTTCGCTGTTTCTGAGGCCGTAGGTGTGCCAATCATGGGTAAGAAGTGGGCCATTTTGGAGAGACGATACACCACCACCAAGATGGTAGTGAATTCCTCCGAGGGGGAAATAGATCAACAATAAACTCCATTGAGACCTTTTTTCCAGGGTTGTTCGGGAATAGGCAAGGGTCTCAATAAGCCCCAGGATTTGGTGTTGGATCCTTTGTTACGTTGGCACTCCGTGCAGGTGCTGATATAGTTCTTACAGTCCTGTTTCCAGTTAGGCCACCAAAAGGAACGCTGAATTAGTTCAGAAGTCTTTTGTATACCAAAATGCCCAGCAACTTTGTGGTTATGAAATGTCCTTAGGATTTGCAATCTTACCTGCTGGGGAACAAAAATCAAGTCCTGGGCCCAAAATAATCCTTCTTTTCTTACCAGATCAGACACCTCTGGCTCCGAGCACTGACTGGAAGCTTGTCGGATAGCTGACATTAAATCAGGCTGGATGAGAAAAAAATTTTGTGCTGCCAGGATGGTCTCAGGTTCAGAGGTCGCAGGGGTGTCAGGAAACATCCGTGACAAGGCATCTGCCTTTCCGTTTTTAGAACCTGGTCGATAGGAGAGCCTGTCAAGGTCTTAACCGTTTTGCTGTTCTAAGGTATTCCAGGTTCTTATGATCTGTAAAGATCATGACAGGATGGGCTGCTCCTTCCAACAGGTGCCTCCATTCTTCTAAGGCAAATTTAATGGTCAAAAGTTCTCTGTCACCAAAATCATAATTCCTTTCTGGAGGAGTCATCTTCCAGGAGGCAAAGGCTACAGGATGAAGGAGGGCTTAGGTCCTTGACGTTGGGACAAAATTTGCACCAGTCACTATTACTGATGCGTCTACTTCTAACACATAAGGCAGCACTGGATCAGGTTGCTGAAGTACTGGTGCTGAGATAAATCAGATAAATGAGGAGTAATGGGTGCAATGATGGCAGAAAACCCTTTCACGAATCTTCGATAGAAGTTGGCAAACCCTATTAATCATTGAACCCCTTTTTTGTCAGATGGGGATGGCCAATCCAGGATTGCCTTTACCTTCTGTGGGTCCATTGAAATACCCCAAGTGGAGATAACCAAGCCCAGGAACTGGATGGTGGTTTTCTCAAAGTCACACTTCTCTGCCTTAACATACAGTCCATGCTTTCTGAGAGTGGCAAGTACTTTCTTGACTTGAGTACGGTGAAGTTCCAATAAAACAGAAAAAATCAGAATGTCATTGAGGTAGACGATTACAAGAATCCAAGAATTCCCAAAAGATGTCATTAACCAGATGTTGGAAGGTTGCGGGTGCATTACACAGTCTAAATGGCATTACCATGTACTCATAGTGCCGGTTTCTGAATACTGTCTTCCACTCATCACCTTCTGGGATCCAAACGAGATTGTAGGCTCCTCGTAGATACAATTTAGTGAAGATCTGAGCTGTCAGGAACCTTTGGAAGAGTTCTGGGATGAGTGGAAGTGGGTAGCGGTTCTTTATGGTGATTTTATTAAGGTCTCTGTAGTCCACACAGGGCCGGAGAGTACCATCTTTTTTCTCCACAAAGAAGATACCTGCTCCAGCTGGAGATGAGGAAGGATGAATAAACCCTTTCTCCAGATTTTCATCGATATAGGCTCCTAGGGTTTCTAGTTCAACTTCATAAAAGGGAAATATTCATCCAAATGGAATGTCTGCCCCGGGTAACAGTTCAAATGGGCAATCATAAGATTAATGAGGTGGCAAAGTGTCAGTTCCCCATTTATCAAAAACGTCCATGAATTTTTGGTACTCGGCAGGGACCTCTGGGTGTGTACTAGCTCCAGGCTGAATAATTAAACAGGTGTCAGATTTTCTGGAAACTGGAACAAAGCAATGTTGGGAGCAGTAAGTAGAGGAAAATGAAATTACTGTATTAGATCAGTTTATTTGAGGATCATGGGCCTGTAGCCATGGAAGTCCCAGGATAATGGGGAACATGGGGGAGCTGATGATATCAAAACAGATAAATTCTTGATGTCCCGAGTCCGTAATGGTGAGAATGGGTCAGGTCTCTTGCGTGATGGGTCCGGAGCAGGGTAAGGAACCCTCACCTAGGCGTACTTGAAGGCTTTGCTGCTTGTTGTGGAGAGAAACACAGAGTCTTTCCGCCAGCGTGCAATCCAGGAAGCCGCTGCATGCCCCTGAATCAATGATTGCCAGAAGCCGGACCTTTTCTCCCGCCACCTGTAGGGAGACAGGGAGAACAAGGTGAGACAAGGAGGGACCGCTGACCTGAAAGTTCATAACATGAGGTGGGGGCGACTTACTAGGTCTCACTGGGCAGTTACGAAGGAAGTGAGGCGCAGGTTGGCTTGCCGGTGGCGTTGTTTCTCATCCAGGGTGGAGAGCGAACCAGACCAAGCTGCATTGGTTCCCCTTCAGAAGCTGCAGGAACACTTGGACCAGGAACTGGTGGATGAGCAGGAGCAACCTTGGGAAGCATCTAGGTAGGTGGAGAGGTGCGTAGCCACTCAGACCGTCACTCCCGCAGGCGCCTGTCCAGTTTAATGGATAGCTGAATCAGGCCTTCCAGAGTAGCTGGAACTTCTACTCTGGCTAGCTCATCTTTAAGAGTCTCTGAGAGCCCCTGACAATATTGGTACTTGAGAGTGGCCTCGTTCCACCTGGTATCAGCAGACCATCTCCGGAAATCAACCGTATAGTCCTCAACTGGGTGTTTGCCCTGGAGCAAGGTATGCAATGCAGACTCGGAGGTGGTGGTGCGCTCAGGATCATCATATAATTGCGCCATAGCCTTGAAAAAGGTGTCAACAGTGTTCAGTGAGAGGCACCTTTGCTCCAATAGGTTATGAGCCCAGGTTTGGGGTTCCTCAGATAGTAGGGAAATGATGAATCCCACCCTTACGGATTCTGTGGAAAATGTCCTTGGCTGCAGGGCCAGATAGAGGAGGCAGGCATTCTTGAAGGACTTGAGTTTTTTCCCATCACCCAGATATTGTTCTGGAGTGGGTACCCTGGGTTCAGGAACTGGTGTGAACGTGGACATCGTAGGATTTGCTTGCAAGGAAGAAGCTGTGGTCGCACTTGTAGAAGGTGCACATGCATCGGCAGGGGTGGAAGAAATGATCATATGTTGTAATTGACCCTCTAGCTCAGGGGTAGGGAACCTGCGGCTCTCCAGCTGTTGTAGAACTACATTTCCCATCATGCTTCTGGGAGTAATTGTATCCATCAGCCTTGCAATGCCTCATGGGAAGTGTAGTTCTACAACAGCTGGAGAGCCGCAGGTTCCCTACCCCTGCTCTAGCTGGATGTACCCCTCTTGTAGTCTTTGTACCGCTTGGGTCAGTGCTGTGACCTGTGGACATAAGGCCTCAAGTGGGGAGCCAGCTCTGTCGGCTTCTGACATGGCTGGATTGTACTATCACGAGTACGTACCTGATCCTGAAGCCGAAATGCCGAGAGGGACTCCCTTGCGGCTAAACACAGTATACCCCTGAAGGTGATACAGGAGGTATTGTGCGTAAAGAAACACGAGTTACCAGCAGCGGGTGTAGACTTGACCAGGAGATGCCTAGGATGGGCTTGATGTCACAGCAAGAGGAGGTATAAGTCTGTATGCACTTTATAGTGGTTAAATGTCCAAGAGTGCAAGAACAGCAGTAAACGCCCGGCTGAGGTGCACGCCCACACTTTCAGGGTAGACTGGTAACGGAGAGCAGAGTAGTATGTGGGTAAGCCGGGGTCATACACAGGTGAGCAGCAGGTAGCAGAGACAAGGGGGTCACACACTGGAATTCTGAGAATAGCCAAAGTCTGTGAGCAGGCCAGGGGGTTATACACTGGAAATCCGAGGAGGAGAAAGTCCGTAGGTAGGCCGTGGGTCAATCACTGGGGAGAGGCAGACAATGGTCAGGAGCTGAGTCGGGATCAAAGCCAAGCGGAGAAGAGCAGAAGCAGGTCCAAAGAGAAGCCGGTTAACAACAGGACATCACAGGAACAAGACACAGGTTCAGGATGCAGGAAGACTGAAGATGATCCAGTGATTTGCTACAGACAGGGTCTGCCTTAAATAGGCCAGCCACAGCACTCAATGGACACCTCTATTGCGCATACGTGTGCGCCACCTTGTTCCATTGCGCACGCGCATGCGCACTTGCGCGGAAACGTTCCGATTCTCATTGGAATTGCCATATCTCTGACATATGGTGGCCTTGGTACATCAGTTCTCATCTTGTTTTATAGATGTGTGGTTAAGAGCATACTTACTTCTTGCATTACCATTAGGTATGGTAATTGTCCTGTTGTGGGTAAACAGCAGCAGGAGGTAAAGTTTGCCCAGGAATTATTGGCAGCAATCTGCCCACCATCAGTAATATTTACAATAGTAGGTGCAGGAAGATGGCCCTCAATATTACAAAGGATTCTTCCCATCCTGCTTATGGACAGTTTGTCCCCCTCCCTTCATGTCAGAGGTTATGCAGAAATGGCTAAAACCACCAGGCTGAATAACAGCATTTTCCCTGATGCTGTGAGACTGACAAGTTCTGCATCTCCCTGTATGGCAGTGCCCCCTTGTTGGATCAATACAGTCCTAGTAACTGGGTTGAGGCACCAGTGGAGCCAAAAACAATAGACCCAAGAAAAATCTTCAGCATTTTGATGCAATTTACCACATCTGTTCTCCACAAAAAGCCTGAATTCTTGGGGCACCATAAATCATTCGGTCATTCTGGCATTTGTTCCTATTTTTTGTTGTTGTCAGAGCCACAGTCAGAGATCAGCCTGAACTTCCTCCCTAAGAGGTAATACTGGAGTTTAGGGCCAACTTAAACTTGTCAAGCGTTGTTGTTCTACTATAGCATAGATTATCTTGGTTAGCTCAGCTCTTAGACCCACACCAGAGGCAAATTCTTTTGAGAAGTCAGGAGCTACCAGGACAGGATGTTGTCACAGTGCCAGCTTGAGCTCCAGGAGGGCCTTTTCAGCATCCCTGTTTCACTCAACTATGACTGATTTTCCACCCTTAGTCAACAGAGGCAACAGACTTGCAAAATTGGTCACAAACCCAAGATTCAAGTCTTTCACCAGGGCAGTCACTGATTCCCTGTGTCTCCAAACCAAAAAATTGACTTGGTAGAGCTGGTTCCTCTTTCCTGGTTGGGGGACTCTATAATTTACATCCTCCACTTTTTGCATTTGGGAGAAAAACACTACAACACTCTTGGGAGAGGGTGGACTCACTCTCTCATTCTTCTTTCACTAGGTCGAGCAATACCTAGGATCTTCTTCCATATATCAGTTCAACTGTTGAGAAACTAGTGGAAGCTTGAGCTACCTCATGTATGGCAAACAACAGTGCAAGCAAATGGCAGTGTACAGAACACCAGCGATCCGTCCTGGATGGCGATAAATCTCTCCAGTATTGGGGTTATGGTCCCTGTAAAGGGCACTAGTTGGTAACTTACTCACAGGAGGGGTTAAGATTCAGGAAACTCCTCAGAGCATGTGGGAAGTGGAAGGAGTTGGAGAGTAAAGCCTCGTACACACGATGCGAATTTCGGAGGACAGAACGTCCATTTTTTTTTGGATGCTTGTCTCATGTCAAAAGTGGAGAGCGTACTAACGATGCGAAAATTTTCGTACAACCGAATTCAACGTCAGAAGTGACGTAATGTGTTGAATAGTTTTGTACGTATTTTTTCGTTTCTGAGCATGTATAGTAGCGATCATATGATTTATTTTCGTACGAAAACAGTACTAATGATATGAAAATCGGACGTTGAGTTGCTGTACGAAAAAAAAATTTTAGTCTGCACAACCAGCTTTTATCTTGCGAAAAATCAAAATCGGCTGTCGAAAGGAGCATGCTAACGGTAAGGATTTTGACGATCGGCCGTCGAACGAAAACTCCCGTCCTAAATTCGCATCGTGTGTATGGGGCTTAAGACAGATGTCTAAAGGAACTGTTTGCACTGCTGGATTGCTGAGCACTGCTAAGAGCTGTCTATGCTGGGGCAATACCTCAAATGTTCTTTGGACTGAAATATCCCCTCTATATAAGGCCTGAGTCATTGAAATATTATCTTGTTTATTTTGTGTTGAAGAAAAGCTGATTTTATGTTGCTGTAGTGCTGAAGAAAACCATTTTTCAGCTTGCTCCTGGAAGTGTTATTTTGTTAGCTTTTTGAAAAATAAAACTTGTTTCTTTCATATGACTGCACAGGTGATCCCTGACCCACCTAAAGTTTACAATAGTCAAAATTGTTCCCATCCTTTTGTACCAACCACCCAAGCATGGCTTTTAGAGTCTTATTAACCACTAAAGCCCTGGAAGGATTTGCCTCCTTAATCACCAGGCCATTTTTTGCGATACGGCACAGCATCGCTTTAACTGACAATTGCGCGGTCGTGTGACGCTGTACCCAAACAAAATTAACGTCATTTTTTTCCCACAAATAGACAAATAGAGCTTTCTTTTGGTGGTCATAGATCATCTCTGCTGTTTTTATTTTTCGCGCTATAAACAAACAAAGAGCAACAATTTTGAAAAAAAAACAAAACTTTTTTTACTTTTTGCTATAATACATATCCCCAAAACATATAAAAAAACTAATTTATTCATCAGTTTAGGCCGATATATATTCTTCTACATATTATTGTTAAAAAAAAATCGCAATAGGCGTATTTTGATTGGGTTGAGCAAAAGTTATCCCATCTACAAAATATGGGATAGATTTAGGGACTTTTATTTTTTTATTGTTTTTACTTGTAATGGCGATGATCTGCGATTTTTAGCAGGACTGCAACATTCGGCTGAAAAATCTGACCCCAACTGACACTTTTTGGGGACCAGTGACATTATTACACTGATAAGTGCTATAAAAATGCACTGATCAATGTAAAAATGACACTGGCAGTGAAGGGGTTAACATTAGGGGCTATTAAGGGGTTAACTGTGTTCCCTAGGTGTGTTCTAACTGTAGGGGGGGGTGGGCTGCCAGAGACATGACAGAGATCACTGTTCCCGATGACTGGGAACAGTAGATCTCTGTTATGTCCCCTATCAGAACGGGGATCCGCCTTGTTTACATAGGAAGATCCCCGTTCTGCCTCTGTACTAGGCGATTGCGGGTCACCAGCAGACATCAAATCTGCCTGACCCACGGGCATGCTCCCACAACGTGCAGCGGATGCGAGCACGTGCCACCGCTGGCGTGTGCCCGCCCGCAACTGCACCTGCGTGAGCCACCGTACAGCTACCTGCCACTGTATAAGTGGTTAAAACATTTAACATTAGTCTGTGGATGGTAGACAAATAGTTTTGGGGTATCTGGTGGCATAGTTGAGGATCAATACAAGAACCAGAAAAATAAAAAAATGAACTGCACCACCTTAGAAGTCAACTGTATGATTAAAACTTTTCACATGACATGCCCTTCACCATCCATCCCATGTCCCAAGTGTCCACATTGGTTGTACTCCCCTCTACACCTCCCATGTTGAAACCACCCTGGCCCTTCTAGGACCACTAGGGACCCCTTCCCCCTTGAGGGGGCGTGTGAAATGGGTCCCATCTAACATTTCCTAGCTTATATAAATCCCACATATTTAGTACACATGTACCTCCATTTATTTATAAGAAGCACTGGAGGGACCTGTCACTGTTCAAACCTTTTGGAATATGACAATCCAAAAGGAAAATCCATCTTGCTTCTTTTTGTAGTAATACTATCTTTATCGCCTCTTCTGTGTGGCAGGTCTAGTTTGTAGATGATCCCACATCTAAACCCAGCCACTGAGGCTTCATGTGTGTCCTTACTGTGTAAGGCAAGTGTGGATTTGTCCTCTTTGGTGAGTATATCACTGATATGCTCACCTATTCTCTTTCTAAATTACCTAGTAGTCTTGCCTACATAGATCTTACCACATGGGCACACTATTTGGTAAATCACATAAGTAGTAGAACAATTCAGGAATGATTTTATGTGGTAGGCACATTTCCCGGCTGAGTCTGTAAAAGTATCCCCTTTTATGACATATTTACATATATTACAATGGCCACATGGATGCATGCCGCGTGGTAGGGGATGCATGGATCTGAGGGTGGATATATCTGTGTTTTTCCTTGTATATTCACTGTGGACTGATT
Organism: Glandirana rugosa; assembly: GCA_018402905.1. Lineage (NCBI taxonomy): Eukaryota > Metazoa > Chordata > Amphibia > Anura > Ranidae > Glandirana > Glandirana rugosa. The sequence goes on along the minus strand of BLSH010142204.1, from coordinate 1,293,888 downwards.
TGTCCCCAATAGTGGGTGCTCTTTTGGCAATTAGACTTGGATGAGTACCCAATATCTCTTTAAAATTATTATCTAACATTAAGAGAGAGCAATGTTTATTCATGAGTGTTCTTAAGTGATTCCAATGTGTGCCATACGTAGTTACTATACCCATTTTTTCTTTTTTCTTCTTATTCAGGTCACTTTCTCTATCTTTACTTATTCCCAGGGTTCCTTCTCTGTTTTTGTTTTGTGCTTTTGACTTGGCCTTTTGAATTACAGAGTTAGGGTATCCTCTCTCCCTAAACCTAAGCCTCAAGTTCCTACTTTCTCTGTTGAAGTCTGCTACGTTAGAGCAGTTTCTGCGGGCCCTAATAAACTGCCCCATGGGGATCCCTCTGATCAATGGTCATGGATGATGGCTGGTGGCATGGAGCAATGTGTTGCCTGCAGTTGGCTTTCTGTACGTACTGGTTATGAGTTTGTCTTTATCCTTTTGGATTAGTAAATCCAGGAATTCAATCCGGTTGTAATTTACTTTGTAAGTGAGGAAGATATTACTATCATTATTGTTGAGCTCGGCTATGAACTCAACAAATGATACCTACAAACTGTGAGTTATTTGATTACATTGCAGGACTGGAGGGGTGTTGAGTGGCCAAATCTATGCCCCCGTATTCCATCCCCGCCCCTCCCCCAACCAACATTTCCAACAACTTGTTGCCAATGACTTTGATGCCCTATCATTAGCCCTTGTTCTCTCATTGGATTGCCGTAGGTCCCCAGCGGGGCTGAGTATACACTTACAACACATACCAGGACTGAAGTTGTAGTTAGCTGGGGGGACAGATAGGGTAAACATCTTCAGGGGGCTACGAGGGGTACTTCCCATTAGGGACCCATTTCACACGCCCCCTCGAGGGGGAAGGGTTCCTTAGAGGTCCTAGGGGGGCCAGGGTGGTTCCAACACGAGAGGTGTTGAGGGAAGTACAACCAATTTGAACACTTGGGACATGGGATGGGATGGTGAAGGGCATGCCATGTGAAAACTTTTTTTCAATAAATCATACAGTTGACTTTTAAGGTGGTGCAGCTCATTTTTTATTTTTCTGGTTCTTCTTGTAATGCTACTTTCTTAACTGTGGGGGGGGGGGGGGGGGGGGGGGGGGGGGGGGGGGGGGGGGGGGGGGGGGGGGGGGGGGGGGGGGGGGGGGG
>BLSH010142204.1:1218515-1229766 GCA_018402905.1 Glandirana rugosa | reverse complement strand
GTCTGACTCCAGCCTGTTGTTATCTTTCCCTACCAGCCCTCTGAGTACTAGCCAGTTCATCAGACACATCCGTACCCTCTTGGTTAACCTAGGTCTCAACCCTGGCCAGTGTTCCCGGACACTCCTTTCGGATTGGAGCGACTTCAGCCGCATCTCAGCACGGGGTGCCAGACCATGTCATTCAGGGGTTAGGCAGGTAGAAATCTGCTTGCTTTGCCCTGTACATTGCAAACCCTCAGGTAGAAATGTCGCAAGCCTTCACCAAGCTTGCTCAATAAATGTCACCGGACCAATAAAGAATTACTTTCCTATCCTAGTATTTTTGGCATAACGACCAGCTGACCAGAGCACACTTCAGGTCTATGTTGTGTTGTAAGTCTTGTGGCGTCTTTATGTGTTTCTATCTGTCTCGGTTGAAGGACTTTGACCATAAATAAGAAGGCCAGTATGGTGGCCTGAATTTATGGGGCGAGACCGGGGGGGGGGGGGGTATTTGAGCAGCACACACACCTGTATCCCTTGTTGGTTCCAGTGCGCGATAAACTCCCAACCATTGCCCTTTTCCAGGGCACCTCTTTGCACATTCTTCTTCTACAATTATCCATTACTTATCTTGGGTATGCCCCCTTTTTTGGCATACTGACCAGCTGACCAGGGCACACTTCAGGTCTATGTTGTGTTGTAAGTCTTGTGGAATCTTTATTTGGTTCCATCTGTCTCGGTTGGAGGACTTCGACCATAAATATATACAGTATCTCACAAAAGTGAGTACACCCCTCACATTTTTGTAAATATGTGTGTTGGGTTATTTTGAGGGGACAGCAAATTTACACTGTTATACAAGCTGTACACTCACTGCTTTACATTGTAGCAAAGTGTAATTTCTTCAGTGTTGTCACATGAAAAGATAGAATAACATATTTACAAAAATGTGAGGGGTGTACTCACTTTATGAGATACTGTATATCTGAAATTGATCAGTCTTGCTGTACTGACGGCCTATCTCATTATGTGAGGTCAGAAACAGGACAGTACAAATATAAGAAAGCAGGACAGTACAAATATCCCTCAAATTACCCCTTTTGGAAAGTAGACAGTCCAAGTATTTAGTTAAAGGCATGACAAGTTTTTGAAGTTGATTTTTTGTCACAATTTTTTGTAAAATAAACAATTTAAAATAAAATGTACACAATTTTTTTTCACATTCTGTCACCAGTGCAGTACAGTGTCATCATATAACTGGTGTGGCGGTGATCAGGGACACTGACTGGTGACAGTATGTACAGTTGTATGGAAAAGTTTAGGAACCCCTAACAATTTCCATGATTGTCATTTTATTTGTGTGTTTGGATCAGCAATTAAATTTTGATCTATCAAATAACTGAAGGACACAGTAATGTTTCAGTAGTGAAATGAGGTTTATTGGATTAACAGAAAATGCGCAATATGCATCAAAACGAAATTAGACAGGTGCATAAATTTGGGCACCCCAACAGAAAAATCACATCCATATTTAGTAGGGCCTCCTTTAGCAGAAATAACAGCCTCTAGAAGCTTCCTATAGCTTGTAATGAGTGTCTGGATTTTGGATGAATGTATTTTGGACCATTCCTACTTACAAAACATCTCCAGTTCAGTTAGGTTTGATGGTTGCCGAGCATGGACAGCCCGCTTCAAATCACCCCACAGATGTTCAATGTTATTCAGGTCTGGGGACTGGGATGGCCATTCCAGAACATTGTACTTGTTCCTCTGCATAAATGCCCGCGTAGATTTTGAGCAGTGTTTTGAGTCGTTGTCTTGTTGAAATATCCAGCCCTGGCGTAACTGCAACTTTGTGACTGATTCCTCAACATTATGCTCAAGAATCTGCTGATATTGAGTGGAATCCATGCGATCCTCAACTTTAACCAGATTCTCAGTACCGGCACTGGCCACACAGCCCCACAGCATGATGGAACTTCCACCAAATTTTACTGTGGGTAGCAAGTGTTTTTCTTGGAATGCTGTGTTCTTTTGCCGCCATGCATAACGCCCCTTGTTATGACCAAATAACTCAATCTTTGTCCAAATGTGCATTTGCATACCTCAAACGACTCCGTTTGTGGCGTGTGTGCAGAAAAGGCTTATTTCGCATCACTCTCCCATACAGCTTCTCCCTGTGCAAAGTGCGCTGAATTGTTGAACGATGCACAGTGACACTTTCTGCAGCAAGTTGATGTTGGAGGTCTTTGGAGGTGGTCTGTGGTCTGTTTTTGACCATTCTCACCATCCTTCGCCTTTGCCTCTCTAATATTTTATGTGGCTTGCCACTTCTGGCCTTAACAAGAACTGTGCCTGTGGTCTTCCATTTCCTCACTATGTTCCTCACATTGGACACTGACAGCTTATTTCTCTGCTATAACTTTTTGTAGCCTTCCCCTAAACTATAATGTAGAACCATATTTGTTTTCCGGTCATTTGAAAGTTGTTTTGAGGCCCCCATGTTCAGAGGAGAGTCAAAGAGAACAACAACTTGCAATTGGCCACCTTAAATACCTTTTCTCATGATTGGATGCACCTGTGTACGAAGTTCAAGGCTTAATGAGCTCACCAAACCAATTGTGTGTTCCAATTAATCAGTGCTAAGTAGTTATAGGTATTCAAATCAACAAAATGACAAGGGTAGCCAAATTTATACACCTGTCTAATTTCGTTTTGGTGCATATTGCACATTTTCTGTTAATCCAATAAACCTCATTTCACTACTAAAATATTACTGTGTTCATGCTGATCCAAATACCCAAATATTTATAAATGACAATCATGGAAATTGTCAGGGGTTCCTAAACTTTTGCATACAACTGTAACAAAAAAAAAAATGTATTTTTTTCCCATTTTTTCTTTTTTATTATATATTTCTTTTTTTTTTTTTTTTTTACAATTGTTTTAATACACGGTGACCAGAGCAATACAGTGCTACCATAATAACACTGTGCTACTCTGGGGAGGTAATCAGGATTTTCTTTACACATTATCATTGCTTATGAATTTCACTGTTATAAGTAACCATTTTGAAATGGATTGACACAGCGGTTGAGAGATTGCGCTGTAGCGTGGCCGTAGCATGGCCCCTGTCCTGGGAGGACATTATATGACATCCACACAGAACGACGATTGTCCCGTTTGGTCATCATTTGAGTATAGGCTGGGAGGGAACTGGTTAAAGTGTGACTATGGGCAAAAAAAAAAAAAAAACACATGTACAGTATGTCACAGTCTGTCAATAGCATTAACATAGAGTTTTCAATTATAATACCTGTTGTTCATGCCAATTCCTCCACTTCCTTTAACAAGCCAAGCTGTCCAGCAAGTGTTTCAAATACAGGAGCTGGGACAAACTATTTAACACTGCTGATAACAGTGGCCAGCCTTTTTTCATATGGCTTAAAGCTTATGTAAACCCCCTAAACAGTTTTCTTTTTTTAACGCATCACGTAATTTACTGCTGTAAGGTGGCAGCATAACGCAAATCTATACCGTCTATAAACGGCGGTTCGCACACGCATGGCTAGGGGGCGAGCGCGCCCCACTGGGGCACTCTCTCATGCCTGCCGCGAGCTCCAGGAGTTTGGCCATGGGTCGGGCAGACTCGATGTCCGCTGGCGACCCGCGATTGCTTACAATAGGAGAAAAGCAGGGAACCGCCAATGTAAACACGGCGGTTCCCTGCTTTGACAGGGAACATAACACTGATCTACTGATCCCTGTCACTGGGATCAGTTAGATTTGTTATGCCCCTGCCAGCCCAGCCCCCACACAGTTAGAACATGCCTAGGGAACACAGTTAAGCCCTTCATTTCCCCCTGCAGGTTAAACCCCTCCCTGCCAGTGACATTTACACAGTAATCAGTGGCTATTTTTAGCTCTGATCACTGTATAAATGTCAATGGTCCCAAAAAAGTGTCAAAAATGTCCGACATGTCCCTCGCAATACCACAGTCTCGATAAAAATCACAGATCGCCGCCATTACCAGTAAGAAAAAAAATTAGTAAAAACGCCATACATGAGTTTGTAAACGTGGCAACTTTTACGCAAACCAATCAATAAACGCTGATTGAGATTTTTTTTTGTTATCACAAATATGTAGAAGAATATATATCGGCCAAAACTGATGAATACATTTGTTTTTTTATATTTGATTGGATATGTATTTTAGCCAAAAGTAAGAAATATTGTTTTTTTTTTTTTGCAAAATTGTCGCATTTTTTTGTTTATAGCGGTGATCATAAATGACGCAGAGGTGATCAAATACCACCAAAAGAAAGCTCTATTTATGGGGAAAAAAGGATGCAAATTTAGTTTGTTTACATCGTCGCATGACCGCGCAATTGTCAGCTAAAGCAATGCACTGCCGAATCACAAAAAGTGCTCTGGTCCTAATGTGGGAAATCCGGGGCTGAAGTGGTTAAGTCTTTTCCCCTATATTATCACCTAATAATCCTGCCAATTGTTCCCTTACTACTGGAGTAGAGATGTAAAATATCAGAAAATTTTGAAGCCATGAGAAAAAACATTTTTTCCCTTTTTTTCTGGAAAAAAATGGAAAATTTAATAAAAAAATCTGTGTGGAGTAATTTTACAAAATTTAAAATAATTTTGTTACACTGGGAACGTGAAATGCAGTGTATATAAAAGTATTATACTTGAAATAAATGTACAGCTTATTCAGTAAATAAACAAAACTTGATTTTTTAAAATTGTATTTTTTTATTGCAAATGGAATAACTAGAACTGTATTTGTTCGAACATTTCACCTATACATGAGAATAGGTAACCACCTTCCTTTCCCTCCTTTCCCTCCTAATAATGTAAAAGCATCCTGCCAATATGCATTTCAGGTATTGACAATGCTGATCCAGAAGAATATATTGCTCTTGCAAGAGCGTTATCAAAATCTGATTTTCATGTGTCATTTTATCTATAAGAAGAATTGTGTATATTGGGAGGCCGTGGTTTGTAACACTTCCTTACTTGAAGATATTGGTGGTGGTAAAGAAACACTTTGTGATGATACAGAGACAGCAGAAAGAGTATTTCTGGAATGAGAACTCTGGAGGGAGGAACTCCTCACACTTACATGTGAATAGAAATTCTGATTGACCATCGGCGCAGAAAGTGTGCATCTGCAGAGTCCTGAATAAAGCTAATTGACTAGTTTGTACTGGCCATAGCACAGAGTGCAGTTATGTGCAGAGGTGGTGTTTAGCATCTAGTGAGAATATAGCCTTAGCAGCAAGAAGGGTGTCAGGAATCTCATGCAGCATGCATAAGGATGCACGGACTTCAGTGCACAAGTGCACACACAGGCATGCCTACAGATCCTGGCACCCAGCGGCCTATTCAGCTCTGCCTAACCTCATTGCTAAATTGTTTCCAGCTCTGATTCCTGTGCTCCTCTTTGGGTTTCCCTTGCCTGTTATGTCTGCTGCTCCTCTGTGTTGTTGACCCCGCTGTGAACTTCTGAAAACAATTCTGCCTCCTGACTTGGTACCTCACTGCCAGCATGTTGCCAACTACTGCCTGTCCGTAACCTTGAACCTAATCATGATTCGGTACCTGTCTACTTGGCTAATGCCGACACAGCTTGTGACCTGATTCCGTACTGCCACTGGGTTGATCCCTGTGTTTCCAAGCTCAGGTTCACTGCTCCAGCTTACTTGCACCTGTGTCCTTTCATTGCCTTAGCTGTCCCTGTCTTCACTACCAGGAGTGCTTGGGCAGGAATTGTGCAAGATGAATTGTGCAAGATGCCACCTTCATCATTTCAGGCTTCACTGTCAGGGACATGGAACAGCTTTAATAAACTAGAGAAAATGCACATTTTAAGGGCCGGTAATATGAGGGTATGTACTTGTAGCCAACAGTGGACTATAGTTACCTTGTTCCGCAGACTGCCCCCATCATTCTCCATCTATTCCTGTGTCCCTCTAGTGCTGCGCTCCAGTAACTGACATCATATCCTTTAGCCAAGCAGGGAGGATTTTGGGACTAGTAGACTCTTGAGCAGACGTCTGGAGTTGTGAAACTATCCTTGGACTACACATCCCAGAGGGATCTCTGCAACACCAAAGACCTCCTGGAGAAACTATAAAAGGGCCAACAGATCCGCCCTGCATTCTCTTGTTTCTGGGCCTCATCGAGTGAACACCTCCCTGCTGCTGTGCGGGAGGGCTACCACGCAGCAGTCCAGTAACTCCAGCCCGGCTCTGCTAGCTGTTTGCGCGACATCACCGCAGCACCACCTCATCAGACGGATCCAATGACAGCCCGTGTCCAGCAGCTGGCCGATCATCTCCGTTTGTTTCACAGAGGGACATCTTATCCATGATCGCTGCTTGGGAGGTTCCTATCCGGCTCTCGCCCACTGTTCACAATCCCTATCTGGTTATCTTGTTTGGACACTGTGTACAGACACCTTGCTCATGGAAACACTTTATTGAATTACATAAGACACTGCACATAGACTCCCATATCCTGAACTACTCTAAGGAATATCACTAGCCAGTTTAAGCCTAAGGCTTACCTTAACATTACTCTGCCATCTCTTGGATATAATTCAAAGAACTCCAACTGCCGGTGAAGACTACTGAAGGCCAGCACTCTGGACATTGCTGTTACTATTAGTTAAAGGGTCCTATCCTATTTGTATTCTATCTGGTCTCTCATTAGGACATTAAGGTTTATAGACTGGCCTGGGGTTTCCCTTTAGTGTGGTACCATATTGCAGTAACTAGTGGATTCTTTATAATCACTTGCTTTGTTCTCTAACTGTTATTCCACTGTACATATGAATATCTTGCACCTGTGTTATTGAACTGTAATTAAACTGTTTCTGGGGGATTCCTCGCCTGGGTCTTGGCTGTTATCCAGGACTCTTTACTCCAGTAAAACCTAAGAGAATTTTTATTTAACTTGTGTTGGAGTGTCAGTTAAAGGTGCCTGCAAGAAGATGTCTAAACCCAGAGTTTCAGGTGGGTTGGAGAGTTCACAGGGTCAGGGCGGTGCAGATGAACAGGTAATTCCAAGCAGCCCTCAAGGGGGCAGTGCTACTTACTATAAAGAATTGTACTTCATGCAATTTGAGATACATGTAGTTTAAAGACTAAATAAATAGAGAATAAGGTATGAAGTTAGACTATAACAACCATTTCCATAATCTTACCTCCTCTTAGCATTAAAATATTTCTGAAGAATATCTAAATATGACTGAGCAGTTCAATGGGCACCAGAGTTTGACCTAGTGTTCTCAGTAATCATCTCTTAGTAACCTGTTCTTTCTCTACAATAACAAGTTTGAGTGAGGGTGCTTGTGCAGGATCCCAATTTTCAACCTGTGTTATATAAAATACAGTTCCTTGGCTGTCTGACTGCAATCCTTTTTGATTTATTGACAAAAAATATTATATATTAATTGACAAAAAATATTATACAGTCAGAGTTAAATCCAATACAGAGCACGGTTCAGTATATGGAGGCTTAATACTAGATGTCTTTTTTTTTTAATGGCCGAAATGCAAGTAAAATATTGTGTTACTTCCCCTTTTAAATTGTCAGCTAAATTAAAAATTTGAACACCACATTCCTAAAAATGTACCTTTATCATTATGCCACAGCGTATGAATTGTTTTGCCATTGTCATTGGACAGCAAGGGCTGAGGCTAGCAAAAGGGGAATTGAAGAATATGTAACCCCAACATTTCATATTTCTGATATGTGCCTGCTGTACCGTGTACTTAAAAATATCCTGTTTTCTTTGTATTGCTTCCTTTGTGTGAAAACCCTGTTTATCCTGTCAGTCCCTCTGCTTTCCTATTAAAAAAAACTGACCACACTAAGCAGGAGAACACACACTGGTCAGTTCTCTAGCTATGCTGGGAATTCAACCTGCTCTCTTATATTGATTAGACTTGTCCTGACACCCCCAGTTCTTGCACAGCCATTCAATAAGAAGTTTAGCGTCCTGCTGTTTCTCCTCCCCCAGCTTTTATGCATAATAGAGAGAATGTGACTACTTTTAAAAAAGGCAAAATAGGTAGTTACAATGTTTTTTTTATACGTATACACAAATGTTTTGCCTTTCATTTCCAATTTAAACTGAATGGGTTGTTTTACAAGGTGAGGGTTTACAATCATTTTAAGAGGATACTTTTAGGATTTTAGGATACTAGGTTGTGATGGTACCTACCAGTGATTCTTTTAAGAGCCGGTTCACACTACAGCGACTTGGGATCCGACTTGTGTCGTCCCAAGTTGCCCCAAGTCGCTTGACATAAGAAATCCCATTGAAGTGAATGAAAGCCTTCATAATGTACACTACTGAAGTTCCTCCGACTTCAAAAGAGGTTCCTGTACTACTTCAAGGCGACTTCTATCCAACTGGAGCCCATAGAATTCAAGTTGGATCCCCATCTATATTGAAGTGACTTTTCAGGAAAAAGAAAAGACTTTACCCAGGTAAAAGGAATGATGTCAGAAGAGCTATATTCTCTGATTGACCACAGGCAAAGTCGCCTGGCATGGATGTTGTTTTAAGTTGCGTTGTAAGTCACCCAAAGTCACACTGAAGTCGTGCTGTAGTCGCCTTGAAGTCGCGTTCACATTGCATACAAAGTCGCGCCTGAAGTTGGATCGCCCCAGTGTGAACCGACTCTTAAATAAAACATTTAAAAAATTTAACTGGAAAATCTGTATAAACACAGATATAAAAAATCTAGATACATGTCAGTGTGCACAAATGAGAAAGCATGTGTATTCATGTAGAGTATATATAGAAATTAAAATACGTGTGCGTGCACACAGCTAAAGATGGCGGACGTGTGAAGCCCCAGCTCTTCTCCACTCTGACCTCTCCACATTCTCGGTCCAGCTCCCATCTCAACTGGGCAAATTCCCATGGCCATAGGGAAACAAAAAGCCACCCCACGACTGCTGCCAGAGGACTATTGAGAGAGTGCACAAGCAGGCAATGTTGCGCCAGCTCCACCACCACTGAACTACAACCACTGACACAGGAGTGCTTTCAGCAGCCTCAGGAGGGTGAGCAAGCACTTTACACTCTATACCTGTATCCCCAGGGGAGGACTTTTTTCATTCTCAAACTTATGACTTTAGAAAGCATTTGTGTGATATTGTGGTCAGTCAGGGGTTTATGGAAGATAATCCGCTTTCCACCCTTAGTACTCAGGCTGCGCCACCACTAGTATATTCTGGAGATTACCTTAGCCAAGTTCTCTGCCCTCCAAGAACAGGGTATTGAGAAGGCCAGTGAAATGAGTTTGTCACGGACTTGGGCTTGCAGGAGAACCATTGCCCGGAGAATTCTGTGTTTTAATGTGTTCAGACAGAGGTGGTCACTAAATGGCTTTTGGCTTCTTATGCATAAGGTATTCCTATGGAGGAGCCAGACTGTCTGTGGTGGTCATTGTGGTGGTCATTGTTATGATAATAGGATTAGCCCTACTGTCCAAGGTGACCATTATCGCGACACTTCTGCCCACGTTAGAATCAGGGGATCGAGCCAAGCCGGCATTATAGACGGCATACATCCACCAGGGCCGATTTCCCCATGAGAAATCATCCCTTTTATACTCCGGGTGCCAGGATGATAAGGCACCATACCATGTGAGTGGTTTTTATTTGTTTTTTATGCTTTTTACAATAAACTCATTATCTGGACGTTACTGCGCTATGAGGTTTTCAGTTTTATCACACATGCCATTACGATTATGGAGTCCCTATTCAGCAGCTGACAGTCTCCAGAGATCTACAGGGGTCACCCCACAACATGCATTTGACTGCACCAGAGATGGTGGGTCACTGAAGTGGGGTGAGTGTACATTTATGTGGGGCACCTAGTCCGAGCACTTATACAGCACCTTATAAGATTCTGGCACTGAGCACTTCACCTGCATTGGGACTGTATTTATGGACTTGAGTTCAATATATTCACAGTAGTATGGTTACATATAGTAGCGCGGTATAGCAATATTGCACTGAGCACTTTATCTGCATTGTGACTGTATTTACAGATCTGAGTTCAATATATTCATATATATTCATATTAGCATGGTCACATGCAGTAGCGCGGTGTAGCATCATTATTTCAACTGTGAATTTGCAGCATTGGCAAATTTTACCACTGCAGCTGATTGCAACCATCTTGTGACAACCATTTATTGTATTCTGTGGTGCTGAAATTTTTATTTGATTAAGGTGACCATTGTCTGTGAGAATGGGAGTAGCCCTTATCTGATGATTTTCTGTATAAATTTGGTGTGTTTCTCTAATAAAGCAGTTCTTATTTCTGGTTTACTCCAAAGCTGGTGTTGCCTAGTTATTGGGGTGACTATAGTCCAGGGACGTGCAGTGAGGTCAGTGGCTGGTGAGGCACTGGCTGGTATCAGAGCCAGATGCACACAGGTTACATACCCGCAAACATTAGAGCGAGAGCAATAATTCTAGCACTAGACCTCCTCTGTAACTCTAAACATATAACCTTTAAAAAATTTTAAAGCGTTGTCTATGGAGATTCTTAAGTACTGAAGTTTGGCGCCATTCCACAAGTGTGCGCAATTTTAAAGCGTGACATATTAGGTATCTATTTACTTGGTGTAACATCATCTTTAAAATGATATAAAAAAATCAGCCTAACTTTACTGTTTTTTTTTTTTTAATAAACAAACAGTCTCTTTAAAAAAAAAAAACGCGTTTAAATACCGTGTAACATAGCAAGTTCCAACGGCCGTCATGTAGGAAGGCCAGTGGGCTGGCCTGAATTTATGGGAGGAGCCCGGAGGGTATTTAAGCACCCTCACTCTCCAGGCTCTTTGTTGGTTCCAGTGCATGATAGCACATGTTACTGGGCCGGCTCTCCCCAGCTCACTTCATGTTTGTGAGTCTGTGCGTTCGATTACCAGCTCGCTCGCTGTTGCAACTCGACCCCTCTCGGCCGGGTCATTGTACACGATAGTACGTGACCTTGGTTGTTTCTCGGACCTCTCACTCCCACGAATTTATGGGAGGCCCGAGGAGGGTATTTAAGTCCGGTCGGGTGACCGGAAGGATGTACTGCCGGCAACCTTGAACGATACAATGTGCCATAAATTTGCGCAAAAAAAAAAAATTTCTCTGACAAACAAATAATTTTTTTTTTTTTGTCATTTCAATCCGACTAAAAAAATATAGTAAAATTTCTACTACAATGTGGTT
>BLSH010142204.1:1188502-1208859 GCA_018402905.1 Glandirana rugosa | reverse complement strand
ATGCTGAGCTGTATACTGTGTCCTGTGATGCTGAGCTGTATACTGTATCCTGTGATGCTGAGCTGTATACTGTGTCCTGTGATGCTGAGCAGTATACTGTGTCCTGTGATGCTGAGCTGTATACTGTGTCCTGTGATGCTGAGCTGTATACTGTGTCTTGTGATGCTGAGCTGTATACTGTGTCCTGTGATGTTTAGCTGTGTACTGTATCCTGTGATGCTGAGCTGTATACTGTGTCCTGTGATGCTGAGCTGTATACTGTGTCCAGTGATGCTGAGCTGTATACTTTGTCCTGTGATGCTGAGCTGTATACTGTGCCCTGTGATGCTGAGCTGTATACTTTGTCCTGTGATGCTGAGCTGTATACTGTATCCTGTGATGCTGAGCTGTATACTGTGTCCTGTGATGCTGAGCTGTATACTGTGTCTTGTGATGCTGAGCTGTATACTGTGTCCTGTGATGTTTAGCTGTGTACTGTATCCTGTGATGCTGAGCTGTATACTGTGTCCTGTGATGCTGAGCTGTATACTGTGTCCAGTGATGCTGAGCTGTATACTTTGTCCTGTGATGCTGAGCTGTATACTGTGCCCTGTGATGCTGAGCTGTATACTTTGTCCTGTGATGCTGAGCTGTATACTGTATCCTGTGATGCTGAGCTGTATACTGTGTCCTGTGATGCTGAGCTGTATACTGTGTCCTGTGATGCTGAGCTGTGTACTCCTGACACAATATGTGGAATACAGGGGACAGAGGGGCTGGATTCTATAAGAGGTGGGGCTTATTAGACGTGGGAGGGGTCAAAAGGAAGGGCGGGGCCTGGTGCCCTCCCATTCAAAAACTTCACCAGCCGGCACTGGTCAGGCGTTCCAGATCCCGTTCTGCTGTGACTGAGGTGCAAGAACCGCAGGGCTCTCGTATGGAGCAGAGAATCAGTACTAGCGCCGCTACTCCTTCTGGTTAACTGGCAAGCACCAGCAGCCTAGTACATCCTGGTCGTAGATGAACCAGCACTGCAGTAACACATGGTGACGTGGCAAGTCCCATAAGTGCAGTTCAAGCTGCTGTGGCTAGCACAAGTAATGTCCCGCAGCCACAAAGAAGATGAACGCAGAACCCATAGTGCCCTTCCTGCTGAATTTGCTAACCCTGATTGGCAACCCCCCACTGATTCAGCACCCATACTTCCCCCCCTTCACAGGCCAACCCGGAATCACGGTGAAAACTGTTGATTTTACGACCATCTATTTTTATTCGCTGTATTTCATGGAGGATCTCTATAGATCTATAGTGGGCCAAAGCTATTTATATCCCCATTTGCCAGAGACTGGAAACCAATCATGGTTCCAGAATTTAAGACCTTTCTGGGCCTTTCCTTCCTCATGGGCATAACAAAAAAAACTGAGTCCACTGACCCAATTCACCATTCCCGTGTTCTCTGCTTGCATGGCCAGGACATGATACGAGCAGATTTTGCGGTTCATGCACTTCAGTGACAATGAACTCAGTCGTCCATGGGGTGACCTTGAATTTGACCGGCTCTACAAAATTCGGCCCTTCATAAACCACTTCAACACCAAGTTTGCCGCACTTTTTATTCCCAACCAAGTTGTGTACGTGGACGAGTCCCTGGTTAAATTTTCAAACATTTGCTTTCAAACAGTACATCACCAGCAAGCATGCCAGATACAGGGTCAAGATGTATAAGCTCTGTGACAGGGCCACAGGCTATAGATGTAGCTTCATGGTTTATGAGGGCAAAGACAGTCACGTAGAGCCGGAAGGATGCCCAGACTACATAGGGATTGTGTGGAGCTTGGTGTCAACTTTAATTGGAAAGGGGTACCACTTGTACGTGGACAATTATTACACGAGCGTGCCACTTTTTAGTCACTTGATTGATCATCAAATTGGCGCATGTGGCACTGTGTGACCTAACGACTTGTAGATTTCCGTCTTAGACCGGGGGAGAGAGCCTGCTTGAAGTGTAATAATTTGCTCACGATGAAGTGGAGGGACAATCGGAATGTCTTCTTTCTGACTTCCCTTCATGCAGATACGACCATCCAAATTTCTACGGCGACTGGTGTTTTGGAGAAACCCTCTGTATCCACGGTTATAACCTAAATATGGAAGGGGTCTACCTTAAAGACCAGTTATTGGCACCGTACCTAATTACCTGTAAAGCTAGACGCTGGTACAAAAAAGTATCTATATACCTTTTTCAATTGGCTTTGCTGAACACTCATGTCTTATACAGAGCGTCATAGAAGAGATCATCACAGCCCCTCTGTTTGCAGATAGTGCTGCACCCCCAGTTCACAATGTGAATGCAGTTAGCCGGCTGCATGGGAGGCACTTTCCATGAGTTCTCTGTGGTACCCCAGGCCACAGAACACCCCAAAAGAAATGTGTCTGCAGACGACGCGGATACAGGCATGACACCCACACTTATTGCCCCACCTGTCCTGACCGGGCTGGTCTCTGCATCGAAGACTGTTTTGAACGCTACCACACATTAGTGAATTATTAGCGTAGGGTACAGCAGACACACAGATAGGCACAATTACATAGGGTCTCCAAGGATGCCAGTTCATTTTGAGAGACCCAAACCTGGAATCGGTTACAGTTTTTAGTTACAAAAAAAAAGGCATACCAAAAAAAAAACAAAAAAAATTTAAAAAAATTTAAAACAACAAAAAAAAAATTTAAAATTTTAACCCCCCCCCCCCCCCCCCCAAAATATAAAATAAAAAAGCCAAACACAGTTGTACGTTCCTTTTTTTTTTTTTTTTTTTCTCTCTCTTGTTTTCTCTCTAATATTTTTTATGCATACCTGTTTGTTACTGTTTTTATTATGTTTTCTTTGCAGGTATGTCATTTTTTTATGTTACTGCTTACCTGTAATGTGTTTTTATATTTTTTTTCTTTTTAGCAGGCATGTAATTTTTTTATGTTACTTTGTCTTATTAATTGTTTATTCCTTTTCAGGTACGCCATTCAGCTGCAGCACTGATTTATTAAAGGTGACAGCAAAAGCGTTTGGTCCCACCATTCATAAAGCAGCAACTCCAGCGCTGTTGGAGGTGATTTCACCACCACAGTTAAAAAAAAGCAAATATACCGGAGCATAGGGGTAGTGGGTGGAAATTGGGGTGGATTTCCCCTATGCTCCGGTATATTTTTTTTAAAAAGGGGCTATGAGCACCATTAGTAGTGGGTGGATGAAGGGAGGTTTTCTAATGGTGGGCATACCCACAGACTGATTCTTTTTTTCATTTAACCCACAGGCTGCATAAGAAAAAGAGCAATACAATATATGCACAACAAGAACCAGCGACGTACTAGTATGTTGCTGGTCTTCTCAGGCTCTCCTGTCCCACCGGGGAATGCGAGAATGCAGCTGGTGGTCCCGCCAGCTGACCATAGAGCTAATCGAAGACTAGAATGGCTCCAATCATCTCTATGGCAAAATCAAATCAAAATATGAGCCGACACTCTTGGGGATCAGATAATTAGGTGTATGTATTCCATTGTGGCAATGGCAATCAACAGCTAACGCGTTTCGGCGGCTGTAATGCGCCTTGTTCACAGCTTACTTCTTAGTGAAAAAAACGACATATAAATACATTTTACAGGCTCTCATAGTATGGTGTGTCTCCTCCCACATTTAATTGAGTGATAATCACTAATGATCTACCTGGGAGTTCAAACACTACCATACTATGGGTACAAAAACAAACACAATAGAGCTAGTTCTCATAAAAAGATACAAAGTATATGCATTCACATCTCTATGGCCTAAGAAACCGGAGGCTACAAGCATTTTGTGACTTCGGTTTTGCCGAATATAAACAGCGAGTCTAGTAGATCCCAAATTAAAAAAAAAAATGCGACAATACCTATTTTTATCATAGGGGAAAATTTAAATCCCTGTGATAAAAATAAAAGTTATATAAAAAAAAAAGATTGTAACTTCTCCAAAACGTGTGAAAAAAATATAAAATATTCCATGGACTCAACATGCCTCTCAGCAAATAGCTTGGGGGTGTCTACTTTCCAAAATGGGGTCATGGGGGGGGGGGTGTGCTATCAGGGCATTTCATGGCCTCCAAAACTGAGATAGGTAGTATTGGGTGAAGGCATAGATTTTTGCCCTTAGAAATCCTGAAGGTGGTGATTGGTTTTTGGGGTTCTGTACGCCGACAGGCTCCCAAAAAGTCTCACACATGGGGTATCCCCGTACTCAGGAGAAGTAGCAGAATGTATTTTGGGGTGTAATTCCACACATACACATAGCATGTGTGAGCAATATATCATTTCAGTGAAAACTTTGTATATTCTTTTTTGTCATTTTTCAATCACTTATGACAAACAAATAAAATATTCCATGGACTCAACATACCTTTCAGCAAATTCCTTGGGGTGTCTACTTTCCAAAATGGGGTCATGGGGGGGGGGGGGGTTGTACTGCCCCTCCATTTTAGCACCTCAGGAAATGAGACAGGCAGTCATAAAATAAAAGCTGCGTAAATTCCAGAAAATGTACTCTAGTTTGTAGACGCTATAACTTTTGCACAAACCAATAAATAAACTCTAATTGGCTTTTTTTTTTTACCCGAGACATGTGGCTGAATGCATTTTGGCAAAAAGTTATGACTGAATTTTAGTTTATTGTATTTTTGTAATAACAAAGTTGAAAATATAATTTTTTTTTCAAACTTTTCATTTTTCTTTTGTTTATATCGCAAAAAATAAAAAGTGCAGAGGTGTACAAATACCGCCAAAAGAAAGCTCTATTTGTGGTTAAAAAAAAAGGATGGAAATTTTGTTTGAGCACAGCATTGCATGACCACACAATTACCAGTTAAAATGGCGCAGTGCCAAATTGAAAAAAGTGCTCCGGTCCTAAAGCTGGAAATCCTTTCCGGGGCTGAAGTGGTTAATGGACAAATTACTGAAGTTTGAAGTTATGACTTCAAACCAGTAATTTCACAGTAAATAGATAAATAATAACTTATTATCTTATAATATATATAGCATGATAATATATAATTTAGCTTGTACCTTTTCACCAGCAGCAGATTCTAATTCTCCATCTTAACTGTGTGAGAAAAACATGAGATTATGGGTAAATCTTATACACATAAACCCATGTATTTCCTTGTAGTTAAGAGGCCTGGGCTGGAAGGGAGTATTTGTCTTTTAGATTTTTATTTTTATTGGACAGCTTGGGCCATAGGTGCTTTACTGTTGGATAAGGCTCCAAGCTGTCCATTGAGCTCACTGCCTCTGGCAAGAAGTGAGGAGAGGCACTGTGAGCTCCTCCTCTCAGTCTGCTGCAAACACAGTGTGTCAGCTTGTATTTAAAATGGCCGCTGTGTATGTAGCTTCTGACAGGCTGTGTAAAGAGCCCCGTATCTCCGGAACCATAGATGATAGAGGCTCCAGTGATGGGGTAGGACTTCAGCCACATACCTACCAAATTTGGGGTCTCTATGACCCCAGGTAGACGAGCTACGACCCTCAAAGTCAATCGCTATTTTTTTTTATGTTCATGGCAGGTGAGGCTCTGCCTCACCTGCCTCCCCTGACTGCACGTCCCTGCTATAGCTAGACTAGTGGGTCTCGTGTTCCAGGACTTGGGAAACAGCTTCTTGGCGGAAATACCCAACAGGGTGTCAGCAGTCTGTCACAGAGTTCAATGAACAGGGTTTCATATAGGGACCATTGAAACTAAACCTGACAGAACCAACCAGAATACTAACTGCATCCAAGAACTGCAGCAGCAATTAGAAGGGGGCTCAATTAAAGTGTTACTAAACCCACAACAGTAAAATCAGTCTGCATATGCAGTAAAACAAGCATGCTTGTTATACTCACTGTGGAACTTAAGGAGTTAATCCTCTGCATTGTGTAAAGGATGCTTGATCTTGTTCGCACAGATC
Organism: Glandirana rugosa; assembly: GCA_018402905.1. Lineage (NCBI taxonomy): Eukaryota > Metazoa > Chordata > Amphibia > Anura > Ranidae > Glandirana > Glandirana rugosa. The sequence continues at coordinate 1,202,914 of BLSH010142204.1, read as the reverse complement.
CTCCTCTTCTTCCACTGACTCCAGAACATGTCTAGATAGTATAGAGCCTTTCGAGTCAGGCTTCACATGCTCAGTTTGGTGTGTATTGCTAGAAAGTTTTTTTTCTTGGGAGAGTGCATGTGATCAGCATAGGGCCAATCAGCACTGTCCAGACAAATGGTCAGGGGTCCTGCAATCTGATAGGACAGCTCAGTGCAATTTGCAAACTCCTCCTACAAGCTTTACCGGGAACTGATTGCATTTCCATGTTCTGTATACTGTGGGAGACCAGATATAGTGAATGCAAGGTCCTGGGTTTAGTAACACTTTAAGACTGATTATATTGACAATCCCACTGCTATAACTTTAGGGTTCTCAGGATACAGAAATCTTTCACCAACACAGATAATCTGTAAATTGACACAAAATCTTATTCCAGACATTCCCCCACACTGACTGGAACTTGACCATAGAGTCCATAGGGCTTAAACAGCATTACAAGTGGACAAGCAACCACGGGATATCATTGCGGCACTGCATTTCTGTACTGTTAAGGAATATGTGATGTCTATAGCTAGAAAAATTATGGATCTTCAGCTACAGGGACATGCCATTCAAATCTTTGTGGACTTATCACCTGCCCTGAAAACCTCTTATTGCTAAAGGCATCAAATACAAATGGTCTCTTTTACTCTGGTATTCACTATGCATAACAAGACACATTCTTTCTCTATATTCCAGGAGGGCAAAACCCTACTACAACAACTTGGCCTTATTACAAATGGTGCAGCTGGCTCACTCCAGCAGTCTCACTTTTGATCCCCGGGGTCTGATAAAACCTTTGCAGCTCCCCTATCACTTATGTGGCATTCCACTAGAAGTCGCGGTAAGCTTTGTGATAAACCTCTTTTAGAAGTCACAGATTTGCAACCTGAGCGTGTCTACTTTCCCACCGTTTGGTGGGTTCCTGCCTTGAATCTCTACAAGTAGCTTCTATAGGGCCTTTTCAGTAAGGATGTTCCGAACACTCTCTGGTTCGATTTGCAACAGAACACCGCGAACAGGCCTAAAGTGTGTTAAAATACGCAAACCCTATTAAAATGAATGGGACTCGAACAGGAAAAATCAAAAGTGCTAATTTTAAAGACTTATATGCAAGTTGTTGCCATAAAAAGTATATGGGGACCCGGGTACTACCCTAGGGGACTCGGGTACTGCCTTAGGGGACATGTATCAATGCAAAAAAATGTTTTTAAAACAATCGTTTTTTCAGGAGCAGTGATTTTAATAATGATTAAAGTGAAAAAAAATGAAATATTCCTTTAAATATCCTGCCTGGGGGGGTTCCCTTAGTCTGCCTGTAAAGTGGCGCATCTGTGTGATTTTTAGAACAGTGCCACAGCAAAATTACATTTTTAAAGAAACAAGTCATTTAAACTCGGTCACAGCTATAATGTATTGCTGCCTCACGGTAATATAGATCAAAAATCACTGAAAAATTTGCGTGGGGGGCCCCCCAAAATCCAAACCAGGTCCTTTTTTTAAATTTTCCCCTTAACCACTTTAATACACTGTATTATGTATTCTACGCTGACTGCACCATATAGTCTGAACTGTATTCTACTATGGGGACTGCATGTTAGGTCTGCCAGGAATCCCAACCGTCACTCCGGTTTCCTGACCGGTAGTCTTGTAATCCCAGTATCAGGTGGAGGACGGCTGCGACTCCTGCAGCCAGAGTTCAAGGACCTCTATAGATAGCACAACAGACCAGTGGCGGCTGGTGAAGTTTTAAGATGGTGGGGCGCCAGACCCCGCCCTTCCTTTTTGCCCCATCCCACTTATTAGAAGCCACACCCCTTATAGGCTCCCCCCACTCTGTACACAATGTACAGTATAACTCAGCTGTCAATCTTAATTCTCAATAGAATATTGCTGGCTCATTCATCCATTCAATCCCAAAGGTAAAGAATTACATTAGTTGTGAGGTCTGCACAGGAACCCAGCACAGACTGGTATTATGTGGGTTTTCATGTATGTGCTGTGCCATAGGGCTCCATCCTAATTCCTTATTTTATAGTAGGAATGCTGGAAATCCTCCACTAACCCCTGACACAAGGTGAGCCATAGAAATGTCCATGGTGTTTGGAACTGACCAGCTTCACTAATATAAATCTTCATTATCTGTCAAAAAAAGTTCAAAATGTAATTATAAAATCAGGTGATTTAAGATGGCATTCATTGAAAAGTAGTTATTTTAGAGAAATTGTCATGACTATACATTCCTCTTGTTCTGTTGTTTGATGCTGAGATACACAGAGGCTGAGCACAGGCAGCTTCAACCAACACAGCAACTCCACTCCTGGTGACTTATTGGTCCCTGCATTGGAAGTCATGAATCATTGCTTACAATGCACTGAATGCAGGGTGAAGAAGTCACCAGGAGTGGAGTTGCTGTTTTGGTTGAAGCTGCCTGTTAAACAGTAAAGTATGAAGAGCTGAGGGTGTGCGGTGCTGCTGAGCTCTGTGGTCCCCCAATGTCAGCAGACTAATTGCAGGTCAATTACTGCCTGTGTATCCCTGCGAACTCCCTGTGACTTACATGCGGGCTCAGAGTTCTTATCCTACTGCTGAGCTTTGGAAGGGACCTGTTCAGCCTTATCTGTAATCTATGGATGCAGACTAATCACTGCCTGTGCATTGCTGGGAGCTCCCTGTCATATGCTCAGAGATCTTACCTTGCAGACATTGCTGTGCTTGATCTTTTCCTCGATTCCTCATGTCCTCTTCCTCTGCTCTGTACAGCATGGTGGGTGGGGGAAGGGTCCCTGGTGGAGAGTGGAAACACTGCTGGAGAGGTAGAGACTAAGTGTCGGAGTGCGACTTGTGGAGGGGGGGACCTGGCTAGACAGCAGGCTAGAATGTGTATGTCACGTACCTGGCGGATGAGTCTGACTTCTGCAGGGGTAACCTCTCTTGCGGCCCTGGTTCGAGAACCCCTAATAGAGCAAACAGGGAGTTCAGGAGCGCAGGGGGGCACGAGGGTTGGACAGGAACACTTGGTGGTGCGTGTAGGTCCACTGGGACTCGTGCAAGACAGAAGAGTGGTCGTACAGTCCGGGTCGGCAACAGGCAGGCTAGGAGGGACAAAAGGAGCAGGCAGGCGGATGGTCGGGTACAGGCAGAGTTCGTTAACGGGCTGACAGCAGAAGTGCAGAAGGATCAGACAATAGGATGGTCGTAGGCAAGCCAAGGGTCGGTTCAGGCGGAGTTCAGACAAGGTCGGGCAAGCCGGGTCACAGGAACAGGAGACAGGAACAGCTAACAGGCACAAGTTGCTCAGGAAGGGCGGGTACACGCTATAGAACGAACAGCACTTGCTACAGGAAGCAGGAAGTTTAAATAGAGCTGCTTCTCCATGAGTTAGAGTGCTATTAACCCTCGGCGCAGTCTACTAACAGTGTAACTGCAAGCAGAGAAGATCTTGGCTCCCCCCCAGGCAGATACCAAATGGACTAGGCAGTTTAAGGTCTGCAGATTTAGGCTTGCCAAAAAGCTCCTACTCTCAGAATGGAATGTTGGAAAGCAGCCAATGAGGGTGGAGAATTCATTTTACTGTGTTCTAGATAGGGTTTTTTAATGAGATTTGGGATGTTTGCCCTGTTGCTAGGTAGATTACACTTCTCTTTCTTATCTAATCTGTCTATTCTAGCAATTAGCAACAGCAGCACAGCTAGAGAGAAATTCCAAAGATTTTTTTTTCTTTGGAGTTTCTCTCTAGCTGTGCTGCTGTTGGTTAATAATTATAGTTAATTTTTATTTTTATTTCTTACTTATTCTTTTGGTGGGGCACTGCCCCAAGAGCCCTTATGGGCGAGCTTCCACTGCAACAGACTAAATCAAGGAACAACAGAAAAAAAGTGACTCACGTTTAGTGGTGGGTAGAGTTGAGCAAACCCGAACTGTAAAGTTCGGGTCCGTACCGAACTTTGGGGTGTCCGTGACCCGGACCCGAACCCGGACATTTGAAAAAAAGTTTGGGTTCGGGTATTTGATCACACATGTTGAATAGCTGCAGGGCAGCCAATCAACAAGCGTTTCACTGGTTTGCCCTTAGAAGTAGAGTTGAGCGAACCCGGACTGTAAAGTTCGGGTCCGTGATGAACTTTGGGGTGTCCGGGACCCGGACTTTTCAAAAAAAGTCCGGGTTCGGGTCCGGGGTTCTGTAATTTTATTAAAAGTTCTGAAAATGGCTGTAAAAAAAGTCCTGGAAGGTCCTAGAGGTCTGCAAAAGGATGGAAAATGGGGGTAAGGGTGGGACAAGTGCCCTACAAAGAAATGGGGACAGGGAAATAACTAAATATTTAAAAAAAAATAAAAACATAAAAAAAGCAAAAATGGAGGTGAATGTGGATCATCTTCAAACTGGGTCTGAAAAGTATTAATTAACGGTAGAAGCCATATAACTGTTCTAAAATCATCTTCAAACTGTGTCAAAAAAGTATAAATAAGCCGGGAGAACCCATATCACTGTTCTGCAAACATCTGGAAAATGTGTGTGTCACTTTAAATGATACCTGGAATAAGTGAACATCTGTTCTGCACACATCTTTAAAGTCTGTGTGTCACTTTAAAAATAGCCGCTAATAACTGAACATCTGTTCTTCACACATCTGAAAAGTCTGTGTGTCACTTTAAAAATAGCCGGTAATAACTGAACATCTGTTCTTCACACATCTGCAAAGTCTGTGTGAAACTACAGCATAGAGAAGAACAGGTATATGGTTTCTCTCTGCTAGAGTTTTAAACCCAGTTTGCAGATGTTTGCAGAACAGTGATATGATATCACTGTTCTTCAAACATCTGCAATCTGTGTGTGAAACTACAGCATAGAGAAGAACAGGCATATGGTTTCGCTCTTCACACACAGTTTCCAGATGTTTGAAGAACAGTGATATCATATCACTGTTCTGCAAACATCTGCAAACTGGGTTTAAAACTCTAGCAGAGCGAAACCATATACCTGTTCTTCTCTATGCTGTAGTTTCACACAGACTGCAGATGTGTGAAGAACAGATGTTCAGTTATTAGCGGCTATTTTTAAAGTGACACACAGACTTTGCCGTTAATTAATACTTTTCAGACCCAGTTTGAAGATGATCCACATTCACTTCCATTTTTGCTTTTTTTATGTTTTTATTTTTTTTTTAATATTTAAGGTGATTTCCCTGTCCCCATTTCTTTGTAGGTCACTTGTCCCACCCTTACCCCCATTTCCTTCCTTTTGCAGACCTCTAGGACTTTCCAGGACTATTTCACAGCCATTTTTGTGCCTAAAAGTCCATGTCCCCATTGATTTCAATGGGGTTCGGGGTCCCGGACAAAGTTCGGGTTCTGTCCGGACCCGAACCCGGACTTTGTCCCGAAGTTCGGCCGAACCAGCAGAACCCGGACTTCTAGAAGTTCGCTCAACTCTACTTAGAAGCCATCACAGCCATGCCTACTAATGGCATGGCTGTGATTGGCCAGTGCATCATGTGACCCAGCTTCTTTATAAGCAGGAGTCACTTAGTGCTGCATGTCACATGCTCTCTGGCTTGTGTAGGGAGAGGATGCAGCCGGCGCTGTGAGGGACAGATTGCAGATATAATAACATCTCATCCTGCATTACAGAACAATCTGATTGTGGACTAGGTAGAGATTACTACTACTACTGCTTTTAGGGACAGATTGCAGATCTAATAACATCTCATCCTGCATTATAGAACGATCTGACTGGACTAGGTAGAGTCTACTGCTTAGAGGGACAGATTATTGTTCTAAAATCATCTTCTAGTTCTATAGGGTCAGGTTCCTGCTGTTGCTGTAAGGGACAGATTATTGTTCTAAAATCATCGCCTACTCCTATAGGGTCAGGTTCCTGCTGTTGCTGTAAGGGACATGTTATTGTTCTAAAATCATTTTACTTCCTTTTGCAACCCTCTAGCACTTTCCAGGACTTTTTTACAGTCATTTTTGTGCTGAAAAGTTTGGGTCCCCATTGACTTCAATGGGGTTCAGGGTAAAGTTCGGGTCAAGTTCGGTAACAAACCCGAACTTTTTCGCAAAGTTCGGCCGAACCCACCGAACCCGAACATCCAGGTGTTCGCTCAACTTTAGTGGTGGGCGTAGTCGGGTGCCAGACAGAAGGAAGGGAGATCCAATAGCGGTCCAAGTTAGCAAACCAAAGCAGGGTTCCAAGGGCTATACCAGAAGATGATGTCAGGGACAATCAGGGTTCGGCAACAGCTGTCAGCGTAATCCAAAGGGCAATTCAAAAGAGTAGTCGGGAGCAAGCAGAGTTAGCAAGAAGTAGCAATATGGTACACAACAAACAGGACGTGGAACCTATACAAGTAAACCCTCAAAGTTACTCTCGTTAGGGCGCAGGAATGGGCCCTGCTGTTGTCATTTATTTTAAAAAATGTAATGACGTGCCCCAGTAAAAGGTGCAGACAAATTGGGACTTCGATGTTGGTGGTGGCAGAACACTGTAAACCCCTCGCAGTTACTCTCATTGGAAGCAGGAACAGGCCCTGCAGTTGTAATTTATTTTAAAAATTGTTATGACATGCCCCAGGGAACAGGTGCAGAAAAATTGGGCCTTGGGTGTTGGTGGTGGCAGAACACTGTAAAACCTCACAATTACTCTCATTGGGCGCAGGAATGGATCCTGCTATTGTAATTTATTTTACAAAATGTAATGACATGCCTCAGGCAAACAGGTGCAGAAAAACTGGGCCTTGAGTGTTGGTGGTGGCAGAACACTGCAAACTCTTGCAGTTACTATTGTTGGGCGCAGGAATGGACCCTGCTATTGTAATTTATTTTACAAAATGTAATGACATGCCCCAGTCAAGAAGGTGCAGAAAAACTGGGCCTTGAGTGTTGGTGGTGGCAGAACACTGCAAACCCTTGCAGTTACTATCGTTGGGCGCAGGAATGAACCCTGCTATTGTCATTTATTTTACAAAATGTAATGACATGCCTCAGGCAAACAGGTTCAGAAAAACTGGGCCTTGGGTGTTAGTGGTGGCAGAACACTGTAACACATCACAGTTACTCTTGTTGGAAGCAGTAACGGGCCATGCAGTTGTAAATTAGGTTAAAAATTTTAATGACGGGGGCGTGTCCGAATGTGAGCAGCGGCGGATGCTTGGATACAGAGCTCCGGTGATCCTGACTGTAATCCTCCGCCATCCGACCTTCTCCGGGCACTAGGGGGCCAGCCTTCAGCGGAGACTTCTCCCCAGAGCTCTGGGCATCCTTTCTGAGGCTCATTTTATTGATCGGCCGGCCGGACCCGCTAATCAAGGTCCCGGCTTGAGGCCTAGTCCGCAGAGCGCTGCCGTTTTCCTTGATATCACTCCATCCACAGCTCCATTGGCTCCGGATCGGTTCTCCAGACATCCTGTCACAGCATACCCTGCCCAGGGACCGCATCAAACAAGAGATTTGTGAGTACAGGGGTTGGGTCAGATCCGCCGCCATCTTGCTTCCTGGGCCCACTGCCTAATCTTAATTAATTAAGAAGGGAGAACATACAGGCCCCAGTTTCATTCATCCGGTTTTGGACATCTGCCTTTGTTCTTCTGGGGGCCCGATCGGAGGACGGGCGGTGTGGGTGATCGCACTATACAGCCCTGAGGCCTGGCTCCATCTGAGACTTTGCAGCACCCCCCATAACCCAAACCCGGGTGGGACCCTCTCCTGTGGTGCCCTGATATTTGAGGGGTGCGGGGGATGGTGAAAATTGGTCCCCTCGTTAAAGCTGCACCCGGATTTCAACCGCCCGGTTCCCAAAACATGCGGGCCCAAAGTGGCACAGACGGACCACATGACGATAAAACACTGCAACAGCCCAGCGGCGCTTGATCGCAACAGCCCGCACAACCCTCATCGCAACATGGCAAGACGGCTGAGTCCGCAAGGCCATCATCGCCCAATTTGTCAGCGGCCCCCGAGCTCCACTCTCCTGACCGCTCTGTTTCTCCCACCCCCACTGACACCCATGCTTCTGCACAAGGAGGGGAACCGATCCTGGCACAAATTATGGAGGCCATTCAACACAGCCATGCTTCACTGACTTTGCAAATGGACTCCATTAAAACCGACTTGTCTTTCCTCAAATAGGACATGCATAATCTAAGACACAGGGTCACTAACGCAGAGCAAAGAATAGGAGATATGGAAGATGATCTTAGGCCGCTGCAGGCCTCGGTGGGAGACATCCGCAGGGCTCAGGAAGAATCGATCGATAAGCTCACTGAATTGGAAGATCGCCTGAGACTAAACAATCTACGCTTTTTGAGGTTCCCGGAGGGAGTGGAAGGCAAAACCCCAGAAGAGTTCATTGAGTGCTGGTTGACATCGACTTTTGGGGCCGCCACCTTCTCCCCATTCATCAGGGATACCATGGATCTTCTTACCCATGTTGAGGGAATGTCGGTGCCGCCAGGCACCCTTCTCGTGATGTTGGATGTGGAGGCTCTGTACTCCAGCATTCCCCACGAGAGGGGGGTCGAGGTGGCTTATACATTCCTAAGGAAGGTGGACCACAGCCTGTGGAAATATGGTGACTTTGCTATACAGCTGCTGAAATTCATTCTCACACACAAATTGGATTTGCTTCCTAGATACCCACTACCTCCAGATTCAGGGGGTTGCAATGGGGGACTCATTGCACGCCCTCATATGTCAACCTGTATCGGGGGGGGGGGTGGGAACGGGAGATCTTTGTGGATGAGGGTCTTGTTCCTTTTACTGACCAGGTCCACTGTTGGTACTGGTTCATAGATGACATATTTATTGTCTGGACAGATGCCACCAAGCACCTGGTCAAATTTGTTGACTGTATCAATGTCAACATATACAACCTTCGATTCACCCTGAATTTCCACACCCAGATCATTACTTTTTTAGATCTATCTATCTTTATAGATCAAAATCACTGTTTGGCTACGGGTCTCTGGCAGGAGATGGCAGGTAAAACCATTCTGCAGGCTTGCAGTGCACATCCCATGCACCTTAAGCGTAGCATACCATACGCTCAGTACCTTCGCATATGGCGAAATTGTACTAGGTTGGAGGACTTTTTGTCACAGACCACCTCCTTGCATGAGAGACTGGTTAATCGTGGCTACAGTAAATCCCTGTTGTAGAGGGCTTTTCACAGGACACTCCCACAGGATAGGCATCAACTGATATTCAAAACAAATTGTGCTCAACTGTCAGGGCCTCAACCTATGGTTAAGTTCATTACTAAATTTTGTTCTCAACACTTTCAGGTACGTCAACTTCTTGAAAGGCACTGACATCTTATTACTGAAGATCCCATTCTGAATAAACATGTTAGATCCTGCCCGGAAATTGTATACCGTAGAAATATTTCCCTAAGGGATCAACTCACCCAGAGTCACTATGATCCCCTGAGCAACCTTGGGGCCTCCCATAGGGAGATTGCCAAGTGTGGCGCATGTAATATGTGCCCCTGGATCTTGGAAGGTAACTGTTTCAGGATACCTAATGGCGAGATTTTCCGCCCTAGATTTTTGGCCAACTGTACCACACAGGGGCTGGTTTACCAGTTTAACTTATGCTCTGCAGGTGTGGAGCATTTTACGTCAGTAGGACGATACGCCAGCTACACCAGCGTATAGGAGATCATATTTACTATTCAGGAGATGGAAAAATTATTACACCAATTAGTCGCCATTTAGATCTTTATCACAGGTTTGATACATAGGTGGTTAAATTTCTAGTACTTGAGACAGTTCCAGCCAACCCGAGGGGAGGCCCTTAGGATAAAATTATTCTTCAAAGGGAAACACTTTGGATTGAGCGCCTCGAGGCCAATAAAGCCCCAAGCCTCAATGAGGTCCTTACTTATAAACCTTTTTTGTGAATACTGTGCATGTGTGCATCATATATGTATGCACACATCAACAGTTTTGCCAACTTTTAAATTTACTTGGGTATGTTCTTGGTTTTGCTGTGCTTTGGGATATTTCAGAATTATTGCCTAATACTCCAATCTGTCCTTGCTATGTCTATATACCTCTGGCCCATGCACCTCCAGTGCGCAGTGATCCCTGCCTGGGATATGTGCATTTAGCATTGTTCTTATGTTCTATTCCCCCATGTTTACTGTATATGTACGTGTCTCTGATATGGGTGTTCTGTGTTATTGTTTAATCTTTCAGCAGTACGTTCCTCCTTGGCTGAGTTCACCCACTCTTGGATGCCTTGTTGTATGGGGCGCCCCTCCTAACTGTTTCCAGACCCCTGGGGCGAGCGTCTTGTTGGCAGGTATGTGGCTGAAAGCGCCACAAGTGCCGGCCTTGGACGATCCTTGGTAGTCCGGTCTGAGGTGTGGGTGCTGCAGCGTGGGAGGAGTCCTCTAGAGCAGTGTTTTTCAACTCCAGTCCTCAAGGCACACCAACAGGTCATGTTTTCAGGATTTCCCTCAGATGAAACAGCTGTGGTAATTACTAAGGCAGTGAAACTGATCAAATCACCTGTGTAAACTCATGGAAATCCTGAAAACATGACCTGTTGGTGTGCCTTGAGGACTGGAGTTGAAAAACACTGCTCTAGAGGTAGCCCTCTGGAGGCTCTCCCTGCCTCCTCCTTGCTGTCCCCTGTGTTGGTGCCTGGCCGTGTCGCATATTTCGATGCGGCTACGCACTGCGCAGGTGAAGGCTCATTGTGCGCATGTGCGGGGGCAACACGCCGGGTCAGTGGCCTCACATGCCGATTTCCGTGGCGTGTGTTTGCAAAGATGCCACTGATTAGGTGTTTGAACAGTGGGCAGTCTTTCCTGAACTCTCAAGGCAGTAGCACGCTTTGGGCCATTTGGACCATGTATGCTTACACATACCAACTTTTAGGTAAGCCGAACTCCTGGTGTAGACAGGTGTATTCACCTTCTCATCTTGGCACTTGATATTTGTTACTTTGGCATTTAACTTATGCCCATTTTGCCCTTAGAAGCCTCTTGGTGACACATGGGTCTCCATCAAGACACTCATGTATAGTAGAAGACCCTTTCTTACCTGTGACCGGAACCATACTGCCTCCAGTTCAGGCAGACTTCTTTGTACAAACCCACGGCCTGTCTATCTACACCAGCCTCTACTGGGTATCCCCCAGACTGACACTTTGAAGGTAAAACATTGAAAGCATCTATATTCATTATATATATTTTTTACCCCCCGCCATGATTTGAATATTTATACAAACCTTTTGGTGTGTACTGACAGGCCTGAGGGTCCACATTTTGAGGTCCCTTCGCCCAGATCCACCTGCTGTAGCCCATATATATATATATATATATATATATATATATATATATATATACACATATATGTATATATCCTATATATTGTTTATTACCAACTCTTTACTGCATACCTACCATACGTGGCCCATTGTGTGATCTGTGTACGGTTGGGAGCTGTTCCCCTTGGGGCTCCACTCTGTCCTAACATCTTGGGTGACCTTGTTGTACCTAGGGTATGATGCTAAATGCACATAGCCCAGGCAGGGATCACTGCGTTCTGCTGCACACCTACATCTCATCTATATTATGTAAGTGATTTCATTTCATCTTGCATATATTTGTTACCATGTATTCATTTCCAATGTGTTGTTCATATGTGAGTATTGCCTTTTCTGACATGCACGTGTTTATCTCTACTAGACTACCATTATCAGCTCCAGACCCTACCTCCATACTTCATATGCCCGATGTATTGAGTACTGGTATGATTCACCGTATTCAATAGGGGATCACATCACCATTCTATATCCCAGAGGATGTTTATCACAAACTGTTTGGTTCCCCCCTGTTCTGGTCCACCCACTTAGTGACCATAACTTGTGGCGACTCATGGTGGCTTGCATCCAACCCTGATTGCATGTTGATTTTTTGTAACCCTTTTTAATGCTTTTATGTATGTACTATGTTCTGGGCATTGGTTGCCTTGGTGTAACAAATACAGCCTATGTATTTTTTATTCAGCATGCCTTTAAAGTCCATTTCTTTCCAGCTTTTATAAATTGTGTATCCTCACCACTAGAGGCACTGGTGAACACTCCATGCCCTGGGGAAACCGATGCACTAGCTCCCTGTGTTTCAGTGTCTGTGTTCCAGGGGGCCCTCTTCCTGCATCAGCTGGAACGCATTAGCAGCAGTCAGCCATAGGTCCACAACCTTTGTGGTGTGTTACACAATCCTTGGTGCGATTCGCACTCCAGTGGTACGCACCTGTCACCAGACCCCAGGAGTTGTGACAACCATTCACCAATTATGCAAATTATTGGGCATTAGGAGTTTGGAGACAGCCAACTCTATTTGATTAGTGCCTGTGTTTGAATTTATGTAAATCGCTCTTTAAAGATGTTTGGTTTAGTTCAGTGCAATACTTGTTTGGCATTTATTTTTTGTGGTGCTTTGTGGAAGCAGGGATGCTGTCCCATTTGTGTGCAGGTTTCTAGTCTACGTGATGACATTGCCTGTCTAAATTCCTTGGTTTGTGCTCTGCAGTCTGAGATCAGGAGGTGGTCTAAGCCAGTTTGTTGTGTTGAGCTGCCCTGCAATAATCCACCTCTTCCTCAAAGACTGCACAGGAGAAGGGCAGTGTGGACAACTGTTGGGTCTGGAAGAGGGAGGCCTGTGGACCATAAACATGTAGCTTTTGGTTTGACACTGCATAACCCCTATAGTGTTCTTTCTGAGCTAGAAGCAGACACAAAGGCTGCAAACATAGCTATTTGTGAGATTGGCAACCCTTCTCTGCACATGGAGGAGCTTGAGAAAAAAAAAGCAATTCCAAAAGTAATTGTTTTATCTGAGGCTGCTCACCAGGCAAGAGTTGTGGATAAGGCTCCTAAAAGGAGAAGTCATCTTCTTGTTGGTGATTCAATTGTAAGAGGTGTTGCTATAGGAAATCATGTGGAAGTGTCAAAGGAAGTTAGGTGTTTGCCTGGTGCTACTGTTAGGAGAGATAAGGGGACCATTGTAAGAATTGTAAAAAAGCTAGCAAAGAGTGCAATGTTGATGTTGTTGTGCACCTTGGCACAAATGTTTTGTCCCAGAATGATGTGCATTCTGTGCAGAAGGATTTTCAGAATTTGGGCCAGGATCTTCAACAGTTAGGGTGTACTGTTACATTTTCAGAGGTCTTACCTGTGTATAATGGACAATACAAGAAAGTACTTCGGATAGCAGAGTTCAATGTTTGGTTAAAGAATTGGTGCAAAGCTGAAGGTTTTGGTTATGTTAGTCATGATGCTACCCGGTGTTAGGACATTGAACTTTACAAGAGAGATGACCTACATCCCTCACACAAGGGCACTGAGCTTCTTGGTATGGAATTTAGCAACTTTTTGGACATGCATTTAAACTGAGAAATGGGGGCAGAAATGTAATTGTTGAGGAGCGTTTCTGTCCCCAGCAGGTTGAAACAAATGTGACGATTCATGTTGGTAATGACTGGGCGGATGAGATGGTCACTTCAGTTGAAGTTTCTGTTAATAAAAAGAAAGCAGTTGAAAGTTGTGTTTGTCATGTCATGTGCACTAATGCCCGTAGTTTAGGCAACAAGCTTTGTGAACTGACAGCTCTTTTGTGTAGGGACAACTTGGACCTTGTTGCAATTACAGAGACATGGTTCAAGGATTCAAATGACTGAGAAATAACTATACCAGGGTATACACTATACAGGAATGACAGAGTAGGGAAGAAGGGAGGTGGAGTTGCCATATATGTAAAAAAATGGCATAAAACTAACATTAATTCAAAAGACAAATGAAATACTTGAAACCCTCTGGGTCTGCCTTCCAACCAGGGAGGGATCTTCCCTTAGAATTGGAATAGTATACAGACCCCAGGACAGAGTGAAGATTATGATTAGTGTTGAGCGAACCCGGACTGTAACGTTCGGGTCCGTACCGAACTTTCGGGTGTCCGTGGCACGGACCCGGACCCGGACATTTCAAAAATCGTTCGGGTTCGGTCCGGGGTTCTGCTATTTTACTCCACGTGTTGAGAAGCTGCAGGGCAGCCAATCAACAAGTGTTTCACTGGTTTGCCCTTAGAAGCCATCACAGTCATGCCTACTAATGGCATTGCTGTGATTGGCCAGTGCATCATGTGACCCTGCCTCTTTATAAGCTGGAGTCACAGTGCTGCAGTCACATGCTCCTTGGGTTAGTGTAGGGAGCTTGGGCTTGCTAAAAACTTTACAGGCCCAGGCCCAGGCACGGTGCCTGTGGGCTTTCAAGCCATGCCTGGGCTTGCAATGTCAGGCCCAAGCGAGTTGTGATTAGTATTAGAAGTGAGACAGGACCCCAGACATATGATAAGGTTAAGATTCCCTTCTAGGGAGGGAC
>BLSH010142204.1:1173283-1183490 GCA_018402905.1 Glandirana rugosa | reverse complement strand
CAGCACTACAGAAGAAAAAGATTTGGGGGTGCTTATTTCAGATGATTGCAAAATGAGCAAACAGTGTAACCAGGCAGTGGGAAAAGCAAATAGAATTCTGGGATGTATCAGTAGAGGGATCACCAGCAGGAGGAAGGAGGTTCTGATTCCTCTATATAGATCTTTAGTGAGACCTCACTTAGAATACTGTGTCCAGTTCTGGAGACCACACTTACAAAAAGATATTGATAAGATAGAACAAGTTCAGAGACGGGTAACAAAAATGGTGAAAGGTCTGGGGGATAAAACATATCAAGAGTGACTTCAGGAACTTAATATGTACAGTCTGGAGGAAAGAAGGGAGAGGGGAGACATGATTGAAACCTTTAAATACATCAAGGGGGTGAATAAGGTTCAGGAGGGCAGTCTTTTCAATATGAAACCAATGACTGATGACTGGAATAAACTACCAACAGAGGTTGTGAGACAGTCAACAGTAAATGGCTTCAAACATGCTTGGGATAAACATAAATCCATAGTCAGACAACAAGGTTAATGTAAAAAAAAAAAAAATATATATATTAAAAAAATAAAAAAACAAATAAAAAGGGTCAGACTCGATGGACTACTCAGTCTTTTTCTGCCGTCACTTTTCTATGTTTCCATGTTAAGAAATCTTGCACTAATCCTTCATCCTCAAGGAGATCCTCAGCCTGAACGATTCAATAGAACCTTGTTGAACATGCTAGTGACCCTGCCATCTGACAAGAAACCCAACTGGGGAACCATCTAGCTACTTTGGTGCACGCATACAACAGTACTGTGAATGATGTCATGGGATAAACACCTTATCGTCTCATGTTTGGGCGGGAGGCCAGGTTGCCAATTGACTTGGTCTTTGGAACTTCTATTGATGACACTTCTTTGGCATCTCATAGAGGTTATGTAGATCGACTTAGGAAGAATCTGAAGCAGGCTTATGAAAGTGCTCAACAACATGCCACTACTAGAGAAAAGCGGAATAAGAAGAATTTTGATCTTCGGTGAGAGTTCAAGAACTCCAACCAGGGGATAGGGTGTTGTCAAAGGACTTGGGAGTGCCTGGAAAACATAAAATAGCTGATCGATGGAGGCCTCACCCATATGTTATTTGCAAGAAACTTCCTGGACTGCATGTTTATCAGATTAAGCCAGAAGGCCAGAAGGCCAGCATGGTCCTGTGAAGATGTGGCATAGAGATCATCTGCTTCCTCTTTCCGATGCTGTGAGGGTGCCTCTTGCTTTAGATGCTACTCTGGAAAGACTAAGTCCTCCTAAGACCTGATCACAGAAGAGATCATGTGCTAAGATTATTAATCCAATTCCTGAGGAGAGTGAGGATGAAGACTGGGTACCATTTTGGGAGTGGGATCCTGTCAACATTCTGGATAAAGAAGTTCAATCAGGATGTCTTCCATCCAAATCGTGTATTGAAGTTAATAGGCCTGCTCGTTCTTTCAAGCCTTCACAAAGAGCTCCTTTGTTGCCTGTGGGGAAGAAAGTTTCTTCAGGACAAATAATGAAACCAGTGGATAAGGCTCTGCCTTCAGTTGTGAAACCCCAAGTTTTGTTACCTGAAAAAAGACAAGCAATTCCAGTGAGTCTGTTGCCTAGTCAGGAATTTAAAGTGGAACCTCCATCAGAAGATTTATCTTCTCCTACTTCAGGACAAGGGCATCTTATTAATTTCCAAGATGACTGCATTCCTCCACTTGCAGATCCTGAAGAGCTGGGTGAGACTTTACCTTCTGATGTACTGAATGGGCCTAAAGAGGATTTACCCTTCAATGCTGTTTCTATGGATGGTTCTCCTTTGAAGATTTCACTAGAGAGAGAAATTATTTCATCACTTGTTCCATTGTGCGGATCAGAGAAAGATTGTCCTATTACTTCTGAAGCTGACATTGTTTCTAATCCAGAACCAGAAGTTGAGAGATCCCCCTATCTCTTTGAATAACATTTCAGATAATGTTGCCTCTCCCCAAGACTCCAAATATTTAAGTGAGGGGAGAGTGTAGCCAGGAGTTCTAAAATATTCCTCTGGCATACAGGCAATGGTGTTCATTGCTTAACATGGGAACTCCCTCTAGTGCTTGCTTTGGAAAAGACTGAAATTGCAGCCAGGATGATGCTTTGTGGGAGACTCTTATTGAGATGACTCCATTTCCCATCAGGCTGTGCTGCACTGAAGACTTCTGGGAGGTGCAATGCATTGTAGGAGGATTATTTATGGGGAAGGAGGAGCTAACAATGGCCTCTTGGGATAGCGTGATCGATCAGAGAGGAACCCTGTGTGCTGCTGCGCTCAGCCACCCTCAAGGGGGCAGCGCTACATTTGCACATTCCCCTCAGATCTAGAGCAACTGCACTAGCAGTCAACAGACTATTTGCCTTTAGTAAATCAACCCCAACGTCTTTTCTCTGTAATAAAGTTCCTGTTTCCAGTTAAGCAGCAAAGCCCATGTGGACCGTGCACTGTTTTGTAGGGCTATATACATCTAACAAAACCTTCTTTAACTTTTTGGATATACTAGGGAAGTATTAGAACCTCTTTTTGCTTTTTAGTGCTCTTTTGGTCTTTGCTAGGAAGTTTTTTACTCCCAGCTTGTCCCAGTCCCTGCTGTCACTGAAACTAGAAATTACAGGAATTTTCATACAGACAGCAGTAAAAATTAACAAAGGTTCTTTTTATGTTGTCCCCACTTATTAAACAAAAATGATCTTATAAGGCCATAAATGAGTGACGAGGACATTACTGCGTCCCCACCACCATCGCTGGGACAGTAAGTGATGGAAATTCCCCTTTGCAGGGGGAAAAAAAGACAAAAAAAAAACATACAATGTTTAATGGCTTTTCACACTCTACAAAACAAAATAAATATTTTCTGGTTGGCTTTCCAGTTTAAGGTTAGCTGCGCTGCCAGCTCAGAAACAAATTAGGTTAGATGAACCCCTTCGTGCACAAAAACAAATGGCAGCACTCCACAGGCAATGCTGGTTACTGTATTTATTTGCAAGTATTAGCCATACAGGGTACAAGACAAGTAAGTAGACGTGTTTCACTCAGATATGAGCTTATTCATTGCCTTAATGAATGAGCTCATATCTGAGTGAAACGCGTCTACTTACTTGTCTTGTACCCTGTATGGCTAATACTTGCAAACAAATACAGTAACCAGCATTGGCTGTGGAGTGCCGCCATTTGTTTTTGTTCCTGTATGCTGGGGTAGCGAGCCAGGGCAGGCACCCACAGGCTTTTGGACATCCAGAGAGCAGCCTTGAGTGGTGAGATACACCTGTTACTTGAAACCCTTCGTGACCAGAGGTCATTGACACCTAGATGCCCTGACCATATTTAGCAACGTCAAGGTGCATCAGTTAACTTCACAATTATTCTGTGGCTAGTCAGTCTACCCAAATAACTGTTACATCGTTTTTAAGGACTTAAAAGGCATTTATTTGGTACATTATTTAATAAACATCCTATTTATGTTTGTATTTATTTAATTTTATGTTTATCTAGTAAATGCATTTATGAGCTGACAAATTGGCAAAAATGTGAAAAAAAAACATTTTTAGTTGTTTTACATGTAATAATGCTTACGTTTTTTAACACTTACATTTTTACAATATTGTTGAAACACTAACACTTTTTAGCACATGCTAATGGCTGCTAACACTGTACCTTTCTGTGTGCACTTCACGTACACAGGAAAAAAAGGGAACAGTGATATCATCTGTCTATAAACAAACTTCTCCAGCCTTCAGGGGGTCCCAATGACTGACTCTCTCTGAAGCCGCTGGAAAACCTTTCCACTAACCACCATTTTCTGAATGAAGTCAGCATTTGCAGCCTCTATATATATTTAGCATGGGTTTCCTTAAGTGTAGAGAAAAGGGACACAAATTTGTCCTCTTCATTATTTTACTGCAATATTGAGCTTTTACATTAATAAAAACCAAATCTTCAGCTTCCCTTAAAAGAGAAGTATGGCCAAAGCTTTTTTGGTTGTACTTCTTTATAAGTCACAGGAGTACCCTTACTTTTTGTCTGCTGTGACCCAGAGTTCATTGATAGAGGGCTGTTGCCCACTATTAGTTGACAGAGCAGAGCCACTCCAGGCTGTGGGTTAAAAGATGGCTCCACCTCTCAGGCTGAGAGCTGGAGCTAGCTGTGCCCACCCCCTCCCAAGTCAGAGCTCCAGTGAGTGGTGGAGAGGCAAAGCAGAGAGCGCTGACTGACAATCACTGCTCTCTGCTACGAGTTGACTGAAAACTATGCGATCAGTGGTCATGTGATCGCTCAGTTCTTGGTCTTAGTGCCAACATGGGACAAGTTCAGCATCATATCATGTGGCAGCATAAAGGTGAGTATGTGTGTGTTTTTTTAAACCCATACTGCCCTTTTAAGTAGTGCATGCTATTAACAAGATTCAAATGTAAATACAGTGAGCGCTCAGAGATCAAAAAAGCTTGAACAAAAAAAGGTGATAACACCTAATTATCAAAATAAACCAGAAAGAGTGCAGCGCTTAAACATAAAGTGCATCAAAAAATTTAAAAAATCAAAAGTGCAAAAACACTATATATATATAGCCATGCCCCGTAGGGGTTGCTGAATGTAGTGGTTCACCTGTCAACCTGCCCAGCCTGACATCCATCTCTCAGACACTCAGAGACATAGAACAGTCCATAAGCTTTGTTTTTGTTGTTTTATTGAGGGGATTGAATTTGGGAAAGGGAAATTATGGGATGCCCAGAAAGGTTTGGTAAAACTTGATTGGGTACAGTATATACACTCCAGTCTTCTCTCCAACACAACAATTGCTTAAGACCTCTTCTCCCTCACTCCTCCAGCACTTCACTTTCTGCAGACCATTACTCCTCCAGCACTTCACTTGCTGCAGACTGTTACTCCTCCAGACTAGCTAGATGACCCAGTCGGTGGATTGGTCAGGGCTCCTTGTCATACATCAGGAAGTGACACCTCCTCATCCATCCCGCTTCTAGAGCTTTCCCAGCATAAGGGGAGGAATCTCCAAGGAGTGTACCTTCCCTCCATCTCCAGCCCCACCTTTGAGCCACTCCCAGCCCAGATCAAAACATTCAGGCCTGCATCTACGGTCACGCCTGACTAGATTTTTCCTCTCCTACCAAAAAACTACAAAAGTAAAAGCACCTACACTAGGGGGGCGCTACATAAATAATGAAAAATGCATCAATCTAGCATAGTATATGAAAAGACCTTATAAAAGCGACACTAAAGTGACCATAAAGTGGCAATACTATTAAACATACAAAAAGTCCAATGAATGTCCCAAAAATCAAACTGCATCCACTTAAGACCTCCAATAATAGTGATTCACTGTGATTTACAGATTATGCTTTGTGCATCCAGTGTGTAAAGATCCTCCATCAGTATGCACTCACCAGAAAGCTAATAGACATTAGTATATCATCAACCTCATAAAGCCTCCACACTCTGATCCTCAATCCAGACCATGTGCATCCAGAGCGGAGTCCTGTGTAAAAAATGCTCACCACACAAAACCCAAGGATGAGGTATATAGTGTAGTATTTATTTACTAAAAGAGGATCAGCTAAAAACAAGCATTAAATTCCACCTGGAAAAAGACACAGTAAAAGTGGCCTAAAATAACTTAATAAGTCCGGGAGATCTTTACACACTGCATTCACAACGCATAATCTATTGCACTGGGAATCACTATTATTGGAGGTCTTAAGAGGATGCCGTTTGATTTTTGGGACTTTTTGTATGTTTAACCACTTCAATACCGGACGTTTATACCCCCTTCCTGCCCAGACCAATTTTCAGCTTTCAGCGCTCTCACACTTTGAATGACAATTACTCTCTCATGCTACACTGCACCCAAACAAAATTTTTTGAATTTTTTTCACACAAATAGAGCTTTCTTTTGGTGGTATTTAAGAACCTCTGGGTTTTTTATTTTTTGCGACATAATTGAAAAAAGTGCGAAAATTTGGAAAAAAAACACTTTTTTTTCGTGTCTGTGATAACATTTTGCAAATAAGTAATTTTTATCCATAAATTTGGGACAAAACCTATACTGCTACCTATCTTTGGTAAAAATAACCCAAATAAGTGTATATTATTTGGTCTGTGTGAAAGTTATAGAGTCTACAAACTATGGTGGAAATCATTGAAAATTGATCACACCTGATGCACTGATGGCCTATCTCATTTCTTGAGGCCCTGAAATGTCGGGAAAGTACAAATACCCCCCAAATGACCCCATTTTGAAAAGTAGACATTCCAAGGTATTTAGCAAGAGGCATGGCGAGTTTTTTGAAGTTGTACTTTTTTCCCACAATTCTTGGGAAAATTAAGAAATTATTATTTTTTGGGTTTTTTTGCACAAAATTGTCAAAACAACAAGTTATTTCTCACACGCAGCATATGCATACTTCCAATTACACCCCAAAATACATTCTGCTACTGTCCCCGAGTATGGCGATACCACATGTGTGAGACTTTTTCACAGCCTGGCCACATAGAGAGGTCCAACATGCAGGGAGCACCGTCATGCATTTTAGGAGCAAAATTTTCACATCTAATTTCCTAACGACCTATTACACTTTTGAAGGCCCTGGAGCACCAGGACAATGGAATTACCCACAAAATGACCCCATTTTGGAAAGCAAACACCCCAACGTATAATCTATGAGGCATTATGAGTCTTTTGAATGGTTCATTTTATTTCACAAGTCTTCGAAAAACGTGGAAAGAAAATGAAAACGCTTTAATTTTTACACAAAGTGATCAATTTATAAGATATTTCTAACACATAGCATGTACATAGCAAAAATGACCCCCCAAAATATATTCTGCTACTCGTCCCGAGTATGGTGATACCACATGTGTGAGACTTTTTCACACTCTGGCCACATACAGAGGCCGAACATGCAGGGAGCACCGTCAGGCGTTCTAGGAGCATAAATTACACATAAAATTTCATTGATACCTATCACACTTTTGAAGGCCCCGGGGCACCAGGACAGTGGAATTACCCCTAAAATGACCCCATTTTGGAAAGCAAACACCCGAGGTATATTCTATGAAGCATGGGCTGCAGATAGGTACTCGGGTACTCGAATGGGCTGCAGATAGGTACTCAGGTATTCTGATGGGCTGCAGATAGGTAATTGGGTACTTTGATGGGCTGGAGACAGGTACTCGGGTAATCTGATGGATTGGTAAAAGGTACTTGGGTACTCTGATGGGTTGGTGACAGGTACTCGGGTAATCTGAAAGGCAGGTGACAGGTACTCGGGTACTCTGATGGGCTGGTGACAGGTACTCGGGTACTCTGGTGGGCAGGTAACAGGTACTTGGGTACTCAGGTGGGCAGGTGACAGGTACTTGGGTACTCAGGTGGGCAGGTGACAGGTACTCGGGTACTCTGATGGGCTGGTGACAAGTACTCGGGTACGCTGTTGGGCTGGTGACAGGTGCTCGGATACTCTGATGGGCAGGTAACAGATACTCGGGTATTCTGATGGGCAGGTGACAGGTACTTGGATACTCTGACGGACAGGTGACAGGTACTCGGGTACTCTGACGGACAGGTGACAGGTACTCGGGTACTCTGATGGACAGGTGACAAGTACTCGGGTACTTTGATGGGCAGATGACAGGTACTCGGCTACTTTGATGGGCAGTTGACAGGTACTTGGGTACTTTGATGGACAGGTGACAGGTACTCGGGTACTTTGATGGACAGGTGACAGGTACCTGGGTACTTTGATGGACAGGTGACAAGTACTCGGGTACTTTGATGGACAGGTGACAAGTACTCAGGTACTTTGATGGACAGGTGACAAGTACTCGGGTACTTTGATGGACAGGTGACAGGTACTCTGATGGCATGTGACAGGTACTCGGGTGCTTTGATGGACAGGTGACAGGTACTCTGATGGACTGTGAGAGGTACTTGGGTACTTTGATAGACAGGAAACAGGTACTCGGGTACTTTGATGGACAGGTGGTAGGTACTCGGGTACTTTGATGGACAGGTGACAGGTACTCGGGTACTTTGATGGACAGGTGACAGGTACTCTGATGGACTGTGACAGGTACTTTGATGGGGTGGTGACAGGTCCTCTTTATTGGGGGGGTGATCAGTGTGCTTGGTGTACACAGTAGGCGGTAACTATCTGTGTGTGACAGGGAGAACCGCGGTAACAGCTTGTTACCGCGCTTTGTTTACATCACATGACCGGCTGTGATTGACAATTTTATTGGCTCTTTACCCCGATCTGGGGGGGACACAACCCCCCCCGGCAGACTGGCGTTCCGTGATCGCCGCTCTGCGGGCCCCTGGGGGCCCGCAGTAGCGGCGAGAATCGGAGGACGTCATATGACGTCCTCCCGGATCGAGGAGCAGTCCCTGCTGACGTCATTTTACTATGCGTCGGTAGGGAACTGGTTAATAGTACTGGCACTTTATGGTCACTTTTGTAAGGTCTTTTCATATACTATGATAGATTGATGCACTTTTTCATTTTATATATATATACTTATATTGTGATGTTATGCGAGGTGTGTTAGTGGATGGGCTATATTTGTTGCCTCGCATGCGCTCACTTGGAGTGGACTGGTGAGTGTCAGACCTGGGTTTTGCCAGCCACCGTGGCAGAGTTGGTTCCGGCCACACAAATTCCTCTCCAGCTGCTTGAAATAACCAGGAAGAGTTCTCAGTGGAGCTCATCCTGGGACTCAGTATGCATACACTGAGAGAGCTAAGACCTAGAGTTGCTGGTTGCTCAAAGGACTGCAAAAGGAAAAGGCTTGCGTTTGTTTGAAGGTATCAGCCCGACATCCTATAGAAAGGGTATCCTGCTGTATTAGTTTAGCGCCGGATGGCAAGGTTTTGTTTTGATGTTTTGTTTATTTATGACTTAAAACTGGCAACCCGCCAGACTTTTAAGAAAGTTGGTCTTCCCGCTACTTTTTCCCAGGAAAGGTGATCCTCACGAGCTAATCTCACACAATATATATATATATATATATATATATATATATATATATATATATATATATATGCACATATATACATATACACACAGTATTTATGCTCTTTTGATTGTTTTTTGAATATTTTCATGTCCTTTATTTTTAAGCACTGCACTCTTTTTGGTTGATATTAACAAGATTAATTTAACTTTCTAGAAAATATTTACACAGAGTGAAAAATAAATTTTATAAATCCAGCAAATATTTTGTCTTTAAAAAAGTATGTTAAAGTTGGCATGAAAGCAGAACTCAAGTAACACTACAGTTAAATAAATTAATAATGCATGTTACATCTGTTCTGTGTAGGTGTCATTTTTCCATGTAATTTTCAGCCTGTTATGCAGTAAAATTGTAATTTCACGCCATTATAAATAGAAATAGTATCTCCTGCTCAGTTTAGAATATAGTGCAGTGCAGTTGGCCATAGTGACTAATCAAGTTTCTGTTTAAAAAAATTACATCCATAAAAGATTAAAGCCCAACAGGAAAATTGGAATTTAAAGTGCATTGTGCATCAATTACCTTACTCAGTTTTGGTTCCAAACACCTCTTCGGAAGCCATCCTGCAGTGTAATGGATCAAAACCACAGTTTTCTCTGAGCAAATCTAATTTCCTGCCTTGGGGACCAGGCATTTTTCCCTGCTCATTATCTTCTTGTTTACTGGTCTCCTCACATCTCCCCATGAGTAGTGTTGAGCGAACCCGGACTGTAACGTTCGGGTCCGTACCGAACTTTCGGGTGTCCGTGGCACGGACCCGGACCCGGACATTTCAAAAATCGTTCGGGTTCTGCCTGGGCTTGCAATGTCAGGCCCAAGCGAGTTGTGATGAGTACCCCTCTACACTCCTCTGGTCATTTGTTCTTCTATTACTCGTCCCTTTTTACGGACCAGGGGTTCCGTCCTTTAATCTAAACGAGTCTCTTTTGACACCAAAACTAGGTAATGTGACGTCCTACCGAAGGCTTCTCCACAAACCTTGGTTTTGACTCATTCCATTAACTACGTGTTACGTGAAATTTAAGGTTAAAAGGACAACCCGAAATTAGAAAATACCTACATTAAAAAAATTTGTCTTTGAACTAA
Source organism: Glandirana rugosa (assembly GCA_018402905.1). Taxonomy (NCBI): domain Eukaryota; kingdom Metazoa; phylum Chordata; class Amphibia; order Anura; family Ranidae; genus Glandirana; species Glandirana rugosa. The sequence goes on along the minus strand of BLSH010142204.1, from coordinate 1,173,331 downwards.
TCAGTGATACCGGTTGACGTGACGTGATATAAGATTTGACTCGTCCTC
>BLSH010142204.1:1149507-1163874 GCA_018402905.1 Glandirana rugosa | reverse complement strand
TGGGACCATTGGCATTTATACAGCGATCAGTGCTATAAAAATGCACTGATTACTGTGTAAATGCCATTGGCAGTGAAGGGGTTAACCTGCAGGGGGCGCGCTAAGTGTTAAGTATGTTCCCTGGGCGTGTTCTAACTGTATGGGGGCTTGCCTAGCTGGGGAAGGGAAGTGGTCACAGCCTTCACGTACAGGAAGGCTGTGATCACAGCCCTTCCCCCTCACACAGAGCGGAGGTCCGTGTTTACTTACACGGACCTCCGCTCCTTCACTCCGGGGGGGGGGCATCGCGGGTGGCCGGCGGCAATTGAAGCCGCCGCACCCGCTCCCTGGCCCCCCCCGAACACAGTGAGCGCGCGCGCACGCCTCCGGCGGCGCGCGCGCGCTCACAGTGGCTCTGTATCGCAGCCGCCGTCGTATGACGGCGATTCGCGTTACAGAGCCACTCTGTCACCGTCAATTGCCGATCAGCCATCGGCAAGCGGTTAAAGTAACGCAGTGATAAAAAGCAAAAAATAGCCTGGTCATGAAGGGGGGTAAATGATTCGGAGGGCAAGTGGTTATACTGTATGTAAGAATGTTTACAGAGGCTCTGAGTTTCCGAACATGTTGCGGTGAGAGTTTGAATACACATTTCTATTGAAAAAATGAAATAATAACTAAAAACATAGAAATATAGGCATTGCTTTCCTTTTAGTGAACCCAATCTGTTTGCTACGGCAAGCTTTTCAAGATTTGTGGGTCACTTCATTAGGCAAGGTGTGAATGATACCTTGCCCAATGAACTAATGGATTATTCATGAAAACTTGTACTGCAAAGTATATTCAGTTAAAGAGGAGGTCCAGCCTGGGTGAAGAAAAATTAAAAGTCAGCAGCTACAAAATACTGCAGCTGCTGACTTTTAATATTAGAGCACTTACCTGTTCAGGGAGTCCCCAGCCGATCTCGATCTTCGGATGGCATCTCAGGTGCTGTCGTCACCATTCCTGGTAAGGGAACCCAGCAGTGAAGCTTTTCGGCTTCACAGCTGGTTCCCTACTGCACATGCACGAAGTGCGCTGCACTTTCTTAACCACTTCAATACTGGGCACTTAAACCCCCTTCCTTCCCGGACCAATTTTCAGCTTTCAGCGCTGTTGCAGTTTGAATGACAATTGCGCGGTCATGCGACACTACACCCATATGAAATTTTTATAATTTTTTTCACACAAATAGAGCTTTCTTTTGGTGGTATTTAATCACCCCTGGGTTTTTTATTTTTTGCGCTATAAATTAAAAAAGACTGAAAATTTTCAAAAACAATGCATTTTTCTTCATTTGTGTTATAAAATTTTGCAAATAAGTAATTTCTCTTCATAAATTTTGACCAAAAATGATACTGCTACATTTCTTTGGTAAAAATAACCCAGATCGGGGTTTATTTGGTGTTGGCGGACAGACAGATGTGACGGGGACAGTGACAGATGTGACGGGGACATACAGATGTTTTGGGAACTGTGACAGATGTGACGGGGGCATACAGATGTTTTGGGGACTGTGACAGATGTTTTGTGTATGGTGACAGATGTGATGGGGGTCATACAGATGTTTTGGGGGCTGTTTTATGGGGACACTTATATGTATGGGGAGAGGGGTATCAGTGTGCTTGGTGTACTGTGTGGGGGGCGATCTGTGAGAGCTTTCTGCATGAAATCATCATCATGCAGAGAGCTGTCACATAGCTGCAGATCCCCCCCCCCCCCGCACTGAGCTCTCACTGAGCTTGGTGGGGGGAGAACTGTCACACAGACGTTCGTCTCTGTTTACAATGTGACGGCTGTGATTGGACACAGCCGTCACATGATCGGGAGGGCCAATCAGAACGCCCATATCCCGATCTCTGCTCAGCTGGATCCTGTGATCATAATGATCACAGGATACAGTCGCAGCGCGCCACGTGGCCGCGCTGCGAGTACCCGTTCTGCAGGACGTATATGCACATCCTGTCAGAACGGGGAAGCTCCCACCCGGCCGTATATATACAGTGGCCGGGTGGGAGGTGGTTAATGGCCCAGCAGCGGGGCAAGGAGGAGGGGGGCTGAACTTCTGGTAGACAAAAACAGGTCCCCTTTCCCCCCTCCACCCTGAAAGGTGCCAAATGTGGCACCGGAGGGGGGAAGCATATAAGCAGAAGTTCCACTTTTGGGTGGAACTCCGCTTTAACTAATAAAAAGTATTGTCTATATGTTCTCTTTCCTGTGTAGCCAGGTGCTGAAGGAGACATTGCATTTTCTTATTCTTTACCTCTACTGAGATACTGATGTTATTCTGCCCCATTCTACTCTGAACAGCAGGGGGAGAGTTAAAACTAAACAAGCCTATAGACTTCTATGCAGAGCACTGGGAATTCCCCAGAGAGATGATTTTTATTAAACTGGGGGGGGGGACTTCTTCCTTTTGGCACCAAGGGAGTTAGAGCGCACTTCCATCTGGATGTTTGCCTGCCACTGGGAGATCACGCCAGTGGAGAGTCTGGGGGTAGCACAGCACCATCCACCTCACAGCACCTGCACTGCTGCCCCAGGGAGACTGGAGCATCCACTCACCCTCTACTTTCCACCGTTGATCACTGGAGGCTTTCATGGAGAGACCAAGGGGGCACCAACTTCTACAGCAAGAGGTCACCACAGCATTTCAAGGACTGGTGAGAGGGCTATTCGCTCATTGCTGATACTACTAACAGGGGCTGAGCCAATGAAAGTAGGATACCAATTCATACAGCACCCACACTGCACTCTATACCGCACTTATTCCAAACCTAGGCTGCACCTATACTGACCCTATATTACATTATTCCGAACATTCATTACATCTGCGCCAAATCTACCTTACACCTGTGCTGAGACTGTACTGTATCTGTACTGTACCTATACTGCATGCATCTTTTGGACAGAGCACAACCGGTCAGTCTAGGACTAGCATCACTGCCATAAATGCCATCTGGCAGTATAGTATAATTCCAGCACTCGGCAGAATAAACTTCACTACTGCTCACTGCTGCACTTTGATTGGCTTTGCTACTGTTTATGCTGATCTGAATGCCAAATGTCACTATATGACTAACCACTTTGTATGCTAAATTGTGTTATTACCATTGGTAATCCATTTTATGCTTGCCTAGTTACCAACCATATTGGGTGACAATATATTAAGTTCACCCTTTACTACCTGGTTTGGTGCCTTTTTCCTTTGATATAGCACTACTATTGGGTACAAAGTATTCATTCAGTGAATTCCTGTGATATTGTATGTTTGTATACTCAACCTGGTGTGTTGGAGGGGCTGAGGTTCTTGAGAAGATTGAGGCAAAGAACAGAGGGCCCATCTTATCCAGCGGCTCCTATGGGGGTAGGCTTACACCTGTTATTATCTAAGCTAACACAGCACTCCATTTTACTGTACACTTGTGTATTGCTCATATGTGTGCAAATCAACAAAATGATGTGAAGATGTCCTATTGTATAGGATAAAACTACCACATTACCATCTCATAACATCTCTATTATGTAGGATCATCCCAGTCAGTTTCCTTGGAGACAAAAGGCAGACATCTTTCAATGTGTCAATTGTGGAATTTAACTATAATAAACATTATTTCTGGAGAGAACACAAGCCCAGGAGCTATAAAAACACATGTTCCCCATGACATGAGCAGGGGAGCTTTGTGATCAGACCATCACTTAAAGTGGAACTAAATCCACTGATTAAACTGTTTGCAAAAGAAAGCTCAAGGTAAAAATATTCAATAACTGTTATTAAATCTTTTATCTTAAAACTTTAAAATTAATTATGTTTCCTGCAGGGTTTTAGCCTAAATTCTGTCTCCTAAAATACAGTATGTGCAGCATATGCTACATACAAGGCACACCTCTGGCAATAGCTGTCACAGTTACCAATGTGCTTATGTCAGCTCTCAACAGATTTTTCAAGCCCTCAAATGCCTGTCATAGCTGGCAATGTGTGCAGCACTGTGACAACTACAGGTTTAAATAGAGGTTAAGATTGCACTGTCTTATTGTCTGCAGATATTTTAATATTAAAAATAATTAATAAAATAGTCCAGTATTGTTACTGCAATTAAAATGATCACACATCGCTCATCAAACCCCAGCCTTCTGATAGAAGAAGTGAGATTATAATATTAGAATGACTGTGGAATGTGCATGTAGCTGTGGGAAGTGGGCACACAATGTACCGGAAATAACTGCGCAAGAAAAAGCAGTGGCTGTGTGTGTCAGAGGCACGTGGACTTCGCAGTAATAAAAATAACTACATTTTTGAGAAATCTTAGCTTAAAAGCAGAAGTGAGATGCAGAAATTAACTTTAGGAAAAAGTTACTCTAGGATACATCAATATGGACAGTTCCATGAGACATTAGGATATACTGTAGGGTGACTCCTTTACATGCAAGTAATGTAATAAATGTGTTGAATGCAAACATTTTGCTTAAAGGGGTTGTAAACCCTCAGCGTATTTCACCTTAATGCATTCAATGCATTAAGGTGAAAAACCTCCTTTAGTGTAGCAGCCCCCCTGAGCCCCTGTTTTACTTACCTGAGCACACCCGCTCCAGCCGGTGTCTCGGGTCCTGATTGGATAGATTGATAGCAGCGCAGCCATTGGCTCCCACTGCTGTCAATCAAATCCAATGACGCGGGAGCCTGCCATCTGTATCAATGGACACAGCAGCAGGACTCTGGAGCGCGCCCGCACGAGTGTCCCCAGGGAAGCGCTTCCACGTGGGGGCACTCGATGCAGGGAGGAGCCAGGAGCGCTGCAGAGGGACCCCAGAACAGGAGGATCGGAGCTACTCTGTGCAAAACCCTTGCACAGAGGAGGTATGTATGACATGTTTGTTATTTAAAAAAAAACAAACAAACAAAGCTTTACAAACATAAGTGTCAGGTATACAAGGATTAGGCTAAATGCTGCTAAGGCTGGATAGGAAACAGTTAATTAAAGGAAATAATTAAAGCAGAACTCTGCCTTAAAATAATAATGTAATTTTTCTGCAGTGCATAAAAATAGCAGCTGTTGCAAAAAGTATCTATAATCCAGACCTGTCCACTGCAGAAACTTTTCTCCAAATGTTTCCAGTGTCCCAGGTTGAATGGCCTCCACTTTCATTCATTCCACTTCTTCTGAGCCCAGTCAGTAATAGATATGTGTCACAATGTTGGCCTGGGCTCAAGGTTAGAGTTGAGCGAACCCGAACTGTAAAGTTCGGGTTCATACCGGACTTTAGGGTGTCCATGTCCCGAACATTTGAGAAAAAGTCCGGGTTCGGGGTTCGTGTATTTTTTGCGCCTTTTGAATAGCTGCAGGGCAGCCAATCAACAAGCGTTTCACTTGTTTGCTCTTAGAAGCCATCACAGCCATGCCTACTAATGGCATGGCTATGATTGGCCAATGCATCAAGTGACCCAGCCTCTATATAAGCTGGAGTCACGTAGTGCTGCATGTCACATCATCTCATACTAGTGTAGGGAGAGGATGCTGCTGCTGCTGTGAGGGACAGATTAGCTTTAGAAAATCTGTTAAAAACAGCGATTTATTGGTGGGTGGGTGGGTGCTAGAGGAGATTTTTGTTTGCTAGAGTACATTTTGTTTGCTAAGCAAAGTGCCTCATATAAAACCTAAGCAATTTTTCTGTTTGTTAGGTGGGCGTTTGCAGCCATTTTTGAAAGTGCAGTGCACTTGCAACTTCTTGTGTGTCAGGGACACTACTTTAATCGTGTTCTGTTAGTTCAGTTGACAACATTTTGGCATATTTAAATACTGCTTTTACATTGCAGTTGGACAAATTAAACATTTTTTTTTGTGCAAAATATTACATTTGCGGCCAGCGGGGCATTTCTTGCACAAAAATAAAAAGTGCGTCTACATTGCTGGTTTAAAAAAAAAAAAATATTTTAAATACTACATTTGCGGCCAGCGGTGCATTTCTTGCACAAAAATAAAAAGTGCATCTACATTGCTGGTTTTAAAAAAAAAATATTCTAAATACTACATTTGCGGTCAGCGGTGCATTTCTTGCACAAAATTAAAAAGTGCGTCTACATTGCTGGTTTAAAAAAATAAAATATTCGAAATACTACATTTGCAGACAGCGGTGCATTTCTTGCACAAAAATAAAAAGTGCATCTACTTTGCTGGTTTAAAAAAAAATTATAATAATTTATTATTCTTTTTTTTTTATTATTAATAAATAGTACTACATAGTACATTTGCAGCTTGCTGTGTATTTCTTGCACAAAAATAAAACGTGCGTCTACATTGCTGGTTTAAAAAAAAAAAAGAATGGGGGCGTGTCCAAGATGGTGACGGGAGAGGACGTGTAGGCAGAGAGCTCCCGGTCCCAAGTCTGATCCTACTGAGAATCCTGGTGCAAACTATCCAATTCCGGTTGCAAACAATCCCGGTCGTGCCCTTTCCTCCGCGGGCGATGCCAAAGAACAGCGGGAAAGGATCCAGCTATAAACAAGGGAGGAACAGAGCGGCCGTCGCTAAAACACCGCCACGGCCTGGGCTTCTGCACGTGCCAGCCAAAGACATGGCGTCACAGACGGCACCTATGGAAGGAGCTGTAGTACCTACCAACATTGCGGACCGCCTAGACACCCTGATGCAGGCAGTTACAAACTGCCAAGAGATGCTCATAACTAAGATCGATCATGTCCAAACGGACGTTGGGCTTATCCGAAGAGATCTCGATCGGTTTCGCGAACAGGTCACGGAGGTGGAAAGCCACCTGTCGGCGGTGGAGGACAAACACCAGGAACACTGTCCAGGCCTTGAAGGGGAAGGTCCGGCAGCTGGAGGTGAGGGCCGAGGACACGGAAAATCGGAACCGCAGAAATAATCTCTGAATTATCGGCCTCCCCGAGGGAGCGGAGGGCACGGACCCAGTGGCCTTTGTGGAGCAATTACTCCACTCGCTCCTGCCTAGAGTGCGCTTCTCCTCACACTTTTCGGTGGAATGGGCCCACCGTATCCCATCCGCCCGCAATCCTCCAGGGTCACAGGCCCGCACTTTCATATTTAAACTCCTACACTATAGGGACTGTGACATTGTATTGCGTGAAGCTAGAGCACAGGGTGAGCTGAAATACGAGAACGCCCGACTCCTCATATTTCCTGATTATACGGTGGAGACACAACGCTTAAGGAAATCCTTTGACCAGGTCCGTGCCAAGCAGAGGGAAAAGGGTTATAAATATAGCATGCTGTTTCCTGCGAAGCTGAGAGTGGAAGATTGTACCCGTGTCCTGTTTTTCCATACCCCGAGCGAGACGGCGGCTTGGATTGAGACTGCACAAGCCTGACCTGCATGGCCGTGAAGGACCCAAGGAAGCTATCTTTGTATGTACCTATGGGCGGACTCACTGAAAACAGTTTTGATTACCAAACGGTGCCGCACTTTGGGCTGGCAGCTGAGGATGGCAGATAGACTACGAACAGATCTATATTCCCTGGTGCCCTCACTTCTGGTTTGGTTCCGGAGCTGGCTGGTTCGTGAGGAGATGAGGGATGGCCGGGCTAGTCTCACATCTCGGGGATGTGCACCAGATCCCTGATCTCCTATCTGATAACAATGCACGGGTGAAATAGTGTTGAGACCCCTTGCCTTTAATTGCGGCCGAGGTGCTGACTTCTCTCCCCCCTTCGCTGTATGAATCTGCCGGCTCATTTTTACAGACAGCTGCTCTGACAGTATGTTATGGAGCCCCCCCTTTTCCCCCTCCTTTACCCCCCCCTTTCTGGGGGGTAACCTTTGGTTTGCAACAACTTTTAAGATTTGTACCCCCGAATGTTTGGGTGATGTATACACCAACCTTATCCTATTTGGACAACACACCCCGCAAACAGACGGTTGCTGTTTGGGGTGTGGACATTCTCCCGTCTTTGACCCCCTGATGGCAGACATGGTAGCTGCAAAGTTTGTTGGGAACAAGCCCCTCTCATGTTCTTTGTTGGTGGGGGGGCGGGGTGGGTGGTTGTGGTGGGGTTGTTGGGTTGTTTATGGTCTATGCAAGCTGTGCTCGGGGAAATGGTGGTGAATTATACTAATATTGGGGGTGTGTGTTTTGTGCTCCCGGGGTCCCGGGCTGGGGTCCTGGCCTCCCTAGTGTGGAGGAGAAAACTCCTTTCAACCTATTCACCAAGATCTACCTATGACATCCCTTGATATACTATCCTGGAATACCAGGGGCCTGAACTCTCCAGTTAAGCGGTCTCTGGTATTCCAGTTTATCAAAACCTATAACCCTCAAATTTGTGTATTACAGGAAACCCACCTAGTTGGTAGTAAGACCCTAAGCATTAAGAAGGCCTTGGTGGGTTTCCATTATCATGCCACGTATTCAAATTTTTCCAGAGGGGTGAGTATATTAGTGCGTAAAACACTCCCATTCCAGATACTGAACCTGGTCCTGGACCCGGGGGGGTAGATATGTTTTAATCCATGCTACTATACACTCGATGTTGTGGCTTATTGTGGGCTTGTATCTTCCTCCTCCAGCCTCCCTCAGTCTCCTAAATCAGGTGATTAAAAAAGTAGCGGCCTAATCCGCGGAGAGGGTCATTATTTTGGGCGACTTTAACCCCACTCCCAATGCAGACATAGACAGGATGCGATCTGTGCCGGGTCCGCACACGGGTTTGGCGGACTGGGCAGAGGCCTAGTGGACGTCTGGAGGTGGAAGAACCCAGGGGTAAGAGCATATACCTGTCACTCGGCCTCATACCGCTCTTTTTCTCCCATAGATTTGATATATCTCAATAAATCACTTTTACCCAGAGTAAAAGACATTCGGATCTTGGCCAGAGGTATCTCTGACCATGCCCCGATGTTTCCCAGTTTAGATGTCTCAGTCGATCCAGCAGACAGGCTCTGGAGACTTTCCAGATACTGGATATCTGACGTGGTGGTGAGTGGTAGATTTGCAGAGACCTCCGAGGAATACTGGCAGATCAATGCCGGCTCGGCATCGGTAATGACCGTCTGGGACTCCTACAAGGCCTTTGCCAGGGGATAGTACCAGCGGATCATCAGGGAGGTCCGAAGGGAAAGAAGGGTTGAGCTGACAGAGACAGAAGTAGAGGCAGCTAGACAGGAAGGGTTCTATGTTAGGACTGGGGACCCACAGCACTATACACAGTTGACATGCCTCATACAAAAAACAATTACTCTGAGATTGGCCCTGACGGAAAAAAAACTCCTACACCAAACACAGAGGATCTTTGAGCAGGGAGAGCGTACTGGAAGGATGCTTGCTTGGCTCTCTAGGGAGCATCAGGGGGGAGGGCTATTCCATGAATCACGGACTCCCTAGGTAACAGACAGACTAGTCCGGCTGCCATAAACTCATGTTTTGCTGCATACTATGCAGAGCTGTACAGGTCTAGAGTGACATACGACTCAGACGAATTGACCAACTACCTCGAACAAATAGACCTTCCTGGGTTGACAGACACCTACCAACTTAAATTGGACTCACATATAAATGTGGAAGAAATCCAGATGGCTTTGACTATGTTGCAACCTGGGAAAACTCCGGGCCCTGACGGTATACTGGCCGAGTTCTATAAGGAATACGCGGAGACCTTAGCACCTAGATTAAAAGCGCTCCTTGACGGGTCGTTCGATACGGGTGAACTCCCTGACTCCATGGGGGAAGCAGTGATAGTGGTTATCCCCAAGGACCATGGTCACTGTTCGGCTTACCGCCCAATCTCACTTCTCAATGTAGACACCAAACTGCTGGCAAAAATTTTGGCCAACAGACTTGATACAGTTATCACCGAGTTAACGCACCCAGATCAAACCGGGTTCATGCCGGGAAGAGGTACAGATATTAACATCCGCAGACTACACAAACATATGGCGGTTGCCTTGGAGGGGAGCGGCGGAGTGGTGGCCTCACTCGACGCCGAGAAGGCCTTTGACTCGGTCGAGTGAGGCTACCTGTGGGCTGTACTAGATAAATTTGGGTTCGGCCCCAGATTTCTAACATGGCTGAGAATGTTATATGCAAACCCAAAGGCCCGGGTGCATACAAATGACACATTGTCCACACATTTCCCCCTTAAACGGGGGACCAGGCAGGGATGCCTGCTTTCCCCGGGCATGTTTGCCTTGGCATTAGAACCATTAGCCACGTCATTAAGGGCCGATCCTCTGGTAAAGGGTATAGTTATAGGGCAGGTGGAGGAAAAGGTATCACTATACGCAGATAATACCCTTCTATATATGGCAGATGCTTCCTCCACCCTGCATAGGGCCTTGGCCCTATTTGACCAGTTTGGGAGGTACTCAGGTATGCGTATGAATTGGGAGAAGTTGATACTTTTCCCCCTACACCCAGATACACCCCAAATTGATACTCGAACACCTCTGCAATGGGTACCAGAGTTTAAATACCTGGGCATCAAGATCGGACCTAACCTTAGCAAATACTCAGAACGTAATGTTTACCCCCTGCTGACCCAACTCGCAAAGCAGTGCGATGCATGGCGCAACCTTCCCCTTACGCCCGTCGGACGCGTTAATTTGATTAAGATGGTGTATCTACCAAAATTTCTGTATTATTTCCGTAATTGTCTGACATATCTCCCTAAGTCCTTTTTTGGGCGTCTTGAGGGTATAACAATATCATTCATATGGGGGGGTCGCACCCCTAGGATAACTAAACAAATACTTTACCTTCCAATGTCGGGCGGGGGTCTTGCACTTCCCAATTTTCAATTGTACTATTGGGCAGCGGTTTTGGTTACTGTGAGCTGGTGGTTCTCTCAGCCTTGCCAAAACCCAGTGGTAAGATTAGAAGTGGCCATTCTGGGCTCCTACGCAACCCTTAGCAATTTAGCCTTTCGGGGAGTTAAGTCTCACCCATTCGTTACCAGCTTAATGAGGACAACAGTTAAGGTTTGGCAGCAGGCCAGGAAGGTTTATGAAACCCCTAATCGCTACTCACCCCATGCTCCCCTGTGGGGGAATCCCAACTTTCCACATCTGAGATCTGTCCCGGACCCGGCGGTATGGGCTACAAGGGGCATTACCACCCTGAAACATATCTTCCTAGATGGTAAACTCTTATCGTTTAGAGAACTGAGAAACACCTATTCCATACCTGCCTCATATACCTTTCGGTATTGGCAACTGAAACATGCTATCAAAGCCCAGTTTCCAGACTCACTCACCCTGGAGTCAGACCCAATTGAAATGCTGCTGTCCTCCGGGGTTATGGGGAAGTCACTATCCTCTTTGTACCTTTACCTGACTGTAGCTCATGACCCCAAACCTACTAGAGCCCTGGACAAATGGAAGAAGGACATCCCAGAACTGGAGGAGGAAGACTGGGAGGATTGTATAGCTACCTTTGTGCCGGCCCTAATATCAGCCAGGGATAGGTTTATACAATTAAAATTCATTCATAGGGCATACTACACCCCAAAAAAACTGGCAGGAATCTATCCATCCCGGGACGCCCAGTGTACCAGATGCAGAGCAAAGGTGGGCTAGTTTTGGCACATGTTTTGGACATGTCCACGACTGAACACTTATTGGGATTCGGTGACAGAGACCCTAGGGCAGGTGACTGAGCTCCATATTTCTCGGGACCCTAAATTGATGCTACTGAGTTACATGACTGACATTGAGGGAGACAGATACATGAAACTATGTCTGATGTATGCACTTTTTTATGCCAGAAAGGAGATATTACTCCACTGGAAATCCCCAGACCCTCCAACAAGGAGTTCCTGGCTCAAGGCTGTTGAGGCAGCTTTGCCTCTTTACAAGATAACATATGAGAGTAGGCGCTGCTCACACAAATTTGACAAGCTATGGACGAGGTGGATGGAGATGGACAGTGATGCTTAGGACCGGGGCCTGGGAAATCCTGATCCCGATCCTCCCTTGCTGGGGTCTTCCCCAGAGACTTGGATCTGCCCCCCTTCCCCCCTCCCACCCGCTTCTCCTTTACAATGTAGAGGAGATTGGGTATCCTTTGTACCGTCCACCTTTGAGGAGTTTGTGGTGTCTGAACGTTGCCTTGGGTCGGGTTGGTGGGTGACGTAGGCCGCTTGACTCTGCAGCTGATTAGAATGATAGGGTTAAGGCTGTTGCCAACCAGCGGTTAGGGAGGTGGGGGAATAATGTTGGAGGAATAATATCTGTAACACATTACCCAGCATTGACTTATCAAGGAAGCTCTGTCAGTGTATGATGCTACTTATACTTGTAAAGCACAGCAAAATGTCATGATTCTGTACCTGATTTTGTTTATGATGTCAATAAAGTTACTCTGTTAAAAAAAAAAGAAGAAGAATCATTTATTATTCTTTTTTTTTATAATTAATAAATAGTGCTAGATAGTACATTTGCACCTTGCTGTGCATTTCTTGCACAAAATTAAAAAGTGCATCTACATTGCTGGTTTAAAAAAAAAAAGAATAATAAATAGTGCTACATAGTACATTTGCACCTTGCTGTGCATTTCTTGCACAAAATTGCACATTGCCGGTTTAAAAAATAATATAAATTTGTGCTAAATAGTACATTTGTGTCCAGAATGAGGAGAGCGTCAAATAAGGGTCGTGGTGCTGCTGGTGTTGGTGAAGCTCCTGTTGCAAGGAGAGGACGTGGTCGATCTGTGCCAGCTACACGCACAAGTGAAACACCTTCCTCGGGTGCGAGTAGCCGACAGAACCTTCAGCATTGTATGGTAGGCCCGAATGCCGCTCAACAAATGGGGAGGCCAGGACAAGTACAGGCGATAGAAGATTGGGTGGCTGACAATGCCTCCAGTTCCTTCTCATTGTCTCTCACCCGGTCACTTGCTGAAAGCTCAGAGTTGGCACCTGAACCCCATGGCCATCTGTCTTTCACCTCAGCCCCTTGTAAATTAGCCAAGCAGTCTGAGCCCCAAGTCATGCAGCAGTCTCTTATGCTTTTTGATGACTCTGCTGGTGTGCTTTCCATGGGCCATCCACAGCCCTGCCCCAGAAGTGGAAGACATTGAGTGCACCGATGCCCAACCACTTCTGTTTCAGGATGAGGACATTGAAACACCACCGCAGCACGCCTCTGATGATGACGAAATACAGGTGCCAACTGCTGCGGCTTTCTACAGTGTGCAGACTGACAAGGAGGGCAGTGATGAAGAGTGGGTGGAAGATGATGTGGAGGATGATGAGGTCCTAGACCCCACATGGAATGAAGGTCATGCGAGTGTTTGTGTGCAGTTTGGAGGAAGAGGTGGTGGTCGCACAGAGGCACCAGCACAGCAAAAGAGGAAGCAGGTTGCAAAAGCGGAGCGACCGTCCCCTAGACAGTACGCCTGCTACTATCCACCGCACCCAGGGACCTAGCACACCAAAGGCAGCTCAAAGGAGTTCCCTGGCGTGGCAGTTCTTCAGACAATGTGCTGACGACAAGACACGAGTGGTTTGCACGCTGTGCTATCAGAGCCTGAAGCGAGGCATAAATGTTCTAAACCTGAGCACAACCTGCATGACCAGGCATCTGCATGCAAAGCAGGAGCTGCAGTGGAATAAGCACCTCAAAATCCAAGAAAGGTCTAGGGCTCCTTCTGCTTCCTCTTCTGCTGCTGCCTCGGCCTCTTCCTCCACCTCTACAGTGACAGTGTCACCTGCCCCCCAGCAAACAGACGATGTGACAGCAATGACACCATGTCCGCCACCATCCCCAAGCATTTCCATAGCAAGGTCCCATAGAAGTTAACAGCTGTTCATCTCCCAAACACTGGAGAGAAAGAGGAAGTACCCCCCTACCCACTCGCGATCCCTGGCCCTGAATGCCAGCATTTCAAAATTCCTGGCCTTTGAAATGCTGTCATTCCATCTGGTGGACACGGACAGTTTTAAAAACCTTATGGCGATGGCTGTCCCACAGTACGTGGTTCCCAGCCGCCACTACTTTTCTAGACGAGCCATCCCTTCCCTGCACAAACAAGTCGGGGACAAGATCAAGTGTGCACTGCGCAACGCCATCCACTGTGACATCTTTTCATCACCGCCGACCCTTGGTGCATGACACCCTGTCGGTAGCGGTATTCCAAAAATTTTGACAGGCACAGGTGGTCTACCTTACTGTCGTAAAGTTTCCGGTCCTTAAAACTTTACGACCGTAAGTCCCGGTCCCTAGCGCTCACCCATCCCCCCATGAAGGAGAAAGAGAGGTCACAAACCCTCTACTTGTCGACAATTGAAGATACCCTGGAACGATACCTTTACGAACCCCTACCACCGCCTGTACCACAGTAACGACAGTGTAGCAGACAAACGACCCCCCGTCCACTGTGAC
>BLSH010142204.1:1125122-1135792 GCA_018402905.1 Glandirana rugosa | reverse complement strand
TTGGGAAATTTTGTGGGTAATTCCACTGTCCTGGTGCTCCAGGGCCTTCAAACGTTTGATAGGTATGAATGAAATTTTATGTGTAATTTATGCTCCTAGAACGCCTGACGGTGCTCTCTGCATTTTGGGCCTCTCTATGTGGCCAGGCTGTGTAAAAGTCTCACACATGTGGTATTGCCATACTCGGGATGAGTAGCAGAATATATTTTGTGGGGTTATTTTTGCTATATACATGCTATGTGTTCGAAATATCATATAAATTGACCACTTTGTGAAAAAAAAACTCTGTTCTCATTTTCTTTCCACGTTTTCCGAAGACTTGTGGAAAAAAATGAACCGTACAAAAGACTCATAATGCCTCATAGAATATACATTGGGGCGTTTGCTTTCCAAAATGGGGTAATTTTGAGGGTAATTCTATTGTCCTGGTGCTGCAGGGCCTTCAAAAGTGTAATAGATGGTTAGGAAATTATATGTGTAATTTATGCTTCTAGAACGCTTGACAGTGCTCCCTGCATGTTTGACCTCTCTATGTGGCCAGGCTGTGTAAAAGTCTCACACATGTGGTATTGCCATACTCAGGACGAGTAGCAGAATATATTTTGTGGGGTATTTTTTGCTATGTACATGCTATGTGTTAGAAATATCTTATAAATTGACCACTTTGTGTAAAAATAAAAGCGTTTTCATTTTCTTTCCAAGTTTTCCGAAGAATGGTGGAAAAATAATGAAACGTTGAAAAGACTCATGATGCCTCAAAGAATATACTTTGGGGTGTTTGTTTTCCAAAATGGTGTTATTTTGAGGGTAATTCTATTGTCCTGGTGCTGCAGGGCCTTCAAAAGTGCAATAGGTGGTTATGAAATTATATGTGTAATTTATGCTTCTAGAACGCCTGACGGTGCTCCCTGCATGTTGGACCTCTCTATGTGGCCAGGCTGTGTAAAAGTCTCGCACATGTGGTATCACCATACTCGGAATGAGTAGCAGAATATATTTTGGTGGTTAATTTTTGCTATGCACATGCTATGTGTTAGAAATATCTTTTAAATTGATCACTTTGTATAAAAATAAAAGCATTTTCATTTTCTTTCCAGTTTTTCGAAGACTTGTGGAAAAAAAATGAACCATTGAAAAGACTCATAATGCCTCATAGAATATACGTTGAGGTGTTTGATTACCATAATTGGGTCATTTTGTGGGTAATTCCATTGTCCTGGTGCTATAGGGCCTTCAAAATTGTAATAGGTCATTAGGAAATTAGATGTGAAATTTATGCTCCTAGAATGCCTGACGGTGTTTCCTACATGTTGGACCTCTCTATGGGACCAGGCTGTGAAAAAGTCTCACACATGTGGTATCACCATACTCGGGGCAAATAGCAGAATGTATTTTGGGGTGTAATTGGAAGTATGCATATGCTGTGTGTGAGAAATAACTTGTTGTTATGATAATTTTGTGCAAAAAAAAGAAAAAATAATAATTCTTACATTTCCCAAGAATTGTGGAAAAAAATTCAACTTCAAAAAACTCGCCATGCCTCATACTAAATACCTTGGACTGTCTACTTTTCAAAAAGGGGTAATTTGGGGGGTATTTGTAGTTTCCTGACGTTTCAGGGCCTCAAGAAATGAGATAGGCCTTCAATGCATCAGGTGTGATTCATTTTCAATGATTGGCACCATAGCTTGCAGACTCTATAACTTTCACACAGACCAAATAATATACACTTATTTGGGTTATTTTACCAAAGATATGTAGCAGTATAGGTTTTGGCCCAAATTTATGAACAAAAATTACTTATTTGCAAAATTTTATCATAGAAACTAAAAAAAAAGTGTTTTTTTTTTCAAAGTTTCGCTCTTTTTTCACTTATGTCACAAAAAATTAAAAACCCATAGGTGACTAAATACCACCAAAAGAAAGCTCTATTTGTGTGAAAAAATGATAAAAATTTTGTTTGGGTACAATGAAGCATGACTGAATAATTGGCATTCAAAATGTGAGAGCACTGAATGCTGAAAATTGATCTGGGCAGGAAGGGGGTATAAATGTCCTGTATTGAAGTGGTTAAAATACTACTCCCAGTGATCTGCAACAACAGGAGTTCCTGGGAGAGTCTGTAAATTTAACTGTTACCGGTGGTCTCTTTCTCTTAGCCTGAGGACGTCTGAGAGGTCAGTTAGGTGCTGCTGTTCTGCCTGCAGCTGTGCAGAGACAGCAAACCAACCTCACAAATGCAGCAGCTCAGCTCAATCTGCACCAGCACCAGCACCAGAGGTTCAGTGACACCATGCATCCCAGTGCCAGACACCCTGCTCCATTGCTTCCCTCAGCGGCCGGAGGCGCAGAGATATCCGCACTGATCCTATTTATGGTGTCCATAGCCCGCTGTGCACTCGCCACTCAATCATACTGTTGATCCAAAGCCTGCTCATCCCACCTTCTTGCACCTGAGTCCTATCTTCAGTCAGTATCGGTGAGAGGACAGTTTGCCCAGCCTTTACTCTGTGTTCTTTTCTTTTCATATAGACAATCTTAGCAGACATCTCTACCCCATCTCAGTGACCTTGCTACCTTACCCTCACTGTATTCAAATCTGATTCAACCACTTGCACCTATAGCTCAAGTTTTAAAGGGTCCCCAACCATTGCCAGCAGATCAGTCAGCCTCAAACACAAACTGACTTTTCCCAACCCACAGACAGATATCTGTCACCTACAGTATACCTATTGTGGGGGGTTAGCTCAATTGGGATCACTTTCCCTGGAAAAAAGGTAGTCCAAACGGCAGGTTTTCTTAAAAATCTGACTTGTAGCCAGGTTTATGTACAAGGTTGCATGTAAAAATCAAATAAACAAAACAAAATAAATCCTTGCCATGCAGGCACTAACTAAACATATCTAGTTTTCCTAACTCGGAGGTGAAGGGCTTTTCCCAGTCACCCACAAAACAAAGGGTTCCACTTGATAATGACCGACCCTCTATCCTTCGTCAGATCTGTCAGTGGGGCTGCAATGGTGGCAAAATTGGGTATAAACTGCCTGTAGAGAGTGATATGAACAGGACTAGGTATGTTCTAATATACACTAGTAACACAATGTGGTGCTTACAATGCTCAGCTTAAATCAGTATAAAACAATTCTTAAAACCAAGGTGCAGAAAATGTTTTTAAAATTGGTGCTTACAATGCTCAGCTTAAAACCAAACTGCAGAAAAAAAGTCTTTCATACATTCAATGATGGTGATAAAGGTGACTTATGCTCCTCCTTAAATATACATAGTGCATGAGATAATCAACATAAATCCTGTGTATCCAAAGTTAAGGAGATAAAAAGTTCATAAAGTGCAATGTTCAATATTGGTGAGAGGGTGACTTGTGCTCTTCCTTGATTGCTCCCTCTGGTGGTGCAGGACAATCATAGGAAAACGCTTGGTGCTCCTAGTGCTTGGGTGGTAATAAAAGGGTAGATGTATGCTTACCAGATAGTTTCACCCCTCTGTGGGGTACAGCGCATTTACAGTCCTACACCACTGTGCAGCCTAGCCTAGACCTTGTAGTCCGTCTTGGTGGTGTCCTTTCCCGCGGTCACGAGCGTGTGTATAGAGTAGAGTAGTACCGTTTAAAATTACATTTTATTTAATTGGTAACAATTTCCAAAGAAATAAAAGTATAATAAAACACGCTCCAAAACAGCTTGAAGTGCTTGGCGAGAGTCGTTTGTAACCAAACAGTATGCGGCTCTGACCCCCCGGAAATGACGCACATAAGCAACGCTTGGTGTCCTGCTCGGTTGCAGTGGTCTGCAGCAGGGCTTTTAATACATCCTCCATTTTTCCACTTGTTCAGGAAGATGCCCGCCAAAAATCCACCATGTGTGGGGGTTAGCTCAAAGGGGATAACCTTTCCTGGAAAAAGGTAGTCCAAACGGCAGGTTTTCTTAAAAATCTGACTTGTAGCCAGGTTTATTTACAAGGTTGCATGTAAAAATCAAATAAACAAAACAGAAAACAAATCCTTGCTATCCAGGCACTAACTAAACAAATCCATACCTCCGAACTGTCACGGATCCTGCGGGACCTTCCCGGAACTTCAACCAAGTCCCGCAGTCCCGCATGCGCAGGCTGAATCCCAGAGCAGAAGGTCGGAAAAAGTTCTCAGCCCCTGTAAGTTAATTTGCAGGCAGCCGGCAGGGAGAGATGCCAAGTGGCGACTGGCAGAGGATCGAAGGGGGCACGCCAGGTAAGCAAGGCTGAAACTGGGGGGAAAGGAGCGGGGGCATGCCTCTCAGCTCCCTTTCAAAAGGCCGCGCAGCAGGCTGAATCCCCGGCGGGGTACGGATCCCGGCTCCCCTGCGATTAGCAGCAGTGCAGGCTCACTGTCACTCCCAAGAGCCAGTGGTGCGTGAGTTCGGCGGCTCCCTGTGTGAGGAAGCCAGGTCACTAGCCTCCATTTCTTAGCCTGGATTGGGCTGCACTGTCACAGGCTTACCTGAGCTGTAATTACACAGGGAGCCGCCAAACTCACACACCACCGGCTGTTGGGAGTGACAGTGAGCTTGCACTGCCGCTGATCACAGGGGGGCCGAATCCATACCCTGCCTAGGATTCAGCCTGCTGCACTGCCTTTTGAAGAGATCTGGCAGGGACCCCGGGGGGAACAAGTCAAAGTAAGCTTTTTCCAGGCTTGTGATCTGCGGGGGGTTTGGGGGGGTGACATAAGCCACTGACACCATCAACTGCCCTACTGACACCATCAGCTGCCCTACTGACACCATCAGCTGCCCTACTGACACCAGTCACTGCCCTACTGACACCCTCAACTGCCCTACTGACCCCAGCCACTGCCCTACTGACACCAGCCACTGCCCTACTGACACCATCAACTGCCCTACTGACACCATCAGCTGCCCTACTGACAGCATCAACTGCCCTTCTGACACCATCAACTGCCCTACTGACACCATCAGCTGCCCTACTGACAGCATCAACTGCTCTACTGACACCCTCAACTGCCCTACTGACACCAGCCACTGCCCTACTGACACCAGCCACAGCTCTACTGACACCCTCAACTGCCCTACTGACACCATCCACTGCCTTTCTGACACCAGCCACTGCCCTACTGACACTGTCCTCTGTTCTACTGACACCCACAACTGTCCTACTGACACCATCAACTGCCCTACTGACACCCTCAACTACTCTACTGACGCCAGCCACTGCCCTATTGACACCCTCAACTGCCCTACTGACACTATCCTCTGCTGTACTGACACCTTCAACTGCCCTACTGACACCATCAACTGCCCTACTGACATCCTCAACTGCCCTACTGACACCAGCCACTGCCCTACTGACACCAGCCCTGCTCCACTGACACCAGCCACTGCCCTACTGACACCAGCCACTGCCCTTCTGACACCAGCCACTGCCCCACTGACACCAGCCACTGCCCTACTGACACCAGCCACTGCTCTACTGACACCAGCCATTGCCCTACTGACACCAGCCACTGCCCTACTGACACCAGCCACAGCTCTACTGACACCCTCAACTGCACTACTGACACCATCCACTGCCCTACTGATACCGGCCACTGCCCTACTGATACCAGCCACTGCTCTAATGAAACCCTCAACTGCCCTACTGACAACATCCACTGCCCTAGTGAAACCAGCCACTGCCCTACTGACACCATCCACTGCTCTACTGACACCCTCAACTGCCCTACTGACACCAGCCACTGCCCTACTGGCACCAGCCACTGCCCTACTGGCACCAGCCACTGCTCTACTGACACCCTCAACTGCACTACTGACACCAGCCACTGCCCTACTGACACCATCCACTGCCCTACTGATACCAGCCACTGCTCTACTGACACCATCAACTGCCCTACTGACACCCTCAACTGCCATACTGACACCCTCAACTGCCCTACTGACACCATCAACTTCCCTACTGACATCCTCAACTGCCCTACTGACACCAGCCACTGCCCTACTGACACCTCAACTGCCCTACTGACACTGTCCTCTGCTGTACTGACACCCTCAACTGCCCTACTGACACCATCAACTGCCCTACTGACACCATCAACTGCCCTACTGACACCAGCCACTGCCCTACTGACACCCTCAACTGCCCCACTGACACCAGCCACTGATCTACTGACACCGTCCACTGCTCCACTGACACCATCCACTGCCCCACTGACACCAGCCACTGCCCTACTGACACCAGCCACTGCTCTACTGACACCAGCCACTGCCCTACTGACACCAGCCACTGCTCTACTGACACCCTCAACTGCACTACTGACACCATCCACTGCCCTACTGACACCATCCACTGCCCTACTGATACCGGCCACTGCCCTACTGATACCAGCCACTGCTCTAATGAAACCCTCAACTGCCCTACTGACACCATCCACTGCCCTAGTGAAACCAGCCACTGCCCTACTGACACCAGCCATTGCCCTAGTGAAACCAGCCACTGCCCTACTGACACCATCCACTGCTCTACTGACACCAGCCACTGCCCTACTGACACCAGCCACTGCCCTACTGGCACCAGCTACTGCTCTACTGACACCCTCAACTGCATTACTGACACCAGCCACTGCCCTACTGACACCATCCACTGCCCTACTGATACCAGACACTGCTCTACTGACACCCTCAACTGCCCTACTGACACCATCAACTTCCCTACTGACATTCTCAACTGCCCTACTGACACCAGCCACTGCCCTACTGACACCTCAACTGCCCTACTGACACTGTCCTCTGCTGTACTGACACCCTCAACTGCCCTACTGACACCATCAACTGCCCTACTGACACCAGCCACTGCCCTACTGACACCCTCAACTGCCCCACTGACACCAGCCACTGCCCTACTGACACCAGCCACTGCCCTTCTGACACCAGCCACTGTCCTACTGACACCAGCCACTGCCCTACTGACACCAGCCACTGCTCTACTGACACCAGTCACTGCTTTACTGACACCAGCCACTGCTCTACTGACACCAGGCACTGCCCTACTGACACCAGCCACTGCCCTACTGACACCCTCAACTGCCCTACTGACATCCTCAACTGCCCTACTGACACCAGCCACTGCCCTACTGACACCCTCAACTGCTCCACTGACACCAGCCACTGCCCTACTGACATCAGCCTTATGGATGAGCAAAGAGGAAATCAGGGCAAGGAAGGACTCAGAGGAGGGATTGGGATGCAAAAATTAGAAGAGGGGTGTAAAAGTGAGCCAAGAGGATATTTGGGGTGTGGAGGTGAGGGAATAGTGGAGTCTGAGGTGCAGTGGGGGGGGGGGGGGGTTTGGGGTACAGAGATGAGTAGAGGAAAGGGGGTGCAGAGGTGAGCAGGAGGGTTGAGAGTCCAATGTTGAGCAGGGTGGGGTTAGGGTGTAGAGTTTAGCAGAAGTGAGCATAGAGGGTGAGTTGGGGTGAAGTGGTTTAGAAAAGAGGGGAGTTGGGATGTACAGGTCAGCAAGGGGTGGTTGTGGTGCAATGGTGAGAAGGGAGGGGATAGGATGTAGATATGAGAAGGAGGGGCTGAAGTACAAAGGTGAGTGTGGAGGTAAACAGAGTAGAGGTGCAGTAATAATCAGAGAAGGAGGTTTGGGAACAAGCTTTTGAGGAACAGAGGTTAGCAGGGGGAGCAGTTGTGGTGCATAGGTTAGAGGGGATGGGAGTGCAGCTGTGAGCAAAATGGGGGGTTGGGGTGCAACTGCTCCCCCAGAAATCATACCCCCAAATGGAGTACAGACAGGAGGCAGTTTTTATAGGGAGGGGTTGTAGTGTAAAAAGGGAACGGGAGCAATTATTAAGCCATGCTCAATATTTAGCATAATTTAACTAAGCCCACTTTTGCCAAAGCTCGCTACACACACTGCAGGTTGCTGTCTCCCTAATGTGTCCCTCATTCTCAAGTTCAAAAGTTGTGAGGTATGCATATCCAGTTTTCCTAACTCAGAGGTGAAGGGCTTTTCCCAGTCACCCACAAAACAAAGATAATGCAAATCTTTTTCTTTCAGTCACAAAGCCAAGTTCAGTTCAATAGCTCTCTCAGGCTTTTGCTTCATAAGTCCAGGCCAAGAGACATCCTCTGATCCAGACCTGCTTCCTTTATACTACCTGTTGATAGACACATGTGGTCCGCAAAATCTGGTCTGGAACCAACCCTGCCAAGGTGGCTGGTAAAACCTGGACCGGATTCCAACTTAGTTTCCTGCAAGTGAACGCATGCGAGGTGAAACATAACGTCCATCGATCGCCTCGCCTTTCATAACTCCACACTATAAATAACTACTACTTCACCAGTGGCTGTGTGCAGCCTGAGTGCATTTCCTCAGCCAGTGCCGCATCCTCAGAAATCACTGCTATATTCTATACTGCTCCATTAGCGATTTGTGGTTATCTGTTTAAAGCTGTCTATTCATTATCACCTATGTTAAATCCACCTTACCAGAAAGACTGGACCTCTTAGTTATAGGAGGTCAGTCATGTTTGTGGCCTTTTTTCACCCAGCCAAGGTATAATTGGCTTCCACTGTGCGATCCTCGGTAGCTCTCATATGCCATTAACGTCACCTCACAGGAAAAGTACAAACTCCCATAGTGTAAAATCCAGTTTCAAATTTACTAAAAATAGTAGTCACTTACAGTTTAAAATACAATAACGCTCCAAAGAATTGCAGTACCACCGGCCATCGTGGAAATGCCTGTCCTTCCAGGATGCTCCCGCAAGTGGTGACGTCAGCACGTCGCGTCCTTGTGCGCTTCAACCAATCAGACATCTTTGTGGGGCAAAGCGTGAGCGTGCTGACGTCACCACTTGCGAGAGCATCCCAGAAGGACGGGCATTTCCACACCGGCTGGCGGTTCTGCAATTCTTTGGAGCGTTATTCTATTTTAAACTTTAAGTGACTGTTATTTTTTATTCAATTTGAACCATGGATTTTACACTATGGGAGTTTGTACTTTTTCCTGTGAGGTGACATTTATGGCATATGAGAGCTACTGAGGATCGCACAGTGGAAGCCGATTATATCTTGGCTGGGTGAAAAAGGCTACGAGCAGGACTGACCTCCTATAACTAAGAGGATTAGTCTTTCTGGTAAGGAGACATCCTTATAAGCGGTGAAGAATTCACTAGTGGTGCTGGAGGTTTTGATTCGCAGAGGACTCAATGTGGTGATATTGAATTGCATGAAGATCTTATGAACTATTATTTTAACACATGAACTTTTTTTGGACTTTTTCAACTTTTCTCTTGTGTCAGTACATGAGGGGTAGCGCAGCCTTTCTACATACTATTAATTTTGCCATTAGTGTCGGATGGTTCTGGTTGCAGCTGCTGAAATAACGTTTATGTCATACTTTTTATATCAACATGGAAGCGCGTTTTTTTTCTGTATATTGAATCCACCTACATTTATAATATCATCTGACTGTCTATTGCTGCAAACAGTTTTTTTCTATTATTAAGCTGAACTACTTTGAACTATGCAATATAATAGGGTTTTTTGAAGTTCATGTTCATTCACTCTTCTTTATGCTGGGTACTGTTTGTGACAAGATTACCGAATGCTGTTTACTAATTCATGTCTGAACTTAGATTGTCAGAAGGGCTGAGGTGTTTGCAAGGTCAGGGTAGTTCTAAAGCAGTGGCGGCTGGTGAAATTTTAGGATGGGGGGGGGCGCCAGACCCCCCCCTTCCTTTTTGACCCCTCTCACTTCTCATAAGCCTCACCCCTTATAGTTTCCACCCCTTGTGTCAGGAGTAATCAGCCCAGCATCACCAGAAAGGGTATACAGCATCACCAGATGGTGGTATACAGCATCAGCAGATAGTGATATACAGCATCACCAGATAAGAGTATACAGAGTCACCAGATAGGGGTATACACTCACAGAGTCACCATTAGAGTTGAGCGAACTTCTAGAAGTCCGGGTTCTGCTGGTTTGGCCGAACTTCGGGACAAAGTCCGGGTTCGGGTCCGGACAGAACCCGAACTTTGTCCCGGACCCCGGACCCCATTGAAATCAATGGAGACCCGGACTTTTAGGTACAAAAAATGTTGTAAAATAGTCCTGGAAGGTCCTAGAGGTCTGCAAAAGGAAGGAAATGTGGGTAAGGGTGGGACAAGTGACCTACAAAGAAATGGGGACAGGGAAATAACTTTAAATATTTAAAATAAAATAAAAACATAAAAAATGCAAAAATAGAGATCATCTTCAAAATGGGTCTGAAAAGTATTAATTAACATTAGAGGCCATAGAAATGTTCTAAAATCATCTTCAAACTGTGTCAAAAAAGTATAAAATTTCAATAAAGGGACAGGGGTAAAGAAACATCCAGTGAACAGGGTGGGAATGGGTGTAAAGGAAGGAAAACGTCTGGAGATCCTGGAAGGTCCTGATAAAATGTTGTAAAAAACATGGATTTTCAGGCCCAGAGGTAACTAAAGTTACCCCAGGCCCCAGGCCCTGTTTCAAGCCCAAGACAGGCCTGGGCTTGGGCCTGAAACAGGGCTTCAAGCCGGTTTGGTCGTCTTGGGCCTGAAGATCTTCAAGCGAGTTGAGATTACCACTGAGACACTCACATATGGGGATAGACCACTGAGACATATGAG
>BLSH010142204.1:1104206-1124996 GCA_018402905.1 Glandirana rugosa | reverse complement strand
AAGAAAAGATGTAATGTGTGAAGAACATCTTTTCTAAGCAAAGAAAAGATGTTGTGCGTGAATAACAGATGTGCAAGCAGATGTGAATAAAAGATGTGCAAGCATTAGCGGCAATAAGAAAAGTGACAGACTAAAAAGAAGTGTGAAGATGAAGAACACTTCTTTTTAGTCTGTCGCTTTTCTTATTGCCGCTAATGCTTGCACATCTTTTATTCACACACAACATCTTTTCTTTGCCTAGAAAAGATGTTCTTCACACATTACATCTTTTCTTCATACATCTGGAAATAGAATAGAAGTTCTATTCTATTTCCAGATGTATGAAGTACAGATGTAGCTTAGCGAATCTATGATCCTGTCCTTGGGGTTTTCATCTGTTTTATTTCCAGGTGCCCTCTTTTCAATGCATCCCTTTCACTGATGCCTCGATCTAAGGTTATTATGGATTAAATTAGATCACATTTCCTTGCTCTCATTATACTTTCTGATTTGCTGTTTCATTGTTGTTGGGCTGTTGTCCTGACAACATTGTCAGCACTTAGAACTTCCTACTTCCTCCTTCTTGCGGTACATTTATTGCTGACACTGAGCGAGGTTCACTTCGCCCATGTGACAGTGCGATGATGTCATCAACATGCACCGTGATTGATGCACCTGCTCCTGGCGTCTCCTCTTTCTATATAGAGGGTAGTATAGGAATTCAGTAGCCTCCGTCACATGCAAAGGAGGAGGAAGTCCATCTATCTCTGCATCTAGTTAAGGGTAATTTATGTTTGCCTCATGGCGATTCTTTGACATTCCTAGTATAGGTCTTTGCAGCTCGGGCTTGATTGTGTAGCTTAATCTAGCATGCATTATATAGGTGTTCATGTGCCTATACAAACCATCTTATATAAGTCTCTGACAAACTATTAAGGGTAATCTTCATGTAGATTACCCTTATTAGACTTGATCCAAAAATGGAAAATATGTTTGTTAGTATATATATATACATACAAATGTAGACAACAATGTAATTTTATACCCCCTTTTTTTTTTTTTTTTTTGTGATTGGGTGTATTCTTTATATATTATTTATATATATTTTTCTATATTTTATTGCTTTTTAGGTGGTGTATACTGCCCACCGTTTTCTTCCCCTTGGAGGTCTGGATCTGCAGTGCGGTGGGCCCTCCCGTTTTTGGCCTAAGCCAGGGAGGCTCCATCTTCCTCCTTCCCCCCTCTTCAACCCTCTCCCTCCCCACCTCGCGGCCTATGACTGGGATCCCAGATAGGGGTATACAGGGTCTCAGATAGGGTATACAGGGTCCCAGATTGCGTATGCAGTCACCAGATAGGGGTATGCAGGGCCCCAGATAGCAGAATACAGTCACCAGATAGGGTATACAGGGTTCCAGATAGGGTATACAGTCACCAGATAGGGTATACGGGGTCCCAGATAGGGTATACAGTCACCAGATAGAGGTATACAGGGTCCCAGATAGTGTATACAGTCACCAGATAGAGGTGTACAGGGTCCCAAATAGGGTATACAGTCACCAGATAGGGTATACAGGGTCCCAGATAGGGTATACAGTCACCAGATAGGGTATACAGGTTCGCAGATAGGATATACAGTCTCCAGATAGGGTATACAAGGTCCCAGATAGGGTGTACAGTCACCAGATAGGGTACACAGGGTCCCAGATAGGGTATACAGGGTCCCGGATAGGGTATGCAGTCACCAGATAGGGGTATACAGGGTCCCAGATAGGGAATACAGTCACCAGATAGGGGTATACAGGGCCCCAGATAGCAGTATACATTCACCAGATAGGGTATACAGGGTCCCAGATAGGGTATACAGGGTCCCTGATAGGGTATACAGTCACCAGATAGGGGTATACAGGGTCCCAGATAGGGTATACAGGGTCCCAGATAGGGTATACAGTCACCAGATAGGGTATACAGGGTCCCTGATAGGGTATACAGAGCCCCAGATAGGGGTATACAGGGTCCCAGATAGGGGTATACAGGGTCCCACATAGGGTATACAGAGTCCCAGATAGAGTATACAGGGTCACAGATAGGGGTATACAGGGTCCCACATAGGGTATACAGGATCCCAGATAGAGGTATATAGGGTCACAGATAGGGGTATACAGGCTCCCAGATAGGGCATACAAGTTCCCAGATAGGGTATACAGGGTCCCAGATAGGGGTATACAGGGACCCAGATAGGGTATACAGGGTCCCGGATAGGCTATACAGGGTCACAGAAAGGGGTATACAAGGTCCCAGATAGGGTATACAGTCACCAAATAGGGTATACAGGGTCCCAGATAGGGTATACAGTCACCAGATAGGGTATACAGGGTCCCAGATAGGGTATACAGTCACCAGATAGAGGTATACAGGGTCCTCGCGGTGCCCCCCCCCCAAAGTCGGGACAAGTTTTGCACTTACCCCATCTAATAGGCAGGCTGGCAGTGTGCAGAGATCTGCTTGCGGAGAGTGGGCTGATAGTGTGCAGAGGCAGCGCTTGCGGAGAGCATGCTGACAGTGTGCAGAGGCAACGCTTGCGGAGAGCATGCTGGAGCCTGGCTGACAGTGGAGTGGCAGAGGACTGTCCTCTCCTCGTGGACGGTCTGCAGAAGTCCCGGTGGAGTGCTACGCCTGTGTGAGTAATCACGCAGCCAGCACGTCCGCCATAGTCCCGCCCCCGCCCACAGCATCCAATGACAGAGAGTCATTGGCTCTGATGGCTCAGGGGGCAGCCAATCAGACTATGTGTGTGCGCCTGTTCAGCGCACACACATAGTCTTTTATGACTGACCAATCGGCTCACTACTTGCTGTCAGCTGACAGCAAGGAGCCGAGGAAAAAGAAAAGTCAATATACCAGCGCCTTCTGCAGGGGGGCAGGGCTGACTTTTTTTTCCCCTTCATGTCAGTGGTGGCGAGGCGGTGCCCAAGCGCCCCTTATACACCAGCTGCCACTGTTCTAGAGGACTAGCATCACTTAGCCACCCTCATGGGGGTAGCGCTACATCTACATTCATTCAAACTCAATCGCTGTAGCTAATCACCTTCTCAATGGCACACAAAGCCATTTGACTTTCATCTGTGGTCATTTTGATTACCTCAGAATGAAAAAAATTTTCTTGGAGCATTTCAGTCCCCGGTAGTGCATTCTGAAGCCAAGCAATCAACTATGGGTGGCAAGGCACTGTCAAAATATCTCTTGGATAACTTTATGGACACGCACAAGTCAGAAGATGGATACAAAATCAATTTAAAGGCTTTATCACTGCCTAGAAGCACAGCGAAGTCTATCATTAAAGGGTAACTCCACTTTCTTGGAGAAAAAAATAGCAAATAAAGAAAAAATAATATAGTGTATACAATTGCGTTACAAGTCATATTGCAATTGAATGTTATTAAAAATTACCTTTCCTTTTCAATCTGTAGCGCTGTAATTTTCTGTAAAATGAAATGCAATTTGGCTACCTGGAGGTGTTCTGTACACAGAATGTGTACAGAACGCCTCCCAGAACAATAATTTGCTGCTAGTGTGATTGGCTCACTGATTTTCCCAGAAGTCTGCCCTAAGGCACAAGTTAGAGTCAAGCATCCCCTGCATGTAATTTTTGGTGAGATATTCCCAATAGGAAATCACGTCTAAATAATTGCAGGCCCAGCTGCTTTACTCATTATTGCCCTGCAGGTGCTGTGGCTGATTGATAATTATGAAACTACTCCCATTAGATTCACTTTCCCACATGGACGCAGAAAAACACATTGTGATTTCTTCAGAATAACAAAACATAGGAGTCTGCAACAAAGTTTATTAAAATCCTTGTAATGTACATAGATCACCCAGAGGGGAGTGGAGTTACTCTTTAAGAAGTGGAGGTTATTTGGTACAACACAGACTCTCCTTGGATCAGGACGTTGCTTCAAACTGGATGAAAGGGCCAGGAGGAAAACTGGTCATAGAGGCTACCAAAAGGCCTACAGCAACTCTGCATGTGACAACATTATCACAAATTCTCACAAATGTGGCTTGTATGGAAGCTGTGGACCCTAATTGGGGGGTGCCTTTTCCCTACATGGCTCTTAAAAATAATTTGTTATATCAGGTGGTGAAATGAGGGGCGGATGATGTGAAACAGCTAATAGTTCCCAAACCCTTCCACAGGATGGTGCTAGATCTAGCCCATGGACATGTAATGGGGGGACATCTGGGTATGGATAAGACCAGGGAGAGAATAATAGGCTAAGGTGGAACAGTATTGCGCTAGGATAAAAACTGTGGCAGCAGCAACAACTAGTGAGATAATATCACCAACAAAATCATAAAATAAATACAGTTGCGCTTATGTGTAATAAAATTAGATAAATAAACATCAAAATATTGATAAATGTCCCAGTGAATAATCAAACTCAAAAAAACATAATTAAATCAACTAAGTGCCTAAAAAAAGTCCTTAAGTTCGTGATTCCAATAGACAGAAGATTAAAATAAATGGATAACACAGGAAACGAATCCCTCTTCACCAATGTGATAAAAATCCAAAATGTGTTCATAAATTGGTTTACACCAGAAAAATGTGTGGTCCCAGCACCGATGATAGGTTCACCAATAACACACAGAGGTACCCTTACCGAAATGAGGGGATCTGTTATTGCTAACAGATCGACCGCACTAGCAGAAATAACCCTCTGCGGGGTGAGCTCAGATGGCGTCCCACTCTTTCCTGCAATAAGCACTCCTCCGTGGTTTTAGATGTTATGCATGGTCCCATCAGCATGGAAAGAAAGAGACCTCATAGCGTGACTCCGTTATAAACATTTATTGTAGAATCAAGAAAAGGTACTCACATTCGGTAGTAAAAACAATCGCATTTGTATTTTAAAATTGCCGGCAAATCTTTCTAAGCAGTAGCGTCCCCGTCCTGGGTACGTGGTAGGCGTGGTGACGTCAAGCGTCGTCAAGAATAACCCAGAGATTCTTCTGACCCGGGTTGCATGCAGATGTCAAAGAGTATTGTGAATCCTGCCCTGAGTTTCAACTCTCTGCGCCTTCACCCCATTTTCATAGTCCACTTGTTCCACTGCCCATAATTAAAGTTCTTTTCGAAAAAATTGGCATGGATCTCGTGGGATCCGTAGTAAAGTCCGCCTGGGGACACCAGCACATCCTGGTAATACTAGATTACGCAACCCGCTATCCGGAAGCAATACCCTTGCGGAACACCTCTGCTAAGACTATTGCTAGGGAGTTGGTCCAGGTGTTTAGTCGGATGGGGATCACTAAAGAGGTCCTAACGGATCAGGGCACCCCGTCTCCGTCTACCACCCCCAAATGGATGTACTTGGAAAGATTTAATAGGGTAGCAGGTTTAACAGCCAACCCAAAAAAAGTGTGCCATAGGCCTGGAGGAGGCCAAATACCTTGGGTATGTTATTGGTCGGGGACTGATCAAGCCCCAGACCAACAACATCGACGCAATTCAAAAGTGGCCCCAAACGGTGAATAAAAAGAGGTGTGTGCCTTCCTGGGGATTACAGCGTATTACAGACAGTTCATCCCCGACTTTGCCACCATTGCCGTCCCTCTGAGCTATCTGACGAAGGGTAGAGGGTCAGGCATGGTTAAGTGGAATCCCGAAGCCGAGAAGGCATTCAAGAACTTGAAGCAAGCCCTTTGTGTACAACCGGTGCTCTTGATCCCAGACTTCACAAAGAAGCTTGTTGTGCAAACTGACGCCTCTGAGGTGGGACTAAGTGCTGTTCTGTCCCAGATCAGTGACGACGAGGAACACCCAGTCGTCTACTTAAGCAGACAGCTTAATAGGCATGAAAGGAACTATGCCATTGTGGATAAGGAGTGCCTGGCTATCAAGTGGGCCTCAGAGGCCCTGAAGTACTACCTCTTAGGAAGGTCATTTAGGCTAGTCACCGACCATGCCCCCCTGAAATGGATGTGTGACAACAGGGAAAAAAATAGTCGGGTGACTAGGTGGTTCCTGGCCCTATAACCATTTAAGTTCACAGTGGAACACCAAGCGGGAAGACTCCAGAACAATGGGGATGCCCTCTCCCGGGTTCACTGTATGGTTGGGACAGTTGCTCAGCCACAGGGGCTTTCGCAGAGGAGGAGGATATGTGACAGTATGCGAGGCAAAGTGGTAGACAGACGCTACCTGTCGCCTCGTATGTGTTCATGTGGACTAGATTAAACAGAGTATAGTGCAGAATTTGTGGTTCAGTGGAGTCCCCCAGCAGGTGGCTTAAATGATCAGGACGAGATCTCACTAGAGCTCTGACCTGGAACTCAGAGAGGGATCTCTGTGTCTGCTTGGACTTTAAAAGACAAGGTTTGCATTGTGGCTTATGTTTTGTGGGTGTCGGGGGCCAGCCCCACACCGTATAATGAGGAAACTATAATGTTTCTTCATGGCCTGAAGGGGCGGAGCCCCGCAACGCGTTGCCGTTTCCAGCTGCCCATTGGACGAAGAGGACCACCTGCCTCTGCCCTGCACGGACCGAACAAACGCCCGAACGGTCGTTTGCGCCAAAATCCACCGGAGCCAGAGGAGGAGACGCCGGGAACCACCGACGCCGCCCCCCCCCCCACAGCCCACCACCGCCAGGCAGACCAGGACCTCATCCCAGCAGCCATTCCAGACAGACCAAGGACAACTATAGCCAGCAGTGGCTGACACTGCAATGCGCACCTGCACACTACCATTGTGAGTAGTTTAATCTTGTTTAATAAATTTGTTTTATACACTACTGCACTTAGAGGCGCACCTTTCTTGTTCTTTGTTACCCACAGGAGTCCGGTTACTTCTTAGTGGTGCAACCTACCAGTGTCACAGTGATTTCCACCATCCCAGCAATAGACTATACCAAGAATTTTGTACGCACGGACTTGTGTACATACCTTTGTACATATAGACTTGTTGAACATTGCCTTCTGTTCCCCCAGGTCACTTGACCATCCCTCAACCTGCCCAACCACCAGGTGACTAACCGAGGGTCCCCCCCCCCCCCAAGAGCCCACAGCCTCAATCTGTCCAGGCTCCCCCAACCCTCACTCCCGTGCTTGCGCTGCCAACTCTGTTTTCTCTTAAACTATAATGTTTAGTTTAGCGCCAGACAGGAAGAATTTATTTTCTGTTTTGTTTGTTTTTTAATATGCAAATCTTTTACCAATAAACCTGGCAAGCCACCAGATTTTAAAGAAAGTTGCCTGCACGCTGACTATTTTCCTCAGGAAAGTTGATCCCCATTAGCTATTCTCCCACAAGGCCTTTAAGCTAAATGCAGCGATCTGTATCTCGTAGCAACTGCTGTCTCCTATAGCAAAACTCACAGTATCCCACTGTAGATCCTCAAGCTCGGCTAACAGCTACCCACTGGATTCCTTGGATTCACAGCTACCTGCTGGACCCCTTAAGTTTATCATACAAGCTACCCGCTGTACTTCTTGAAGCTTTACTTACAGCTACCCAGGGCCGCCTTTAATATTGATTGAACCCTGGGCAAACATTTTCTTGGGCCCCCCCCCATACAATTTCGTTCTCCACCTGCTCTGAGACATACAATAAATAGCAGCTAGACTCAAAATCAATTTACTGAATCAGATCAGGCATCGATTGTGATTGGTTGCCATAGGTTACAGCATATCATTACCACTCACTGACTGGTTACAAGAGGTTGCAGCACACATTACGGCTCACTAATTAGTTGCTAGAGGTTATTGCACATGATTTCTGCTTGTTGATTGGTTGCTAGAGATTACTGTACATCAATACTGCTCACTGATTGGTTGCTAGAGGTTAGTGCACATCATTACTGCTCACTGATTGGTTGCTAGAGATTACAGTTTCATCATCTCCTCACTCCCTGCACACCATGGACTGGGGAACGCAAAGTCACTTTCTTGACACCACAGAAACGTGCTGCCCTTTAGTAGATACACAGCTGTGCCATCAATTGTTAATGACACCCTCACGCATCTGCCGACATGTGCTGTGGCACCGTGTGATTTTGAAAAAGGGTTAGGGACTTTCTTCCGCGTTTCTAGTGCAAAGAGCAGCCCATTGAAATTAATGGGTTGCCCTACACGCGACCTACATCACCAGTCTGTCAGTACACCTTTGCCTCCTAAAACTCCTGCTAACCTCTGCACCCCAAACCTCCCCCATGTTCTCCACTCCAACCCTCCCCCCCTTTAACTCTACCTGTCTCCTCTGCTCACCTTCCTTACCTCTATACATCCCCTCCTTATTCACCTGTACACCCTTAACTGTAATTCCTTCTCTGCCTACTTCTGCACACCCCACACTACCACCCCCCCCCCCCCACCAATTTGCTTATCTTTGCAGAACAGGCTGATGTTAGGCTTAATGACCAGTCTTCCCAGTGGGCAGCATTTAGCATACTGTAGGTGAAGGTGGTTATGACCTCAGGGGGCATGATATACATATTAATGTCATTGCTATTTACATATCAATGGCGTCGGTCGCCACTAATTACATATGAATGCCACTGCTATTTACATATCAATGCTGGTTATTGACATGTAAACACAGGGTCTGCAGGTTAGTCATCTGTACACAACAATAGGGCAGAGCTGGGCAGCATTTAGTAGCAGCACTTCACACTTTGATATCGGGATACAGCACAGAACTAAAACTTCAAGGGACAAGGGAATTTAAACCAGGATATTTGGCAAGTATGAGGCATTACATATCATGAGGCAACTGCTTTGGACCCCACAAAAATGACAGGGCCTAGGGCAGCTGCCCCTTTTGCCCTGCCTTAAAGATGGCCCTGCGACTACCCGCTGTACTCCTTCAAGCTTTACTCATAGCTACCGCTGTACTTCTTGGATGAGTTCTCTCCTGAAGCTTTCCTAGCTACTTCACAGTCCCAGGCTGATGAAAGTTCTCCTCTGGTACTCCTTCAAAACTCCATCCTTTTACACCTGCCTCCGGCAACAAGAGTGATTGACCCTCTGGCAACTTCTTCTCTCCTTGCCTTCTGGCAACAATCAGGATCCCCTCAGGCCGAGCCTGATTTACACGTGGTTAGGCCTCAGGCTTCAGGCCTACACTTCTGCTGCTGCTCCACACACACCCACCCAGGCCGTAGCTCGGGTGGAAAGAACCCTGATCACCTGACTCTCTCCAAATAAATACCTTTCTCCCAGCAGTCTCAGTGGCCAATGAAACTCCTGCTGATTGGCTGAGAAAAGTATATGCACTCTTAACCTGAGTCCACTGTAATTTGTCACTCCGATGCCACCTATTGACAAAGGGAGAAATCACGGTGAACAACAGGCTTAGGAGAAACCCATTTGATCAAAGATTACCAATTAGCCAGGCTAGTTACCACCTAGCACAACTAAATTTACTAGCAGCCCTGTTTAGGACAAGGGTGCTAGAGAGACATATTCCAGCAGACTAAGGGCTGTAATTAAAGCAAAAGGAGGTTCAACAAAATACAAAAGGGTGATCCTTTTTCCAGCTCAGTGATTCAGATTTTTTTCTGACATGTTGGTATTATATCTTTCACTTGGATGTTATAAGTTGCAAATAAATACAGCTGGAAAAAACATAAACAGTGTTTGTCTTCATTTCAGGCTACAAAGCAACAAAATGTGATTATTTTAACCACTTGCCGACGGCTGATCGGCAATTGACGGCGACAGTGTGGCTCGATAGCGCAGATCGCCGTCATATGCGCGCGCTCACTGTGTCCGGGGAGGGCCAGGAAGCGGGTGCGGCGGATTCGATCTCCGCCGGCCACCCGCGATGCCCCCCCCGGAGTGAAAGAACGGAGGTCCGTGTAAGTAAACACGGACCTCCGTTCTGTGAGGGGGGAAGGGCGGTGATCACAGCCTTCCTCTACATGGAAGGTGTGATCACTTTCCTTCCCCAGCTAGGGCAGTCCCCCCACAGTAAGAACACACCCAGGGAACACAGTTAACCCTTAAAGCGCCCCCTGCAGGTTAACCCCTTCACTGCCAATGGCATTTACAGAGTAATCAGTGCATTTTTATAGCACTGATCGCTGTATAAATGCCAATGGTCCCAAAAAAGTGTCAAAATGTTCCGACATGTCTGCCCCAATATCGCAGTACCGCTAAAAATCGCAGATCACCGCCATTACTAGTAAAAAATAAAAAAAAATAAAAACCCCAGAAATGAATTCTCATCATCCGTAAACGCGACCACTTTTGCGCAAACCAATCAATAAACGCCGATTGTGATTTTTTAAATCACAAATATGAGGAAGAATATAAATCGGCCAAAACCGATGAAAAAAATTTTTAGCAAAAAGTCAGAAATTTGGTTTTTTTTGCAAAATTGTCTCTCTTCTTTTGTTTATAGCGGCGATCAGAAATGACGCAGCGGTGATCAAATACCACCAAAAAAAAGCTCTATTTGTGGGAAAAAAAGGACACAAATTTAGTTTGGGTACAACGTCGCACGACCGCGCAATTTTCAGTTAAAGCGATGCAGTGCCGAATCGCAAAAAGGGCTCCGGTCCTAAAGCTGGAAATCCTTCCGGTCCTTAAGTGGTTAAAGGGGGTGATTATTTTCTATACCCACTGTAGCTTATCTAAGGTTCCAGAAAGCAGGTGGTGGGGAGCTGAAGTTACACTCTGCAGAGCTCAGTAAGTAGAGCTGAGAGCTGATTGAAGGGAAGGGACACACCATCCATCACACAGAAACAGAGCTGAGGCTGTCAACCACAGGATGTGTGTTGGGGCTCTCTCCTCTGCCATCTTTTTTTTCTTGGTGTCAGAAAAAAGGTGTCAAAAGTGACTCAATCCGGCACACTGCATCTCCGATCTAGGTAAAGAGCCTCTGACATAGGCTCTTTACCACATATCAGCTGTGTCCAATCACAACTGATCACATGGTAAACAGGAAGTGCCGGTAATCGGCTTTCCTTCATTCACGTTGAACAAGGTACGGGTAGAGGAGAGCCGATCAGTAGCTCTCCTGATGGGGGGGGGCTGTGCTGATAATCATTGATTATCTGTGTAGACCCATCAGAAATGCCCACCAATGCACGCCAGTAATGCCCATCAGTGCCCCACCAGTGATGCCCATCTGTACCCTGTGATGCCCAGTGCCCACCTATACCCACATTTTATGCCAATCAGTGCCCATAAAATATGCCAATCAGTGTCCATTAGTAATGCCAGGCAGTGCCCATCAGCAATGCCTGTAAGTGCCTCCTTATCAGTGCTGCTTATCCGTGTCATCTATCAGTGCCGCCCATCAGTGCCCATCATTGCCACCCATTGGTGCCCATCATTGCTGCCCATCAGTGCCCATAATTGCTGCTAATCAGTGCCCATCATTGCTGCCTATCAGTGCCACCTATCAGTGCTGCCTATCAGTGCCAAATATCAGTGCCCATCAGTGCTGACTATCAGTGCCCATCAGTGTTGCCTATCAGTGCCCATCAATGCTGCATATAAGTGCCACCTATCAGTGCCCATCAGTGCCGCCTATCAGTGCTCATCAGTTCTGTATATTAGTGCTTCCTCATCAGTGCCCATCAGGGCCATTTTATTTGTGCCGCCTCATCAGTGCTGCCTCATCAGTGCCCATCAGTGCTGCCTCACCAATGTCCATCAGTGAAGAAGAAAATGTACTTATTTACAACATTTTATTATAGAAACAAAGAAAATGTTTTTTTTCAAAATTGTTGGTCTTTTACTATTTGCAGCGCAAAAAATAAACAAGCCAGTGGTGATCAAATACCACCAAAAGAAAGCTCTTTTATGGGGAAAAAATAGATGAAAAATGTCATATTCCCATGACCACACAATTGTAATTCAAAGTGTGACAGTGCTGAAAGCTGAAAAATTACCTGGACAAGAATGGGGTAAAAGAGCCCTGTATTGAAGTGGTTAAAGTTGCAGATTTCAAGATACTTCATTTTTGAATTTAAAAAAAATTATCATGTTCTCATATCTTTATCAATAATATTTATTATGATCCAAACAACTCCTTCCTTCTTAAGTCCAAAGTGAATCCAAGTTCAACCATCTTCAAAAGAAGGTAGAAGATAGGACATGTAACATGTAAGGGTCGGATGTTGCTGATTCATGTAGGGACTGCCAAATCAGGTAGGGTTCAAATAGGGTTATCTAAGACTTCCTTAGGAAGGAAAGCTTCCTGCACATGAAATACATAAATAAGATTGACAGCTGGTATCAGATTCTTTTCTAGATACAAATCAGTACAGACAGCATTTCTATGGATCAAGTTGTTTAGGCGTCTGATCAGTGCAGACTTGTAACCTTCAAGATCAGGTACATTTAACCTTGCATTTGTAGGATATACAGTAGCAATCAGTTATCACTGATCAAAACCAAATCACACTCTGTGTTGATCCGAATTAGCAAATGGAATGCAGTATTTTTTCTTATGACATCAGTGCTGTTCAAATATAGGGCAGGACAATGAAAATTAATGCAAATTAAATATGAAACAAATATAATCATTTTATTTAGGGCTATTCTAAACAAAAATAATATACTTTATTGTACAAGGTACAGATTGGAAGGGCCGATGAGAATGTACCCAGGACTCCCACAATTGAACAATTGTTCCCTCTGGTGAATGCCCCCTCAGCCAGCATCTTGCTACAGGGGGCACCCGAGCCGAGTCAGAGCTCCGTGTATCCATTCAGACATGGAGCCCTGACCCGGCCCTGTCCCCTCTCTCCCCTGATTGGCTGGCTGATTTTGATTGACAGCCGTGGGAGCCAATGGCACCACTGCTTTGTGTCAGCCAATCAGGAGGAGTGTCTGCGACAGCTAAGACACTCGTGAACATGGCTGCAGAGAGAAGGGGTTCAGGTAAGTAATTAGGGGGTGCTGGGGGGGGGCTGCTACACACAGAAGGTTTGTTATTGTAATGCATATAATGCATTAAGATAAAAAAAACCTTCTGCCTTTACAACTCTTTAAAGAACTTTAACAGGAGAGGGGTTTAGGAGCTTTCTGGAGGTAACAGGGAATGGTCAGCATGTCCAGGACCCTACAGCAGCAGTCCATATAGCAACCTCTGGCACTTGGTCCCCTTCTGGCACCTGCACAACTAATAGTTCCAAGTAGGGTCTTTACTCAGTTTCCCAGGAGCGGTCTGCCACCCAGCATCCACAGGTTGATTCTAAGTGAGGGAGATTAACTAGATCCTTCTCCAGACCCAGGAATTCAGTGCAGTGCTCTCCAGTAAATGTAATCCTCAGGCAATCTTCTCCAGGCCCTCAGCCCGGCAACTGCTGAGGCCCAGGCTACAGCTTCTTGTTTTTAGTGGAGCTGCCTCCAGGGGCAGCAGCCTCAAGAGAATTTGGAACCATTGAGGGAAGAACACTCTGTTCAGGCCTTCTGCACATTTATCACCTCTGGATGCCTCCTTCCCGAGATTGGCTGGGCCATGATAAATATTCAATTGATCATTTGAATCTCCCAGCATTATGTTCTGGAAAACTTCTTCCAGAGGAGGGAGAAGTATTCATATTCTCCGCTCAGGAAACCCTGAGCAGACCTACACAATCAATCACTGCTCCTTTCATTACAATGGAGCCAAAAACCAAATGTACCTAGCAACCTAACCAGAAAAGGGCACTACAGAAGGTATGTATCTGTCAGGGAAATAGACGCCCTCTCATGCACACTGGCAGAAGAATTGCGAATGGGCACAGGCACATGCACACCAGCGCGGGCAGACGGAATAGGAGATGTGATGCCGAGATCGCACGTTCGCACTTACACGTTTGCGCTTGAACGTTCGCGCATGCGCGAAGGCACGCGCTTAGCGTGACGGATCCCGGCGCCAATGGCCTATTTAATCCTGCTGCTGAGAGCAACACATCACTGGTTTATCATCAGCTTCCAGTGTTCCTGTGCCTGTGTATTTGGCCTGTTTGATTACTCATTACTGATCCGTCCTACTCTGACCTGCTCTCTGCTTATCCTGATCTTCTGGCTTGACCCTTTAGCTTGCTCCCTGACTCCA
This sequence comes from Glandirana rugosa, assembly GCA_018402905.1. Classification (NCBI taxonomy): domain Eukaryota; kingdom Metazoa; phylum Chordata; class Amphibia; order Anura; family Ranidae; genus Glandirana; species Glandirana rugosa. The sequence continues at coordinate 1,110,955 of BLSH010142204.1, read as the reverse complement.
CTCCTGCTGGCTCCTCTGTGTATGACCTTGGATTGGCTCACGGACTCCTCTTCTATCTACCTCTTGTGTATGAGTGAAGAGCCTGTATGGACTGCCTTCCTGTGTGTATAATTTGATTAATTTTCTTTAGTTTTCTATTGTTATCGTTTCCCTATAAGCAATGACATGATGTAATATTTATAAAAGCTCAGGTGTTATAGACTGTACCCATTGTTATAGCCACTCATTTTCATGTATATTTATTGATATATTTTATTAAATATATTTGTATTTAAAATTGTTGATGTGGACTTATACAATGGGGAAGATCATTTAAGAAACAAATCCACATTGTATCTTTGATTCATTCCATTAGGGACCCTAGTGGCAAAATTGAAGATCCACCAGACTTCCCTTTCTAAAAGCCTACGATGTGTCCCCTCCCCCCCTTCTGGGCAATCTTTTCATTTTTTCAAGGCCATAAAAAACAAACAATGACATGTTCGCTGAGTGTCCGTTTTTAAAGTGCCTAGAGACATTGGATAAACCCTTATCTGAAAGCTGGGATACACCGTGATAGTGTTTACTCACACTAGTTATTAAAGGCCTCGTGATGCATCCCATGTATTGCAGATTACATTTGGTACAATCAACAGCATATACCACATTTTGTGTGCCACAATTAAGTGGTCTTTGATTTTAAATTCATTGTTGGTATTGCAAGAGCGGACCATACCTGACTTTTTACAGTGCTTGGAACAGAACCGGCAGGTGTTTACCCCACATGCAAACCATGTCTGGCTCCGCTCCCTACTCTGGAATAAACTGGGAGACAAAACATGCCCCAGTGTTGTGGCCCATCAACTAGAATATCTGCATTCAGCCTGGACTAATGTTGATAAATCCCTATCAGTGTATAGAATGGGCAGGTGTTTAAGTATTATATTCTTCACTCTGGTGTGTTAAGGGGATGTCCACTTTGTTCCCTCGTTTTTTCTTTTTTGGTTTTGATTGTTCAAGAAGGGGTGCTCTATTTCTGTTACCTACAATGGTTCTAGCTCTATTGATGTCTTTATCTTTGTATTGACGCACTTGAAGATATGTCATCACATTCCCTAGCAAAGCTAGATTCCGTGAAGCCTGGACCTGATGTATTCCCCCATGGGGATGGACCACACTGTGTGGGCCGGATGGCAACTTGTGGCCAGAAGCAGAGAATTACCCGCACATTCCTTACAGAATGTGTGAGTATGAACTTCTAAGGAAATATCTTCCCATAGGGTGATGTCTAAGAAATTAATGCTCTCTTGATGTGTTTCTGAGCTAAACTCCAGGTTTAGTACATTGTTTAGTAAATTGTTGAAATAATCCACAAGTGTCTCAATGTCTCCAGGACTACCTCTCCATATAAGGAGTAGGTCATCTATATAGCGCCCATACCAACCTATATGGGTTAAAAGATGGTTAGAGGTGGAGAAGAGATATTTTTCTTCCCACCACCCCATATATAAGTTGGCCAATGAGGGGGAGAATTCGGCACCCATTGAGGCACCTCTATATTGTAAGTAGAATTGATCATTAAACATAAAGTAGTTGTCAAAAGGAAGTCCACGACCTGAATTATAAACTCCATTAGTTCATCTGAAAAGGATCTATAATGTTCTAAGTGGTATCCAATGGCTTCCACCGCCAGATTGTGTGGGATGCTGGAATATAATGACTTGACGTCCATCAAAATCCAGCGATATCCCTGTAACCACTTCACCTGTCTTATGCCATTCAATACCACCGTGGTGTCTTTTAAGTAACCAGGAAGTCTTGTGACTAGGGGTTGTAGATATTGGTCATCCCAGTGGCCCAGTCTTTCAAAAAGTGATCCTATTCCAGCAACTATTGGACGACCTTGTACAATTGAACTCTTCTTGTGAACTTTGGGTAGGTGATGGAAGACTGGAACCACTGGGTTTGACACCAAAATATTTTCTACCATTTCAGTTGTTAAAACTCCCATGTCTAAACCCGCATCCAATAGGTGGGACAAAAGTTGTCTGAACTCAGTAGTGGGATCGTTAGGTAATTTTTGATAGGTAGAAGTATCATTTAGCTGGTGCAAAGCCCCCAAGCGATAATCCTCTGAGTTCAAGATGACAATTGACCCCCCCGTCTGCTTGCCTGATGATTATGTCATTACAGGATCTTAATGATTTTATAGCCTGTCTCTGGGCACCAGTTAAATTACCATTGGAAAATCAAAGGGGATTTTTCTACCTTATCACCAAGTTCTACCAAATCCCTTTCCACAAACATTTGAAACATGTCCACAGCAGTACTGCGGGTCTGCATGGGATAAAATAATCTATTGCTGCTATGTATACCATCATCTTCAATCCCGTGTAAACCTCCCATTGTCTTGGCTTTCAAGTTCTCCAGTACAGAGCGCACTGACAAATTTTCAAAATCAAATGAGTCCATATTTGGCAGCTCGCACTGGAGATCTGTGACCCCAGAGACACTAGAATTCCTTTCTACAGAAATGTGTTTTTTCAAAACTATGCTTCTGACAAAGCGGTTAACATCTAGCAATGTTTTGAAAACATCAAAATGTGCCTTAGGTGAGAAGGAAAGACCCTTTGCAAGAAGTGAAAGTTCAGCATTAGTCAATTCAGCATCTGAGAGGTTAATAATATTGGCTACATTACCAGTGTGTCGCCCAGATGCTATACTTTGTTGCGTGCTTGACGAGGATGTTGACTTCTTACTATTTCGCCGTCCCCGTTGGGTCTTTCTCTTTCTCTTTCCTTTGCTTTTATCTTCTTTTTCTTTGAATCCAGTGTATCTGTGCAGTTGTTTGATGGAGGCATTTCTGCTCAATCTTTATCCTTTGAAAAGACCGAAGACATTGAACTCCATGAAGCCGTACGTGAACTCCCTTCTGCAACATCAGATGTTTCAGATTGTGAATCAGAGTGCTAAGGTGAGCTGAAGCTGACATGTCTCCTCACATTCCGTTTGCCATGTTTTTTTTGTTTAAAAGTTGATTGAGGTCTGTCTGAGCGATTGCGAGTGTATACCAGTCCATACTGGTAACCGTTCAGACCTCTCAGGAACTTTTCTCTTTTAGTATCCATTAGACCATTTTCTAATTCATTAACGGTATTATCCAATTCAGCATGCTAGGATTTAAAGGTTTCCAAACTTTGATACGTTTCTAAGGATTTACGAATGGATGTAATCTCTTCATTGAAAGATAGCAGCATTGTTTCTTCCTGTGTCACGATCAGCTGCATTAGGTCCAGGGAACATCTTGTTAGTATTTTGTTCCATTTCAACATGAATTACTTTGAGTACAGGTTCGAGGGAAACTTTCTAATCCTCAAACCCCCTCGAGACCATGGATTCATTAGGGCTTGTTCGGGGTGCAAGCAATTCTTTTATTCTAATTGCGGGGACCTGAGGATAGTTGGCAGTGCTTTTTGCGTCACTTCCGGTTTCCCGGCTCATTGTGTGGAGCGACTGGACTGAGATGGAGTGCAACCACCGCGTGGTGACTGGTGAAGTGGAGACCTGCCTGACTCCTGAGCAGCGCCGGCGTGGCTTCTAACAGTATGTAAACCACTGCGGGCGTCAGGCTCAGCGTTAGTCTGTCTCACTCTATCTCCTTCTAGCTAGCACACACTAATCCCTGGAGGCCTGGGCCCTTTCCTTCCCTTCCCTTACTCAGTCAGAAAGGATGCAGCTAGGGGGATGTAACACCTTCCCCAGGGGATGGATACAGACGCACAGAGCAAAGAGCTGTGGGCTGGGCACCTTCTTCCACAATGACCATTGGACAAGGTAGGTGCAAGCTGACAGGGGATGGAGGGTGTCTGGACTGCAGTGTTAATTTCGTCAATGAAAACGTTTTCGTCACAGATTTCGTCAGACGAAAACGAAACGAAAAGTACAGCACATTTTTGTCCACTGACGAAAACTATGACGAGAATCAGATGTGTTTTCGTTAACGAAAATGGCGAAGAGGGGCGTTTACCTACGTGAACTAACTTCCGGTTTCTCCGCCTACTTCCGCAATCTGTTCCCAGCAAGCACCGTGCCACAAGAGTTGAGAGAGAGAGAGCACTGAGCAGCACTGTGTATGACTGTGCATACAGGACAGGATAGCCAGACCCAGGCCTCCCGACTCCGAGTCCCGAGACTCCCAACTCCTGCTAGTCCTGACGAGATGACCGTGCCGCCGTCCGCCAGCCAGGCACCCACTCCGCCCAGAGAGCAAAGCAGACTGTGTGAGTGAGAAGCACGTGAGTACAGTACAGTACAGTACATACAGCAGGCCTGAGGCCTCCCCTTCCCTCAGACCACCATCTGTCCGTCTTCTGCAACTGTGCTACAGGCCTCCTTTGAGTGATGAGTCGACCAATGGTAGTGGCATCCAGCAGTGCCAGCAATTTATGGCCTACTCACTCAGACCACCACCCAGCAGTGCCTGCCAGCACTCTGCAGCAGCAGCATTACATTACAGGCCTTAGAGGCCTAGTACTCAGACCACTTAGAGACCACCATTCAGCAGTGCCAGCACACTCTGCAGCAGTAGCATTAGGCCTACTCAGACCACACAGAGACCACCATCCAGCAGTGCCAGGCCAGCACTCTGCAGCAGCAGCAGCATCCTTACAGTGATAACAGACAACGGGAGCAATATGGTGGCAGCATTTAACCACTTCCCGCCCGGCGCATAGACGAATGACGTCCGGGCGGGTGGTTCATTATCCTGACTGGACGTCTATTAACGTCCTCAGGATAATCCGCGATCGCGCGCCCCTGGGGGCGCGCATCGCGGCGATCAGTGGTGCCGTGGGACAGTCTGACCCACCGCATTACCGACCGAGGTAAAAGGCTTCGATCCGAAGCCTTTTACCATGTGATCAGCCATGACCAATCACGGCTGATCACAGTGTAAATAGGAAGAGCCGTTTATCGGCTTTTCCCCTGCTCAGGTCTGCAGACCTGAGCAGCGGAGAGCCGATCGGCTGCTCTCCTGACAGGGGGGGGGGCTGCGTTGAACACTTATAAGCACAGCCACCCTCAGGATCACCCCCACTGGACCACCTGGGAGCCGAATCAGGACCACCAGGGAGCCCCCCTCCCGGACATCGCAATGAGGCCGCCCAGGACCACCAGGGAAGGTGCACAGAGGCCGCCCAGGACCACCAGGGAGTCCCCACTAGACCACCAGGTAAGGGCAATATTATGCACTGTAGGGATGGCACTGTGCCCATATATGATGCCTGCCAGTGCCATCCCTATCAGTGCTTGTTCCACCAGTGCACACCACTGCCACCTATAAGTGCCCACCTGTGCCACCTATCAGTGCCCACCTGTGACACCTATCAGTGCCCACCTGTGCCACCTAAAAGTGCCCACCTGTGCCACCTAAAAGTGCCACCTATCAGTGCCCATCAGTGCCCAGTGCCACTTATCAGTGCCGCCTATGAGTGTCCATCAGTGCCGCATATTAGTGCCACGTATCAGTGCCCGTCAGTGTTGCTTGTCAGTGCCGCCCATCAGTGCTGCATATGTGCCCCATCATCAGTGCAACCTTATCAGTGCCACCTCATCAGTGCCAATCTGTACTGCCTCACCAGTGCCCGTCAGTGTAGCCTCATCAGTGCCCATCAGTGTAGCCACATCAGTGCCCATCAGTGAAGGAGAAAATGTACTTTATACAAACTTTTGTGACAGAAACAAAGAAAACTGTTTTGTTTTTTTTTCAAAATTTTCGGTCTTTTTTTTTTTATAGCGCAAAAAATAAAAACCGCAGGGGTGATCAAATACCACCAAAAGAAAGCTCTATTTGTGGGAACAAAATGATAAAAACTTTGTTTGGGTGCAGCGTCGCACGACCGCGCAATTCTCATTCAAATCGCAACAGCACTGAAAGCTGAAAATTGGTCTGGGCAGGAAGTGTTCTAAGTGCCCGGTATTGAAGTGGTTAAACAAACAGCAGCAGCAGAAGAACCCCCCCCAGCTCTAGTGATGAAGACTCCCCCATGACGGAAAGTGACTCTGATCCCGAAATAGATGATCTTCGGTGAGCCATTTTTATTATTCTTTTACATGATGGTTGACACCAGTCAAATTATCGCATGGATATGAGATGATTGATATGGGGGCGCTATCTGCTCTACGGGTGCATCATTGTTATTTTTTCACTTTATTTGTAGTAGTATTGTGTAAAAGTATTCCCATAACATGTTAAGTGTTAAAATAATAGAATGAAAGGAACAGTAACATTTTCTAGATACTTTATGCTTATTTGGTTGTGTGTTCCATTTGTTAGGTACCAACAGCAGCCACATACACTATTACAACAACATGAGGAATTGTCTGAAGAAGATGATGTGGAACTATCGCAGGAAGAGAAAGAACCAGAACAACCAACACTGGCATCCACATCTAAGCAGCCACCCACCCGGCACATGAATGGTCTCAGGATGCTTTACTGTGTTGGCAACTTGGCATGAGTATAACACAGGACAGATAGTGTAACGCTCGCTCATGCTCACCTTTTCTTCTCTGGAGTCTGGACAAGGTTTTTTTTTCCGGATGCCCCAAGCAATCAGAGAGGGGATTCAACAGGGAAAAATACTTTCCCCCAGTCCTCAGCAGTCCAATCCCTGTACCTTCTGCAGAATATCAGTCTGTCCCTGATGTTTTTACTGCAGTCAGTGAGATAGTGGCCTGGCCTGTGGCCTCTTTGCTGATTGTTTACCTTG
>BLSH010142204.1:1050123-1068359 GCA_018402905.1 Glandirana rugosa | reverse complement strand
CCTGGCTGCAAACTGCCCCCACCTGTGTCCCTGGCTGCAAACTGCCCCCTCCTATGTCACTGGCTGCAAACTGCCCCCACCTGTGTCACTGGCTACATAACTGCCCCACCTGTGTCACTGGCTGCATAACTGCCCCCACCTGTGTCACTGGCTGCATAATTGCCCCCACCTGTGTCACTGGCTACATAACTGCCCCCACCTGTTTAGCTGTATACTGTGTCCTGTGATGCTGAGCTGTATACTGTGTCCTGGGATGCTGAGCTGTATACTGTGCCCTGTGATGCTGAGCTGTATACTGTATCCTGTGATGCTGAGCTGTATACCCCTGACACAATATGTGGAATACAGGGAACGGAGTGGGTGGATTCTATAAGGGGCAGTGCTTATTAAAAGTAGGAGGGGTCAAAGGGAAGGGCGGGGCCTGGTGCCCCCCCATCCAAAAACTTCACCAGCCGCCACTGCTAAACACCCACATGACATTATTAGCTGCAAAATTACAGAAAAATAATTAACAGTCATTCTAACAAAGCATTACAACATAATATTAAAAAAGTCACATATTAGACCAAGAACATTGAGTATAAGACAAACAATACACACCCCAATCGGACAGCATGGTAAAATCAAGCCACTTTTATAGTCAAAATGCACAATCATTTCAGCAAATAAACATCTCTAGTAAAACATTTGTCATTAGCAAAATATCATTGCTTCTTCCACAAAAACCACAGCACCAAACCTGACCTCTCATCAGGCCAAACCAGCAACCCCTACTGAAGTCCCTTATATAAGCTAGCACTGACACACGCCCAATAGAAGTACACGCCCATCAGTATCTTTCAATCTGTCTTTTCTAATTTATTTCACCCGAGAGGCTGCCATACCAATACTATTTGCTCTGTGAACCCTTGGCTATGTTCTTCAGATCAGTATAAGTCCAGGACAAAATTCTAAAGCCTCGTACACACGGTTCGACGGTCGTATACAACAAGTCATACGAACGACCGTTGTATGCAAAATCGATCATTAGTACGCGCGATCAGAACAGCCTATGTACAATGGTTGTACAACAGGAGTTGTATGAGCAGACTACAAAACTTGGTAGTACCAACAAGCGGTTGTACGACCGTTCCATTGTGTGTACAGAGAAGTTGGTCCAACAAGTTGTATTGTGCAAAACACTCATGCTCAGAAGTCAGGAATGGCCGGACACGTGATTTGTGAATTAGGAACGTAGGTTTCCCAGAACGGACACTTCTGCGCGTTCCTGACTTCTGAGCGTGCCTGTTTTGCACGTACAACTTTGTTGGACCAACTTCCCTGTACACACGGTACAACGGTCATACAACGGCTTGTTGTACAACCAAAGTTTTCTAGTCTGCTTATCCAACTTCAGTTGTACAACCGTTGTATGACGGCTGTTCTAATCACACGTACTAAAGTCTCCTACACACGGTTCGACGGTCGTATGACCAAACAGACCAAATCGCATGTTGGATAATGTAACTTGCATACTGACATGCACTAAACGATCGTACAACCAACATGCGACCAAGCCGAACGTAGTGACGTGTAATGAACTTATAAAGAGAAAGTTCAGGTGCATGTGATTAGTGTCCGGCCATTCCTGACTTCTGAGCATGCGTGTTTTGCAGAGTAAAACTTGTTGGACCAACTTCTCTGTACATACGATACAACAGTCGTACGACCGCTTGTTGGTACTACCAAGTTTTCTAGTCTGCTCATACAACTCCTGTTGTACGACCGTCGTACGTAGGCTGTTGTAATCGCGTGTACTTACGATCGATTTCGCATACAACGGTTGTTCATACGACTTGTTGTATACGACCGTTAAACCGTGTGTACGATGCTTTACAGTCAGATGATCGTACAACAAGCTGGTTGTACAACCGTTGTACTGTGTGTACGGGGCTTAAGTCAGTGGTTATCAACCCTGTCCTCGAGTGCCCCCAACAGGTCATGTTTTCAGGCTTTCTATTATTTTGCACAAGTGATTTGATCAGTTTCACTGCCTTGGTAACTACCACAGCTGTTTCATCTGAGGCAAATCCTGAAAGCATGACCTGTTGGGATGCCTTGAGGACTGGAGTTGAGTAACACCTGATTCAAGCAACCAGATGAACCTGTGCAGTGTAAACCCTACGATTTGAAATATCCAAGTTCCTGGCTGCAATGAGCTTCCAATTTAAAGTCCCAAAATAACTTGCTTACATTACAGACTATTTGGACAAGAGACTAATAAAATGCCAGCCTGTCTTTGAATTGTGGTGAGAAACCCAACCAGTGGTTTATTATACTTATAACTTCAACACAAGCATTAGCATATCCGGGACATGAACCAGCAACCTTTTGGGTGCTAGGTGGTTTTGCTAGCCATTAAGCTATTGAGCAGTGAGAACAAGTGTTGTCCATCGCTGTGGTGTGAACCAGACCTAAGTCCATAGCCATGCTCAGTATCACAAGTAATATACAATAGATTGTCCTAAGTATTGGGAAATGTGCCTTTACACACACATGAACTATAATGGCAGCCCAGGGTTCAGTATAGAGTTGGGCTACCATTTGCAGCTATAACAGCTTCAACTCTTCTGGGAAGGCTGTCCATAAGGTTTAGGAGTGTGTCTATGGGAATGTTTGTTAATTCTTCCAGAAGTGCATTTGTGAGGTCAGGCACTGATGTTGGATGAGAAGGCCTGGCTCGCAGTCTCTGCTCTAATTCAGCCAAAAGGTGTTCTATCAGGTTGAAGTCAGGACTCTGTGCAGGCCAGTAATGTTCCTCCATACCAACCTCCCTCGTCCATGTCTTTATGGACCTTGCTTTGGGCAGTGGTGCGCAGTCATGTTGGAACAGGAAGGGGCCATCCCCAAACTCTTTCCACAAAGTTGGGAGCATGAAATTGCCCAAAATGTCTTGCTGATGCCTTAAGAGTTCCCTTCACTGGAACTAAGGAGCCAAGCCCAACCCCTGAATAACAACCCCTCACCATAATCCCCCCTCCACCAACTGATTTGGACCAGTGCACAAAGCAAGATCCATAAAGATCATAAAGTGAGTTTGGGGTGAAGGAACTTGACTGGCCTGCACAGAGTCCTGACCTCAACCAGATAGGACACCTTTTTGCTGAATTAGAGCGGATATTGTGAGCCAAGCCTTCTCACCCAACATCAGTGCCTGACTTCATAAATGCACTGCTGGAAGAATGGTCAAATACTCCCATAGACAAACATCCTAAACCTTATGGACAGCCTTCCCAGAAGAGTTGAAGATGTTATGGCTGCAAAGGCTGGGCCAACTCAATATTGAACCCTACGGACTAAGACTGGGGTGCCATTAAAGATCATGTGCGTGTAAAGGCAGGCATCCCCATTGCCTAGCTTGTATATCTGGCAAGATTTTCAATGGTGTTGGAACCCTCCTACACATAAATTCTACATTTAGCCATAATTTAGGTAAGGCCCTGAGTCATGTTTAACAACATAGAGAGGGCAAACAACATCTCTACATAAAGCAACGTGCTTGCGAATCGAACTCAGGATGTCTGCAATGGTAGACCCTAACCCTAACCTTTTAAACCACAGGGCTTACACATGTCATGGTCTCCTACACATAAATACACAGATACTGCATGTCTAGGAATATATAGGACTTACATTAGTCAGGAGTAAATCTTCTAAATGTAATCTGAGATTTTTGGTGGTTCTTGCTGCGTGAGCATAGAATATATTAATTATTATATAATAAATTATTATATAATAAAAAAAATAATTATATTAAAGTTATCCTCAGCTTTTTGGTAATGACATTTTTATTTCTGATGTTGGTACATATATCACATTTTTGGGGCTCAAATTAGGATCATTTGAAAAGAATTAAAAAAAAATGGGACTAATTTTAAATTTCCATAAGCAATGGTATTGTTTGTGGTTTGTAAAGACACCTTTGAGAGAAAGATACATTTCATCTCAACATGAAATGGATTTATTTCATAAAGTAACAATAGTACCATTAGAATGAATGGCAGAAACTTGCACTTGGCTAAATAACTCTCCTCTTCACTCCCAAAAAATGTGTGTAAAATAACACTCATTTTGGTATTTACTAACTACTCAAGGAATTACTCCATGAGAGTTATTTTGAGAGTTGTTTTGTGTCTGAGCATGCTCAGTTGTGCTCAGCTGTGCTCTGTGCCTAGGAGTAAAGAGACAGGGTATTTATCTCTTCTCAGACTTTTTAAGATATTTCAGAGTAGAAATCACTTTTTCACACAGTTTAAAAGCAGATTATCTTTAAACAATATACCGCATATTTTAGTGCAATTTAGGGGATCAGATCATGCTCCAAATATTATTTCTATTTGCACAACTCCAGGTCTGGACTGGAGTAAGGAGTTGGGAGTTATCTGTGACCTGGGAGCTTTAGTGAATTCCATTTTGGGTGTAAATCTACTCCAGAGCTATTGTGAATACCGTTGTAGCTCTATTTAGCACAATTTGCCATTTTTAAGAGTTAAATAGCTCTCAGGAGTAAATTTACTCCACTGAATGCTTTAGTAAATAAACCCCTATGTGTGCACACGCCTACACGTACTGACTGATGGGTCTGCCCCATTCAACTTCTGGGTCTCCAAATTGACCACATGGCCTGAGCTTGCCCTTTATGCCTTGGAGGTGCTGGCCTGCCCTGCAGCCAGTGTATTGTCTGAACGTGTGTTTAGCACGGCAGGGGGCGTTATCACAGACAAGCGCAGCCACCTGTCCACAGCCAACGTGGACAAGCTAACCTTTATTAAAATGAACCAGGCATGGATCCCACAAGGCTTGTCTGTACCTTGTGCACAATAAACATTTAGACCGGACTCACACAGCCATTCGTATACTTGTTTTTTTTGAATAGGCCTCAATATTTTGGGGGCTGCCCCAATTATAAACAAACAAAAAAAAAACAGTGTTGGCTAGCTCCTCCTCCTCCTCGACCACCGCCACTTCCACCTACACTGCCACGGTCACGGCCTAGTCAACCTCTAGGCTCCTACTCCACATCCACCCCCCCTTCCCATTTTTTTTAAATTTGATTTTAATTTATTTTCCCTATCCCCATTTTTTTGTAAGGCACTTGCCCTACTCTTACCCCCATTTTACTTCCTTTTGCAGCCCTCTAGCATTTGCCAGGACTTTGTTACAGCCATTTTTGTGCCTAAAAGTTCGGGTCCCCATTGACTTCAATGGGGTTCGGAGTCCGGGATAACGTTCGGGCAACGTTCGGTGCCGAACCCGGACTTTTTCCCAAAGTTCGTTCGGACCCGCAGAACCCGAACGTCCAGGTGTTCGCTCAACTCTAATTATGAGTCTTCTCCCCTTCTCTATCCCCCATTATTGAGCCATAAGAAATCGCCTGTCTTATCGGGAGATGTATGCTGCTCAGTGGAAAAAGAGACATCCAACCTGAACAGAAAGATCCACCTGTCTGAGAGGACGAGCCCTTTGAGTGATCCAAGGAACGTCTGGGAAGCACAGACTAAACAGAGGAGCATTTTCTTTGGAGTTCGGGTGAGTGCAATGGGATGGTTCCTGCATGAAACACTGACAGCCAGCCTTGCAAGTGTTGTAACCTACCGTCTCAGAGACAATAAACCTGAACACATACATTACGCAATTTTTTTGGTGGAAGGAATATTGCCAAAAGGACATATATCAATATATAAGTGCCTACAGACTTTTGAGTTGATCACAGTCATAAGACTTATATTATACATTAATCTTGATTAGCGCTGCTCCATCTCAATTAGACTATGTTTTTTTGTGGTGACCTTTTATGAATATCTGGTAATGTGTATACCCTATCTGGTGATGTGTATACCCCTATCTGGTGCTGTGTATACCCCTATATGTGATGCTGTATACTCCTATCTGGTGCTTTGTATACCCCTATCTGCTGCTATGTATACCCTATCTGTGATGCTGTATACCCCTATCTGCTGATATGTATAGCCCTATCTGGTGCTGTGTATACCCCTGTCTGGTACTATGTATACCCTATCTGTGATGCTGTATACCCCATCTAGTGATGCATATACCCCTATCTGGTGCTATGTATACCCCTATCTGGTGATGTGTATACCCCTATCTGGCGCTGTGTATACCCTATCTGTGATGCTGTATACCCCTATCTGGTGGTGTGCATCTCCTATCTGGTGATGTGTATACCCCTATCTGGTGATGTGTATAGCCTATCTGGTGATGTGTATACCCCTATCTGGTGCTGTGTATACCCTATCTATGATGCTGTATACCCCTATCTGGTGCTGTGTATACCCTATCTGTGATGCTGTATACCCCTATCTGGTGGTGTGCATCTCCTATCTGGTGATGTGTATACCCCTATCTGGTGATGTGTATACCCCTATCTGGTGCTGTGTATCCCCCTATCTGCTGCTGTGTATATCCTATCTATGATGCTGTATACCCCTATCTGGTGCTGTGTATACCCTTATCTGATGCTGTGTATACCCCTATCTGGTGCTATGTATACCCTATCTGTGATGCTGTATAACCCTATCTGGTGATGTGTATACCCCTATCTTGTGCTGTGTATACTAGGGGTGCAACTAACGATTATTTTCATAATCGATTAGTTGGCCGATTATTGTTTCAATTGATTGATTAATCGGATAATAACCTTAAAAAACAAAAGTGTGGTGTATAATTTAGTTAATCTGTAAAAATTTTTTTTTTAAAAAGGCAATTTATTCTTAAATATCTCTATGCAGTGGTAAATATAATAGTAAAAATAACCAACTATATGGTTAGGGAGCAAAATCTCTAATCCACTCTGAGAAGAACAGACAGAAGCATATATAATAATAATAATAATAATAATAATAATAATAATAAATACACCCAGAAGTAGGATATATGGGTATTTTAACTAGGAGTCAGACATGAAGCTATATGAAAATGGAAGGGAGATATAAATCTTTTATATTAAAGTATTACTAAAAGCTGAGACTTTTTTTTTCGTGGATATGATTATTTTATATATAATGCACAATACTGGTAAAAGTTTACTTTAATGTAATTGTAATGCCTTCTATTACTTCCTTTTTCAAACAACATGTTATACTTACCTGCTCTCTATAATGGTTTTGCACAGAGCAGCTCAGATTCTACTCTAGGGTCCCCACCAATGCTTCTGGCTCCCCCTGCCTTCAGATTGCCCCAATACCAAGCTGCAAAGTATAGTACAGAGTGACCCTATAGCAAGGTAAAACAAACTTTTGCCTATAGAACCATTCACTTCCTACCCAGGACTACATGTCCCATGAGGCATTGCTCCTCACACATTCACAAGTTCTCAGACACTTACTAACATGTATGGATGGTGTACAGAGTATGTGTGCTGCACTGTATTTCCTGATATGTAAACAAATAATGCATTCTGTATGCAGGCCAACTAATCGGCTGGCCGATTAATCGATTATGAAAATAGTTGACAACTATTTTCATAATCGATTAGTTGTCATTGTTTTGGCTCTAGTGTATACCCCTATCTGTGATGCTGAATACCACTATCTGGTGCTGTTTATACCCCTATTTGCTGCGGTATTTACCCTATCTGTGATGCTGTATACCCCTATCTGGTGCTGTGTATACCCCTATCTGCTGCTGTGTATATCCTATCTGTGATGCTGTATACCCCTATCTGTGATGCTGTATACCCCTATCTGTGATGCTGTGTATACCCCTATCTGGTGCTATGTATACCCTATCTGTAATGCTGTATACCCCTATCTGGTGATGTGTATACCCCTATCTGCTGCAATGTATACCCTATCTGTGATGCTGTATACCCCTATCTGGTGATGTGTACACCCCTATCTGGTGATGGGTATACCCCTATGTGGTGGTGTGTATACCCCTATCTGGTGCTGTGTATACCCCTGTCTGGTGATGTGTATGCCCCTATCTGGTGCTGTGTATACCCCTATCTGGTGATGTGTATACCTTATCTGGTGATGTGTATACCCCTATCTGGTGCTGTGTATACCCCTATCTGGTGCTGTGTATGCCCCTATCTGGCGATGTGTATACCCCTATATGGTGCTGTGTATACCCCTATCTGTAATGCTGTATACCCCTATCCAGTGCTGTGTATACCCCTATCTTCTGCGGTGTATACCCTATCTGTGATGCTGTATACCCCTATCTGGTGATGTGTATACCCCTATCTGGTGATGTGTATACCCCTATCTGGTGCTGTGTATACCCCTATCTGGTGATGTGTATACCCCTATCTGGTGGTGTGTATACCCCTATCTGCTGCGGTGTATACCCTATCTGTAATGCTGTATACCCCTATCTGGTGATGTGTATACCCCTATCTGGTGCTGTGTATACCCTATCTGTGATGCTGTATACCCCTATCTGGTGATGCGTATACCCCTATGTGGTGATGTGTATACCCCTTTCTTGTGCTGTGTATACCCCTATCTGGTGCTGTGTATACCCCTATCTGGTGCTATGTGTAACCATGTGCTCCCTTGGGAGGAGCTAGTAGTTGTGGTTCACCCTATAGCTGCCCTCAATCCCACCATTTCTCACACATCAGAAGTCACTGAACAGGCCGGCTCTTGTTTTTGTTGTTTTATTTAGGGCAAATGACTTGAATGGGGAAAAGGGGTGACTGTGGGATGCCCAAAGAATTGGTTACGGGACTCCTATATACACGACCGTATATACACTTTACTTTGTCCAGCGCATCTCTTGCAGGCTATTCACTTAGTTTCTAACCTTAAGGGAAATTTAATCAGGCTTACATAACTCCTTTCTCTTCACCACAGCTAGCACATGGTGAGGCCTCAAAGTGTAGCTTAGTACGTTGGTGCAAGCCATGCCTTTGTTGGACTACAACTCCTAGCCGATCCCTCTTCCAGGTCCCACTGACCCGCTTTCCTTACAGTGACACTCCTTCCCGTGACTGGCTCCCAAGGCTTCACAGACTGTCCACTATTACACTTCCAGACTGTTCCAGCACTTTCTCTTCCAGTTCCCAGGGTCTATCACTCACCGACTCCAGTGGACCACTTGAAAGTCTCTCCGTAGCACCTCTGCTGCTCTCCTGTTCCCTTGTGCGACTCCAGGAATCACCTCCACTCCTGGCTGCACCCAAACCTTCAGGCCTCAATGTCAACCCCCCCCAGACTGGGAGCTTTCTCCCGGGTAGAGGCCTCCACAGCACCTCTGCTACATCTTCAGACTTCCACTCCTGACAACTCCTCCCTGCTTGGGCTGATCCTGAGCATTAAAGGAGGCCTGCCCTCTGCCTATCCTAATTGGGGATTGGTCAAGGCTCCTTAGAACACGCCAGATGGCTCCACTTCTCTCCCAACTCTCTGACTAGAAATGCACCTCCAGTTTCTAGAAAGAAGTGGGGAGGTTCTAGTGACCTCATCTGTTGAATCAACTCAATCCTCCCTGAGCCACTCCCCAAGCCCAGATCAAAAAATTCAAGCCTACACTTACAGTCAGGCCTGACTAAATTTTGTCTCTCCTAGCAAAAACTCACTACAAAATGCACCTATCACTATGGGGGAGGGGCACTACATGTGTATACCCTATCTGGTGATGTGTATACTCTATCTGTGATGCTGTATACCCCAACCTGGTGCTGTGTATACCCTATCTGGGATGCTGTATACTCTATCTGGTGCTGTGTATACCCTATCTGGTGATGTGTATACCCTATCTGTGATGCTGTATACTCTATCTGGTGCTGTGTATACCCTATCTGGTGATGTGTATATCCTATCTGGTGCTGTGTATACTCTATCTGTGATGCTGTATATACCCTATCTGGTGATGCTGTATATACCCTATCTGGTGATGCTGGGCTGTATACTCCTGATACAATGGGTGGAATCTATAAGGTGTGGGGCTTATGAGAAGTGGGAGGGGCCAAACAGGAAGGGCAGGGGTTAGTGCCCCACATCTAAAAATTTCACCAGAGAGAAAAGGAAACTGCTCCAAGCTTTGCCTGTTAATCACCAATAATCACCAGCTGCTACTCAGGTTGGGTGCTGGCTTAGCTGTGCTTGCAATGTAGGATGAAAAAATTCCTGGACAGCCGCACTTCCAAAAACACACCGCTTTATTGAAGAGTATTAAAAGCAGATCAATACATCACATGAAGACACGAACGGGACCCCTGATGGGGCATAACAGCTAACGCGTTTCACGTCTCAGGGGGGACGCTTAGTCATTTTTTCATCCTACATCAAAATTTCACCAGCCGCCACTGCTCTGGTGATGAGTTTGAGGAAACCTGGCAACTATTCCTTCCGGAAAAAGATTGCACGTCAGTCCTGGTGTCTTTGCACGATGAACATGGGCATTTAGGCATTTTGCCTAGTCAGAGATATGTTTTATTGGCCAGATATGAGGAGGGAGATAGAAAGCTACTGGCGTTCCTGCCTGCCTTGCATTCAGAGGAAAACTCTTCTAGTTCAAGCTGCCGCTATGGAGCATTTACAGAGTCAGGGCCCCATGGAGTTGGTATGCATTGACTTCCTATGCCTGGAACCAGATACAGGTGGAAGAGGCAATATCTTGGTGGTGACTGATCATTTTACCCAATATGCTCAGGCTTATCCAACAAAAGATCAGAAAGCAAATACGGTGGCGAAGGTACTTGTGGATAAATTCTTTGTTCATTATGGGTTGCCTGTCCAAATCCATTCTTATCAAGGAAGAGATTTTGAAAGTCGGCTCATACATCAGTTGTGTAAGTTGTTGGGCATCAAAAAGTCTCAAACTACACCCTATCACCCACAAGGGGATCCTCAGCCTGAGAGATTCAACAGGACTCTGCTGAATATGTTGGGGACCTTGCCCACTGAGAAGAAGCAACACTGGGGAAACCATATTGCCAATATGGTACATGCTTATAACAGTACCAGAAGTGATGCAACTGGATACTCACTCTATCGCCTTATGTTCGGAAGAGAGGCTAGACTTCCAATTGATCTGGTTTTCTGCTGATGATACTTCTTTGACTTCCCACAAGGGTTATGTGAATCGGTTGCGGCAGAACTTAAAGCAGTCTCATGAGAAGGCTATGCACATAGGTCTCCACAGCCTATTGCATTAGGGTGTGCACCCCAAAGCTCAAACACACACCCTTTCTCTGAATGGAAAATGCTCTGTGCTGAGCGGCTTCCTGTTCATTTACAAACTGATGCATAATAAACACAGTTTACTATGCTTCCGTTATGAATCAGCACAGTCGGTGAGTGTGTTCACTGTGTTCATTTAGAAAGGAAGGGGTGATGATGACATACTGACTAGCCCTTTTCCCCACTTTCTATCCTGACACATCCCCCGCAGCAGCCGATGGGAGAGGAGAGAAAAGGAGGGTAGCCAGCAGGACTGGGGGGAAACCCGGGGGAAACACAGGGGAAACTCGGACAGTAGGGGGAGTCAGCACCACACAGAGTGATTAGGGTGTGCCCAGGCACACCTGGCACATCCCCTGTGCACACCTATGGATATGCAGCATGCTACTACCCGGAAATTGAGGAACAAAAATTATTTTGATCTCAAGGTAAAGGTGCAAGATCTCCAACCAGGGGATTAAGTGTTATTGAAGAAGCTAGATGTACCGGGCAAGCATAAATTGGCTGACCGCTGAAGGCCTCAACCTTATATCATCTGTAAACAGCTTCCAGGGTAGCCAGTTTACCAGATCAAGCCAGAAGGGAAGACGGGATCCCTTAACCACTTCAATACTATGCACTTAGAACACTTTACTACCAGACCAATTTTCAGTTTTCAGTGCTGTTGCACTTTGAATGACAATTGCGCGGTCGTGCGATGCTGTACCCAAACAAAGTTTTTATCATTTTGTTCCCACAAATAGAGCTTTCTTTTGGTGGTATTTGATCACCCCTGCGTTTTTTATTTTTTGCGCTACAAATAAAAAAAGACCGAAAATTTTGAAAAAAAAAAAAAATTCTCTATTTTTGTCACAAAACCTTGTAAATAATTAAATTTTCTCCATCACTGGAGGGCACTGACGAGGCTACACTGACGGGCACTGATGTGGCAGTACTGATTGGCACTGATGAGGCGGCACTGATGATGAGGCACTTATATGCAGTGATGATGAGCACTGTTAGACGGCACTGATAAGCAGCACTGACAGGTACTGAGAGGTGGCACTGATATACAGCACTGATGGGCACTGATATGCAGCACTGACGGACACTGCTAAGCGGCACTGATGGGCACTAATAGACAGCACTGATTGGCACTCATAGGCGGCACTGGGCACTGATAGGTGGCACTGATGGGCACTGATAGGTGGGCACTGGTAGGTGGCAATGGTGGGCACTGATATGTGGCACTGGTATGCATTGATAGGGGCGCTGGTGGGCACTGATAGGGGCACTGGTGGGCACTGGTGGGCATATACATGGATAGGGGCTCATTCCCTGGTGGTCTAGGGTGGCATCTGAAGGTGGCACTGAGTGAAGGTGGCACTAGCAGTATGTCACTTACCTGGTGGTCTAGGGGGGTCTCCCTGGTGGTCCAGATCAGCTCCCTGGTGGTCCCTGGTCGGCTCCCTGGTGGTCCTGGGTGGGCACATCCCTGGGCAGGCCTGGGCAGGCTCCCTAGTGGTCTAGGGTGGCGATCCAAGGGAGGGCTGTGCTGATAAATCATCAGCACAAACCCTCCCTGTCAGGGATGCAGCCGATCGGCTCTCCCCTCATCAGGTCTGCAGACCTGAGTACAGGAAAGCCAATAAACGGCTTTCCTGTATTAGACTGTGACCAGCCGTGATTGGTCACAGCTGGTCACATGGTAAAGTGCTTCGGATCGAAGCACTTTACCGAGATCGGCATTGCGGGGGGTCAGACTGACCTCCCACACCACCGATCGCCGCGATGCGCGCCCCCCCGGGCGCGCGGCGGCTTGTTATCCTGAGGACGTCATATGATGTCCAGTCAGGATAACTGAGCCACTTCCCGGCCGTCATTTTGCATACGGCGGTCGGGAAGTGGTTAAGATGTGGCATCGTGATTATCTACTTTCTCTGTCAGATGCAGTTTGGGTGCCTACTTGTTCTCCTGCACCTCCTCTGGCTTCAGGTCCCCCCAGGACCCAATCCCTTCGGAAACTTCCTGTTAGGCCTGCTGGGCTGGTTCAAGATGACAGTGAGGATGAAGAGGTAGTACTCTCCTGGTTGTGGACCCCAGTTGTTATCCCTGAAACAGAAGTCAGACCCTGGTTCAGAAGACCAACACCAATGAGAGAAGCGAGAAGACCACAAAGCTCCCCTGGTCAGAAGAGGAATGCTCCACCATTAACTAGGAGGAGAGATGCTCCTTTGAGTGGAAGTATACAGCCAGTTCCAAGTCTTGAACAAGGGGATTTAATTAGTTTCAATGATGAATGCCTACCTGTGGTGAGCCCCGCTAGTGAACCTGAAAAGCAGCATTGTCAAAAGAAGAAGAACACAAGAGAAAAGGATTAGACTCTGATATTATTGATGCGCCTGGTCCTACTCTTCTCAGGCCCGAGCCTCTTACTACAGTAACCAGCCCTAGGCAGAATTCTACTACAGTAACAAGCCCTGGAAAGAATCCTACTCCAGTCACGAGTCCTGGAAAGAATCCTACTCCGGTCACAAGTCCTGGAAAGAATCCTACTCCATTCATGAACCCTGGAAAGAGTACTACTCCAGTCACAAGCCTGGGAAGGAACATTACTCCTATAGCAAGTCCTGAGAAGTAAATTACTTCTTCAGTCAGTTTGGAGAGGTGAGTCACTCCAATATCAAGTCCAGAAAGAAATTCTACTCGTGAAGTGAATCTTGAAAGTTGCTCTACCCCCTAAGATAGTCATGAAAGAAGTACTGTTTTAAAGCTGGAATTAAGTTCTCCTATCCGGATAAGAAAAAATATACAACCCCCCCCCTAGAAGACTTATGATACATTGGGGTAGAGCTCTGACAGATTCATTCCCACTATTCAAAGGTCAGATTCTATGCCTGACCCTGTTGCCATCAATTGGGCAAAAGCTGACCTTAATGTGGCCTTTGACACTACTTGCAACCAGCTATTGCCGTGGCCTGTCAGAAAAATGATTATGAATTAACTGAGAATGTATATAAGTGGTTTAAGCAAAGTCCAGATGTTTGTCAATAATTGTTGAATTTAAATGCTGATTAAGGTTGACTAGTCATATTTTTTTTCCTGTGATCGACGTTTCTGCTACTAAGTTTAATGCAGCTGTTTTCCCTATTGTTCCAGTTTGCTTATCTGTGACTCTAATAATGGCAAGAGAGAGATGCACTCTGGGAATTGTAGTTTATTTGTGAGGATTTGCCCCCTGGCTGTAGCTGGAGAGAATTACATCTACCAACAGGCTGTGGGGAAGAGGAGGTTTTCTGGGAAAAGAGGTGCCTCATGGGAAAGAATATAAAAGCAGAGGCTTTGGGCCTAGCGCGCTCTCTCTGGACCGGAGTGGATCTATATGCAGGGAATCTGATGCTGAAAGTGGTGGAGTTGTGGCTTGCTTTCACAGACTCATAAATCCAGATACCCCGCAGGACTTCAGTGAGCATCCTGAATGACCTACCCTACAACAAGAGGGTCCTGTTCCTGATCCATACACCCCGCATGAGCGACAGATCTAGGAGAGCCAGAGGCTGGAAATCATCCTAAGAGCCCAAGACTGGAGAGATCATCATCATCATCCCCATCATCATCATCAGCAGCAGCGGTGTATACAGCATCTACATCCTCTGTTTCTGTGTGGTGAGCGAGTGAAAGCCCATCCTAACAGACACTGCACAGATAACCTGATTCTTCATATTTGTAAGCATATCTACTACTAGGAGAGGTCTATTCATTCACTTTGGGAGTGGAAGCTAAACACAAGCATTTATATTTTACATTGGGTTGTTGCTACTTGTAGTTCCACGGATTTAAGTCAGTGATCACTGTGAAGCTTTCATTGTTCTTCTGCAGAATGAGTGCTTTAAAATCACATTACACTTCCTTGGAATTTGTTTTGTTATATCAGTCTTTGTTTGGTATATACCATTTAATCTACAAAAGCTAGCTTAACTGTCAATCAAGGAACACTGAACTACAACTGCTCCTCATTCTTCACCTCACTTAGTGATCCTAAATCACCTTTGCCCCACTCTCGTGCACAGTATATATATATATATATATATATATATATATATATAGTCATAATTGACATAAAATATAATTTACTAGTGTGTGACTTTTATCCAGATGTAAGAATTATTTGATGTGCCTAATTTTACCCTGTTGGGTCAAAGTTCTTCATCTAACATATTCTTTGAGTAAGCATTCCTGAGTTACCTCAATCCAGTGTATTCTATCACTGTGTCTTCACTTAAAGGGAAACTAACACTATGGGGTTGATTTACTAAATCTTGAAAGTGCAAAATGTGGTGCAGCTCCACACAGAAACCAATCAGCTTCAAGGTTTTAATTGTCAAAGCTTGATTGAACAAGCTGAGGTTAGAAGTTGATTGGCTAGCATGCAAAGTTGCACCAGTTTTTGCACTCTCCAGCTTTAGTAAATCAACCCCTATGAGTAAACCCAGTGTGTCAGAGGTGGCAGAGGACTCACAGAGTCAGGGAAACATAGTGAAAATTAGACATTAATGGCTGTGTGTTGAGTTATTTTGAGGGGACAGAAAATGTACCTTGTTATACAAGCTGTACACTCATTACTTTACATTGTAGCAACATGTCATTTCTTCAGGGCTGGTTCACACATGAAGCGACGTGACTTGCAGGGCGACTCGAGTCGCCCTGCTTGAGGCGACCTCATCGCAGCTTGAAGGAGACTTCTATTATAGAAATCAATGCAAGTCACGCTTGAGTCGCTCCTATTAGAACAGTTCCATTGTACTGCATTGAGGCTACTTGTCAGGTGACTCAAGTCGCCTGACAAGTCGCCTAGATATGAACGGGCCCTTAGTGTTATCACATGAAAAGGTATAATAAAATATTTACAAAAATGTGAGGGGTGTACACACTTTTGTGAGATACTGTATATGGAGGTTTTCTATTTATTTATTCTATTTAATATTTTTCTGTTAGTTGAACTGGAGAGATAGATATTTTTTTCAGCCTATGTAACTATGTTGCAGATAAACTCATCCTATACGACTCTGCTGTTGTAAAACAACAGTATGGAAGGCTTTTTTTTTGTTAGTTGTGCTCAAATATATTTAAGATTAACTTAAAATTTACATTCAATATAGACATTATTTTATAGGCATATTCATTGAACATATGTCAAGAGCTATCAGTAAGCTACATCCCCTCCCTCTGCTGTACTATCCATAAAGCCCAGCATGGTAATGACATTGTAAATGGCATGGGGCAGAAGGATGTGACAGAGGCACAGCACCAGAATTGGTTTCAATCATAGATCCTGTTCCAATACAGCATGGAGCTGGTGCCCCTTAACAGCATGTGTTCATGGTGCAAAACCCAGTGGTCATAGTTCATGTTTTTAAACCAAAAGGCAAAGAAGCAACTGTTAGGGTGTGCAAAAATGTTCCAGTGTCAATAATCAGTAGAAGGAGCAAATTTCTTGCATTAATGGTCAGTAGGAGAAAAAAAAAGCCAATCAGTCAGTGGGATGATAGAAAAACTGTCCCCACATTGGTACATGTAGGACTATAATAGCCCTGGCTTCAGTGATCAAAGGAAACAAAAAATATCCTGGTATTAGTGGTCAATTGGAGTAGGTGTAAAGCAGGCATCAAGAGTTTTATCTGTTCCCTTAGTGTTCTTTAATGGAATGCCATAGAAAGTATATTACTTTGAAGAGTTTACACTCAGCATATTTAGTGTCATTACAGAAACAGTATGTGTAGTAGTTTATCAGATACCTAACAACTTGCTTTAAATCACTGAAATATGAAAATATCATTATAATCAGGGATGCACCGACACCGTTTTTTTTATAGGCGAGTACGAGTACCGATACTTTCGGGCAAGTACTCGCCGATATTACTGATATTTTGCAGTGCGATTTGCATACCTGGTTCCTGTGATGTTGGACAGTATGAACATGTATTTAAGTCATATTTTTTTCTCATATATTACAATTAAGGATACACTGATACAGAGGATTTTCATGAGTACTCGTGAAAATGCTCCCGATACTGAAACCGATACCTTGCGGTGTGATTTTCATCCATATAAAAAGAATGGGCCCAATTCGCACTGCAAAGAATCACATGTGATTTGAACAGGAATGCTGTGCAGGTCCTGTCCGAATCGCATGCAGTTCCCCCACCACTCCTGTGTGAACCCAGGCTTGTCATAGTGATTTCAGCCTGGGTTCCCACAGGAACAGTGTGGGAAACTGCATGTGATTCAGACACAAATCGCACTACACTCCTGTTCAAATTGCATACGATTCTTTGCAGTGTGACTTCTGTTTTGAATTATAATTATGTTATGAATTATAATTATGTTTGGTAATAGGTTTAATAAATATTTGTATTTTTTTTTTGTTGTTACTGTTTTTTTTGTTATTTTCAGTTTTTTGTGATGTGGTTGATTTACTAAAGTTGGAGAGGGCAAAAACCAGTGCAGCTGTGCATGCTAGCCTATCAGCTTCTTGTTCAATCAGCTTGTTCAATCAAGCTTTAACAATAAAACCTTGAAACTGATTGGTTTCTGTGTGGAGCTGCACCAAAATTTGCACTTTCAAGCTCTAGTAAATAGTGTTGAGCGAACCCGGACTGTAACGTTCGGGTCCGTACCGAACTTTCGGGTGTCCGGGGCACGGACCCGGACCCGGACATTTCAAAAATCGTTCGGGTTCGGCTTTCAAGCCATGCCTGGGCTTGCAATGTCAGGCCCAAGCGAGTTGTGATAAATGATCTCGAACTTTCACGTTTAAAACCACGTCGAGGTGTGTCTTTGGTTAGTCAAAGTTCCAAAATAACAATTTCGAACTAACTTGTTCGACTAACTTGTTCTTCGACTATCCGATCGTACGTGTCGACGTGACCAAAAACGGGAGAGGTTGAAATCATTTAGTTGGTGTAGTGTTTTTTGACTTTTATTGTTTTTTTTGTCATTGTTGTTTTTTTTTTATGTTTATAAATAATTTGGATAATGGTTTGTATTAATATTAAGTATTGTATTAAT
>BLSH010142204.1:1029238-1048560 GCA_018402905.1 Glandirana rugosa | reverse complement strand
CACCTACACTGCCACGGCCTAGTCAACCTCTAGGCTCCTACTCCACATCCACCCCCCTTCCCATTTTTTTATTTGATTTTAATTTATTTTCCCTATCCCCATTTATTTGTAGGGCACTTGCCCTAGTTTGAAGATGATTTTAGAACAGTTATATGGCTTCTACCGTTAATTAATACTTTTCAGACACAGTTTGAAGATGAACCACATTCATCTCCATTTTTGCATTTTTTATGTTTTTATTTTTTTAAAAACATTTAAAGTTATTTCCCTGTCCCCATTTTTTTGTAGGGCACTTGCCCTACCCTTACCCCCATTTTACTTCCTTTTGCAGCCCTCTGGGGCTTTCCAGGACTTTCCTACAGCCATTTTTGTGCCTAAAAGTTCGGGTCCCCATTGATTTCAATGGGGTTCGTTGTCCGTGCGAGCGTTCGGGTTCCGTCCGGACCCGGACCCGGACTTTGTCCCGAAGTTCGGACGGACCAGCAGAACCCGAACGTCCAGGTGTTCGCTCAACTCTACTAGTAAATCAACCCCAATGTCTCATTGTTGTGGCAATGGATGGGAAGAAGTCATGAATATATTTCAACAACAGTTTTCTGGAAACAATGCAGAAGAAAATTAAATTACCCCCTATGAATTTAGGTTGAGAAAACCTTTAGATAAAAACCTACCCTGTTTTAGCAAATGTCTTTCTCTACAAAATATATCAATTAGATTATTCCATTTGGTCTCTGTATACAAAATTCATGATATGTCAAGTTAATTCAGACATTAATGGAAACAGTTTTCAACAAATGTTGAACATGATGAGTCTATTAAAAGACCATTATGAACACCAAATACTTAAGCTAGATATCCCAGAATTAAATTCCAAAATAATTACCATGATTGCCTCCCTGGTATACAAGAAAAACAATTAATAATTATGACAATATTTAAACAGAACAATAAGATATTATTTAAAAGGAAAGATACAATGCTATCTCATCCCCTGACCCGGTGTCGAAGGGGGGCTCTCTCGCATCCTTGCCAACCACTCCCCCTACACACTAGGCCTTCAGCATTAGCGGTAGTATTAGCAGTGTGTCACATTGTATATCTTACCATAAGCACTGTTATGGATAGATACCTCAAAGTCTTTTACCCCATGCCGGCTGGGAACTTCTTGATCTATTCTCTAATCTCCCTATCTTTGTCTCCTCTCCTCCTCACTATCCTCTCTTCTCCTCTTTACGTCTTGACTCCTTAACTATTATGACCTTTTCCCTTTGTTTTTTTGTATTATGCAAAGGTGGCTTATCAAGGACGCAACGTGATAACAGGTTATCGACTATGAGTGATCTGACCACTATACAGCCAACAATTAATATTCTTTGCTGTCAGATGCGCTGCCACTATACAGATGACACTCGGGGGGGGGTGGTCCCCTGCCCGTCTGGCACAGTTTGCTCCCGGTTGGGGTTGCCAATGAGGGGGACCCCTCCTGCCCTCTAATAACCATGAAACAGGCAGCGGACCTTGACCTGTTATGGGTTCCCGCGGCAGTCCAATGTCCTAAATTAGGTTGGACACACCTACATTTACACTTGTTTATGTACTCCTGTCTCATTGCCTTTGCTCCATATAGATATAAGAAACTTTGTATGTTCAACTTTCTTGTTATCATGAAAATTAATAAAAATTTATTATAAAAAAAAAAAATGAAAGACACAAAAAATATTAAAGACCAAGTCAGACAGAAAAGGAAATATACATTTATGAAACATTAATTACAGAAAACCAATATGTCTTCAGTTGTTACAAATGACCATGGTAAACTCATATTTCTAAATGTTCTTGTCATTTGGATTCTACAGGATCACCAGCTGGTGCAGTGGGTATAGAAATGAATCACCCCCTTTAAAATAATCACATTTGTTGCTTTGCAGTCTAAAATGAAGATAGACTTAGTTTTTGTTTTATCCTAATGCATTTACTTATAATATCCCAGTGAAAGATATAATACCAACATGTCAGAAAAAAAAGAAAAAAAAATCAATATTAACACAATCACGGAGTTGGAAAAAAGGATCATCCCTTTGTTTCAGTATTTTGTTGAACCTCCTTTTGCTTAAATTATAGCCCTTAGTCTGTTGGGATGTCTCTACTAACTTTGCACATCCAGACTTTGCAATATTTGCCCACTCTTCCTTGCAGAACTGCTCAAGTTCAGTTAAATTTGATAAGATAAAAAAAAGAATCACTGAGTTGGAAAAAGGATCACCCCCTCCTAAAAATGACATGTAAACTCAATCAGGTGTAGCTAATCACCTTCTCAGGCTGCATTCACACCTGAGCATAGCGTCTTTGAGCGCTTTCCCAGCATTTTTCTGTGCATATTTATGCATGATTTTGGAAGCGTTTTTGGGCTTTGGTGTTTTTATTAATAGCCAATAGAGAAAACTATTATCTGTTGCTAGGTATTTCAGCTTTTTTAGCTTGTCCATTAGCTTTTATTTATTCTTTTATTATTATTCATTTATTACAATGTTTTTTCATTAGGATAAGGGGTTCGAGTTAAGTTTAGGTTAGAGTTAAGAATAGGAGTTGGGGTTAGGATTATTTATTATTATTTTATTTATTTTTATTCTATTTTATTTATTATTATATGAATAATAATAAATTAATAAATAAATGTAAAATAAATACACAAATAAATAAAAATCATAAATAAAAAATAAATACATTCAATAAATTAATACTAAGTAACAATAAATAATTAACCCTTAACTTTAACCCTTACTCCTTAAATATGATGATTTTTAGTTATTTGTGTATTTATTTTACATTTATTTATATATTATTACTATTTTATTTTTCACTTTTTTTTATTTGAGCTGAAAATCATGCAAAAACGGGCAAAAACACACTAATGGTGCATTTCACTTCTATGGGAATACAAACGCACCAAAAACGTCCAAATCTGGCCGATTCGAGCGACAAAGAGCTCCAGAACATGTTTGAGCTTCAGGCATTTGGCTTCAGGCAATTTGGAGTGAACCATCTCCATAGAGAATAATTGATTTTTTCTCCTCCAGCGTTTTTGCGCTTCAAGAGGATAATTGCTCAGGTGTGAATGGGGCCTCAATGGCACACAAAGCCATTGGCTTTCATCTATGATCAGCTGTGGTCATTTTGATTAAATAAAAAGAGCTTTCATGGAGCATTTCAGCCCCTGGTAGTGCAAATGAAGCAAACAATCAACTATGGGTGGCAAGGCACTAATAAAAAAATCTCTGTGATAAAGTTGTGGACAGGGACAAGTCAGGAGATGGATACAAAAACAATTTCAAAGGCTTTATCAATGCCTAGAAGCAGAGTGAAGTCTATTATTAAGAAGTGAAAGGCATTTGGTATAACACAGACCCTTCCTGGATCAGGACGTCACTTCAAACTGGATGAAAGAGCCAGGAGGAAACTGGCCAGAGAGGCTACCAAGAGGCCTACAGCAGTTGCAGAAATTTATGACAGAGTGGGCATTGTGTGCATGTGACAACAATATCACAAATTCTCCACAAATGTGGCTTGTCTGGGAGGGTTACAAGAAAAAAGTCACTGCTCAAGAAAGGCTACATGCATTCACGACTGAGCTTTGCCAAAACGCACCTTGAAGATTCTAAGGCCACATGGAAAAAGGTGTTATGGTCAGACTAAAATTGAATTATTTGGCCTCAACAACAAAGATATGTCTGGCGGAAATCTATCCAAATAATACCATTCCTACAGTAATGCATGGAGGTGTTTATATCCTGTTATGGGAGTGTTTCTCTGCAGCAGGAACTGGAGCACTTGTCAGGATAGAGGGAAAAATTAATGGGGCAAAATACCATCAAATTCTTGTGGAAAATCTGCTGTCCTCTGCCAGAAAGTTGTCACACAGCAAAAATGACCACACAGCTGTTTAAAGAGAAAAAGTTGAATGTTCTTGCATTGCCTAGTCAGAACCCAGACTTAAACTCCATTGAAAATCTGTGGAATGACTTAAAGACTGCAGTCCACAAACAGTCACCATCAAATTTAACTGAACTTGAGCAGTTCTGCAAAGAAGAGTGGGCAAATATTGCAAAGTCGAGATGCGAGAAGGCTGTAATTAAAGCAAAAGGCGGTTCAACAAAATACTGACACGAGGGGCTGATCCTTTTTCCAACTCAGTGATTCTGTTTTTGAATTCTTTTTATTTTTTTCTGACATGTTGGTGTTATATCTTTTACTTGGAGTAAATAAAGCTGGATACATTTCAGGCTGCAAAGAAACAAAATGTGATTATTTTCTATACCCACTGTAAATACATGGAATATAGTACAACAGCACAAAGGGGTGGTGATGGTAAAGTTATGCTTTCTGTAAAAGGAAAAATATGTCACCCAATTTGGAAGATAATAGAAATAAACATTAAAAGAAACATAATTGATACTACCTCACAAGGGGAACTTTTAGGGAAAAGGGCATCCTTAGATTAAGCATGTTTTATGCCTTTGGGCGCCAGTCCTAAAACCACTTCCACTTTTTTTAGACAAGCACACAATTCATATGAATAAAATAGGAGAGATGTTAAGAAATCCAGCCAAACAGATATCAAATACGAAAAAACATGTAGGTACTGGCAATGCCTTTGAAATTATTAATTTGTCATCTTATTAATTAACTGCAATTGAAAAATGGGTGTTACATGTAGGTTTAAATTCCTATCTAAGAAATGGATATATTCCAAGGTAAGGATAGCCACCTTTTTGCCAGGAAGCTGAAATTAAAATTCAGAATAAAGGACCTGCCATTTAATGCAATTAATTACCACATCAGTGGTTTTCAAATTGGAACAAGCTAAATTTGCAAGATTATTGTACTCTTAAAAGCCTAACCAATTTATGGGAGGAGGGAAATCTGATACAACATGAAGAGTCAGACTGAGGATTATTCCTCACCTGAAGATTATAGAAGTAAACCCAAACACTTTCTCCCAATTAATACAACTGCAAAAGTGGATCTGTTGGTAAAGTTTGTTCAAAAACACCAAACCATCATGTCAAGTAACCGACAGTTTTACTTTTTAGCAATGGCAAGCATTTCTAAACCTTCAAAATAATGAGCATTTAAAAATGACACCTTCTGATAAGGGAGGTAATATTGTGCTAATGGATGGGACACAATGGGGGATTTACTAACATTGGTGCGCACAGAATTTGGTGCAACTGTGCATAGTATCCAAGCTACTTCTAACTTCAGCTTGTTCAGTTAAGCTTTGCCAATAAAACCCAGACGGTGGTTGGTTACTATGCACAGCTACACCATATTCTATGTGCACCAGTTTTAGTAAATCAACCCCACAGTGCTTTAGCAAAGTAAATATCATTCAGCTAAGGTTTTTTTTTTTTTAATTGCTGATGGTTCCTATGATGTTGGACAGTATGGACATATATTTAAGTGATATTTTTTCTCATATATTATAATTAAGAATGCACCAATGCCGATATCGGTGCCGATAGAAAGTATTGAGTACTCATACTTGTGAAATATATATTTCTTTTATATGTCAAAGCTTAATTGAACAAGCTGAAGTTAGAAGCTAATTGGCTACCATGCACAGTTGCACCAGATCTTGCATTCTCCAGTTTTAGTAAATTAACCATATTGTCTGGTGCTTTGCTCCTGTGTGGGCATGCACTATTGATGAGGGAGAGTGGCGTCGACAGCATATACAGCCTGAGGATAGTATTGAGCAAGCGGTTTGGGCCAAGAAAAAGTTTGCGTGCCAAGTGCACAGTCAATATGTTGTTAGGAGTGGGGCTTAGAAGCTGGCCGTCGTGTCCTTAACAGAGAATGAGTCATCACTGTCATCAGCTGTCAGCGGGCTTTTCTGCAATACAAAATAGAAAAAACTGGCAAGGCATCCCACCCAGTCATTACTCAGCATGCAGCGTTCAATGATGTCACAAGGGGCGGGGCCACCAGGTGACATCGCCATGTGGCTCCGCCCCTTACCTATATAAGACCTGTGAAACAGTGGAGCCTGCAGTAAGTGGTCAGCCTTCATTAATGGCGGAACATTTTTTTTTTCTTTTTTCAAGTCCAGCGGTGGGATTTAAATAAAGAAATTGTCAAAAAATTGTCTACTGTTTTTACCCCTTTTTTGGTGAATGGGTAGGGGTACAATGTACCCCATACTCATTCACATGGGGGGGGCTTGGATCTGGGGGCCCTGTGTTAAATGGGGCTTCCAGATTCTGATAAGCCCCCTGCCCATAGACCTCCACAACCACAGTCCAGGGTTGTCTGGAAGAGGCCCTTGTCCCCATCAACATGGGGACAAGGTGTTTTTGTGTGGGGGGGAGCCTCCTAGGCTGCATGAATGAAAAAAGGTTTGGTATGGATTTTGGTGGGGTTCCACTTAAAATCCATACAATACCCAAAGGGCCTGATATGTACAGGGGGGGTCCATGCCATTTCTTTTAAAAAATGTTTGTATTGCCAGGTTCCAGCAATAGATTGCAGCCGCAAAGTACATTTAAATGCATTTTTTTTCTTTAGAAATGTCATTTTTGCTGCAGCATGCTCTATACATGCTACAGGTGCGCCACTCTACAGGCAGATTAAGGGGACCCCCCAGACACTATATTTAAAGGAATTTTTCATTTTTATGGTTTCACTTTAAGCAACAGTAAAATCAGTGCTCTGTTTTAAAACAAATTGCTTGATACATGTCCCCCAGGACAGTACCTGGGCCCCCATATGCTTTTTACAATATCTTACATATAACCCTTCAAAATGGGGACTTTTGATTTTTCAAATTCGGGTCCGTAGACTTCAATGGGGTTCAGATCTGAACTTTTTGAGATGTCTGGCTGTTCTGGTGCAAACCAAACCGAGGGGTGTTTGGCCGATTTCTACCTGAGAACAGCAAGTGGATTAAACTATTCAATAACAAAATGTAAGTCTTTTCTATAATATTATTCCACTTAGGTGCAATATTTAAGTCCCTCTCTTTTTTGTATTTGACTTTTAAATTAGTTAGGATGGTAGCACCATAAGAACATTCAAAATAGCGTGACTATGTCTATCTCAACATTTTAGATGGTTTCATTGTTTGCACTTTCTGTTTTTTTGTGTCTATAAATCCCCAAGCTTGCCTTCAGCATATTCCAAGGTAAGCTCATTGTCTGGGCAAGCATCAAGTGCTGTAACAAGTGTCCCATATCTGAGACCAGAGCATGCTAACAACCAGGCTTGCTATAATGTGTTATGAACACAGCCACTTGTGGTCTCCATTGGAAGATTCTAGGGCAGGATGACAATGCAGGAGCATGGTTGAGGGGCAGGGACAGAGTGTTGTCAGCCTACAATATGACATATCTGGGCACGGACATTCATGGCAGGATCACCAGATATTATTATATTAATGAAAGCTGCAGATTTTAAAATATTAAAAATGACTTTTCAAATTACATTAACATGTTAAAGGTTATATGAGATTTTAGGGATTGGGTTTACATATACTTTAATATCACATAGAATATTATCACTTATCAGTGTATTTCCTGTTTCACATGGGATACCTTTATCATTTGATATCAGCAGGCTTTCACAAAAAAGTTTTCACTTTTCAGAAAACATTCCTGTTACTTCCCTTACGTGTAAATAAAATATTTTAATTATGAATAGCTTCCTTTTTGCATTCCAGATAACATCACAATGGAAGGGCATTTTCTGCATTCTTCAGCCTGGTTTATTCGTGAACTTAATGTACATATTACAATGCGCTTATTTCCAAAACAGGCTCAGTGCTATCATTCAATGTGGTTTTACCCTTACATTAAGGTTTCAGAGTGTTAAGCGGGTGCTTTAACGAGTCATAATCCATGCAGACTGAAATACTCATTTTGAGTAGACTCATTTTATGCACAAAAAAACCTGAGACGTTTAAGCCAGCCTACAATGCTCTCACTGTGTTACAGTACCAGAGATACCCCCATTTGTTCAAAGCCCTTATGGTAAATACTGGATTAGTAACCTTTTGATGATACAGTCCAAAACCATAAAAGCAGCAGCACCTTCTTATTGCACAACAATGTAAGGTACATGCACTAGATCAGGCTTTGAAACAACTGTTGTACCTCGCTTTACATTTAGCAGCCATCCCTCTAGGCCACTTTATTGCACACTAGTACTTGTGTACCAACCAAATTGTATCTGCTGGGCAGGGTGGCAAGTCTCTAGTCCATAAATTGAACTATTTTGGCAACGTTTGAAATAAAGAATAATCTACTCCTTTTTTGAAGGGTTATGTTTGTATGTTTTAGGAGGAGGGTGTATTTGAGTGTCACATGGAAGGACAAATAAAAACTATGGTGTTCAGTTGAAGTAGACACAGCAGAAAACATTGCCTATTAAAGAAAAAAAATAATCTTGAAAAATTTGCTAAAAACTACATGGATATTTTACAGCAATGCTAGAGCAATGTTTTGTGTACAGATGAGAAAGGTGATTGTAACCTTATTGCTGCACTTGCAATAAAACAATTGAGTACTGTTCCTCATACTTTTTTATTTGCACTAATAGCTAACTAAGCTAACTATTCAGGACAAGCTATTGGGTTGTTTCCTTCTTTTCTGTCCAAACAGTACTCATACATGAGGTTTTAGCAAAATTTTAAGAACAGCAATCTCTGAGAAAAATAAAAAAAAACACACAGTAACAACAGTGACTCCTTGTCACAGATCATTAGTAAAAGCTGCTGCTGATTTGTTACCTGTAGTTCCAAAGACCAGCTGGCAAACTGTTCCTTGTTACGCAAATCAGCAGACAAGCTATTACGTTACTTTTAGTTCCACATCTTTACATGCAAGCTGTTCTGAATTTTGTAGTTCCACAAAGTGTGCTCTGTTCTTACCTTGTTCCTGCAAAGGACTGAGTGCTATAGGTGCTGGCTGGTCCCACCTGCTAATTAATATAATCAACTACACAGCTAGTTTCTGCCCAGCCTGGCTACCTGTCCCTTAGGGCCAGTTCACACAGGTCCGACATGCGCTCCAACTTCCGGAGCACAATCCGCATGACATGTCAAAATGAATGCTTCCCTATGAGAGCCATCTTAACTGGTCCGACCTGTGTCGGTCTGACTTTGAAAATGCTCCCTGCACTACTTTGGTCCAACTAGGGCAAGAGCTCAGCCCATTGATTTCAATGTAAGTCGCATCCAAGTCAGATCATCCTCTTTACTGATCTGACTTGTGGCATGCGACGTGTGCTCTGAGGATCTTGAAGAGGAACCCCACGCCAAAATTTAAAGAAAACGCCCCTCTCCCCAGAATCCATACCAAACCCTTATCTGAGCATGCAGCCCGGCAGGTCAGGAAAGGGGGGGAGAGAGCTAGCTCTGCACCCCCCCCCCACCTCAAAGCACTTTGTCCCCATGCTGATATATGTAAATGGTACATTTAAATTTAGTTTATTTAAATGGTAAATTTAAATGGTAAATTTAAAACATGTAAATGGGTGACCCGCCCCCTCTGACAGCACATGATGTCAGAAGGGGGCGGGTTCACTCGGTTATGTCACTGGGTGGCTTTGCCCCTTCTTATAAAAGAACTGTCATTGTGAAGACCGCCCATTCTGGGAGACGCGCAGGGGGCGGGCTGCAGCAGCGGGGGTGAAAGAAGAAGGAAGAAGAAGATGAAGATTGAAAATGAAGAGAGGAAGCAAGAAGACTAAAAGAATAAGCAGAAGACCAGAAGAAGGACCGGGCCAGGAGAAGATGGAGGAAGAAAGAAGAAAAGAGCTATTTTACACAATAAAGGACTTGTCAAAAACCGCCTCTTATTTTTTGTAACACTACACTCTGTTTTTGGTGAATGGGTAGGGGTATAATGTACCCCATACCTATTCACATGGGGGGCGGGATCTGGGGGTCCCCTTATTAAATTATTATAATGCACTGATATATAGTGTACACTCAGTATGCTGTGTGTGTGTATATATATATATATATATATATATATATAGTATCTGACAAAAGTGAGTACACCCCTCACATTTTTGTAAATATTTTATTCTATCTTTTCATGTGACAACACTGAAGAAATGGCACTTTGGTACAATGTAGAAGTAGTGAGTGTACAGCTTGTATAACATTGTAAATTTGATGTACCCTCAAAATAACTCAACACACAGCCATTAATGTCTAAACTGCTGGCAACAAACGTGAGTACCATCCTAAGAGAGATTGTCCAAATTGGGCCCAAAGTGAAAATATTTTGTGTGGCCACCATTATTTTACAGCACTGCCTTAACCCTCTTGGGCATGGAGTTCACCAGAGCTTCACAGTTTGCCTCTGGAGTCCTCTTGATTACATCACAGAGCTGGTGGATGTTAGAGATCTTGCACTCCTCCATCTTCCATTTGAGGATGCCCCACAAATGCTCAATAGGGTTTAGGTCTGAAGACATGATTGACCCATGCATCACCTTTACCCTCAGCTTCTTTAACAAGGCAGTGGTCATCTTGGAGGTGTGTTTAGGGTCATTATCATGTTGGAATACTGCAATGCGGCCCAGTCTCCGAAGGGAGGGGATCATGCTCTGCTTCAGTATGTCACAGTACATGTTGGCATTCATGGTTCCCTCAATAAACTTTAGCTACACAGTGCCGGCAGCACTCATGCAGCCCCAGACCATGTCGTTTGTACCACCATGTTTGACTGTAGGCAAGACACACTTGTCTTTGTACTCCTCACCTGGTTGCCGCCACACACGCTTGACACAATCTGAACCAAATAAGTTTATGCATGTTCTGTGTCTGCTTGTCTTCAACAAACTGGCTTTCTTGTGCATCATCTTTAGAAGAGACTTCCTTCTGGTCATGGTCATGCAGACCAGTTTGATGCAGTGTGCGGCGTATGGTCTGAGCACTGACAGGCTGACCCCCCACCCCTTCAACCTCTGCAGCAATGCTGGCAGCACTCATACGTCTATTTCTCAAAGACAACCTCTGGATATGATGCTGAGCATGTACACTCAACTTCTTTGGTCGACCATGGCAAGGCCTGTTTTGAGTGGAACCTGTCCTGTTAAACCACTGTATTGTCTTGGCCACATTGCTGCAGCTCAGTTTCAGGGTCTTTGCAATCTTCTTAAAGCCTAGGTCATCTTTATGTACAGCAACAATTCTTTTTTTCAGGTCCTCAGAGAGTTCTTTGCCATGAGGTGCCATGTTGCACTTCCAGTGACCAGTATGAGAGAGTGAGAGTGATAACTCCAAATTTAACACACCTGCTCCCCATTCACATTTGAGACCTTGCAACACTAATGAGTCACATGACACCGGGGAGGGAAAATGGCTAATTGGGCCCAATTTAGACATTTGCAGTTAGGGGTGTACTCACTTTTGTTGCCAGCGGCTTAGACATTAATGGCTGTGTGTTGAGTTATTTTGAGGGGACAGCAAATTTACACTGTTGTACAAGCTATACACTCATTACTTTACATTGTAGCAAAGTGTCATTTCTTCAGTGTTGTCACATGAAAAGATAGAATAAAATATTTACAAAAATGTGAGGGGTGTACTCACTTTGAGAGATACTGTATATATATATATATATATATATATATATATATATATATATATTCTTGCACTGCCTGACTGTATACAGATTGCCCCACCTATCTATCTATCTATCTATCTATCTATCTATCTTTATATCTATCAATCTTTTTTATTTTTATGTATGTATATCTATCTTTTTTTTTTTTCACACAGTAAAAACGCTATCTAGCTAAACTGCCTGTAATCAGGAACCTAAGCTCACTATCTATCTGCTGCCAACACACTACATAGAGCCACTGTACAAGCGGCTTTATATAGTGTGGGGCGTGGATTGAGGCTGCTGTGCAGTGATTGGCTAAAGGCACCCTGCCTTTAGCCAATCAAAGCTCTCACAGCAGGTCATGTGCATGCTTTGGCCAATCAGAGGGCGGCATTCCGCCGCCATTTGAATGCATTATGGGGTGCACAAAGTTTTCCGCGAACACCCCATAATGTTCGGGAAAACCCAAACAAACGAACACCCGATGTTCGAGTCGAACGTGAGTTCGACTCGAACGGGGAGCTCATCCCTACCAGCCATGTTCCCTGACTCATTTATTCCTCAGAGAATTTCTGCATTGGAGGAACATCTTCGTAGTCTTCGTTCCACTTGGGTACAGGTCCAGGAGTCTTTGCAACGTGCCAATGATAGGTAAAGACGCCATGCTGACCACAGACGCTTACCAGCGCCTTCTTACCAAGTTGGGGAGAGGGTCTTGCTTTCTTCTCGCAACCTCCGACTCCGTATTCCCTCACTGAAGCTTGCACCACGGTTTATTGGGCCTTTTCTTATTCTCTGCAAGATCAACCCAGTGGCTTACGCTTTAGACCTGCCTTTTAATATGCAAATTTGTAATGATTTCCATGTCTCCTTGTTAAAACCTCTGGCATGCAACTGCTTCACCACCTCGGTACCACGTCCTAATCCTGTTCAGGTTGAGAACCAAGAGGAGCATGAGATACAATCTATCATTGACTCCCATAGGTTCCGTGGGCGCATACACTACCTGGTTCATTGGAAAGGATAAGGTCCGAAGGAGCGTTCTTGGGTCTCATGCTCAGACGTACATGCTCCTGTCCTCCTCTGTGCTTTCCATAAACGTTTCCCTCTAACCTTGTGGCCTTGGGGGGGGGGTTGTTGAGGGGGGGTACTGTCAGGGCTGGGCTCAGCTCTCCCTTCTCAGAGCAAGCTGCTCAGCTGAGGGTTAATTGCCAGTCTCAGCTTCCACTCTGTCTCACCTGATGATCATATCCTGCCTTGTTAACAGCTTCCACACCGCGCACAGTATATTTACTGTGGCAGTGTGGATGCTTCCCGTGAATCGCCATAAATAAGCGGTGATCTGTGGGTGGCCACTAGGGGGCACGCACACGCGCCCGCCGTGCTCCTGAGG
Source organism: Glandirana rugosa (assembly GCA_018402905.1). NCBI lineage: Eukaryota > Metazoa > Chordata > Amphibia > Anura > Ranidae > Glandirana > Glandirana rugosa. The sequence goes on along the minus strand of BLSH010142204.1, from coordinate 1,035,552 downwards.
AGTGTGCCCGCGGCTCGGGCGGGCCCGATGTCCACCGGCGAGCCGCGATGAGCGGCCACAGCTAGAGAATGGGGAACCACCGATGTAAACACCACGGTTCCCCGCTCTGTCAGTGCGGACATTGGAGATTTACTGATCCCTGTCACTGGGATAAGTTAGGTCTCTTATGCTCATGGTAGCCCAGCCCCCCCACAGTTAGAACACACCCAGGGAACATAGTTAACCCCTAGATCTCCCCCTGCAGGTTAACCCCTTCACTGCCAGTGACATTTATACAGTAATCAGTGGACATTTAAATTTCTGATTGTTGTATAAATGTCATTGGTCATTGGTCCTCATACTATTCACCTGGTTGCTGCCATACATGACACCATGACACCATCTAAACCAAATAAGTTTATCTTGGTCTCATCTGACCACAGGACATGGATCCAGTAATCCATGTCCTTAGTCTGCTTGTCTTCAGCAAACTGTTTGCAGGCTTTCTTGTGCATCATCTGTAGAAGAGGCTTCCTTCTGGGATGACAGCCACGCAGACCAATTTGATTTTGATGCAGTGTGCGGATTATGCTCTGAGCACTGACAGGCTGACCCCCCACCCCTTCAACCTCTTCAGCAATGCTGGCAGCACTCATACGTCTATTTCCTAAAGACAACCTATGGATATGATGCTGAGCATGTGCACTCAACCTCTTTGGTCGATCATGACGAGGCCTGTTCTGAGTGGAACCTGTCCTGTTACACCGCAGTATGGTCTTGTCCACCATGCTGCAGCTCAGTTTCAGGGTTTTGGCAATCTTCTTATAGCCTAGGCCATCTTTATGTAGAGCAACAATTCTCTTTTCCAGATCTTCAGAGAGTTCTTTGCCATGAGGTACCATGTTGAACTTCTAGTGATCATTATGAGAGAATGAGAGCGATAACACAAAATTTAACACACCTGCTCCCCATTCACACCTGAGACCTTGTAACACTACTGAGTCACATGAAACTGGGGAGGGAAAATGGCTAATTGGCCCCAATTTGGACATTTTCACTTATGGGTGTACTCACTTTTGTTGCCAGTGGTTTAGACATTAATGACTGTGTGTTGAGTTATTTTGAGGGGACAGCAAATTTACACTGTTATACTAGCTGTACACTCACTACTTTACATTGTAGCAAAGTGTCATTTCTTCAGTGTTGTCACATGAAAAGATATAATAAAATATTTACAAAAATGTGAGGGGTGTACTCACTTTTGTGAGATACTGTAAATCAAGAATAATTTTTTTTTTTTTTGGTTGAACTGGATGGACTTGTGTCTTTTTTCAACCTGACTAACTATGTAACTATGTAACTATGTAATAATTTCTGACTAATGTAATTCCTATATATTCCTAGATTCCTATATTTCTAGAAAAGCAGTATCTGTGTATTTATGTGTAGAAGGACTTGCCAGGCAGTAGCTCCATGGTTTAAAAGGTAGCAATTCTACCTACCATTGCAGAGGTCCTGAGTTTGATTCCCAAGCAAGTCACTTCATGTAGAGATGTTGTTTGTCCTCTCAATGTTGTTAAACATAACTCCTGACTCAGGACCTTACCTAAATTATGTCTAAATGTAGTATTTATGTGTAAGAGGGTTCCACCACCATTGCAAATCTTGGCAGATACACTAGCTAGGCAAAAGTATTGGGGCGCCTGCCTTTACATGCACATGAACTTTAATGGCATCTAAGTCTTAGTCCGTAGGGTTCAATATTGATTTGGCCCACCCTTTGCAGCTATAACAGCTTCAACTCTTCTGGGAAGGCTGTCCATAGGGTTTAGGAGTGTTCTATGGGAGTGTTTGGCCATTCTTCCAGAAGTGAATTTGTGAGTTCAGGCACTGATGTTGGATGAGAAGGCCTGGCTCATAGTCTCCACTCTAATTTATCCAAAATGTGTCCTATCTGGTGGAGGTCAAGACTTTGTGCAGGTCAGTCAAGTTCCTCCACCCCAAACTCGCTCATCCATGTCTTTATGGACCTTGCTTTGTGCACTGGTCCAAATTGTTTGATGGAGGGGGGATTATGATATGGGGTTGTTTTTCAGGGGTTGGGCTTGGCCCCTTAGTTCCAGTGAAGGGAACTCTTAAGGCATTAGCAAGACATTTTGGGCAATTTCATGCTCCCAACTTTGTGGGAACAGTTTGGGGATGACCCCTTCCTGTTCCAACATGACTGCGCACCAGTGCACAAAGCAAAGTCCATAAAGACATGGATGAGGGAAGTTGGTGTGGAGGAACTTGACTGGCCTGCACAGAGTCCTGACCTCAACCAGATAGAACACCTTTTGGCTGAATTGGAACAGAGACTGCGAGCCAGGCCTTCTCATCCAACATCAGTGCCTGACCTCACAAATGGGCTTCTGGAAGAATGGTCAAACATTTCCATAGACACACCCCTAAACCTTATGGACAGCCTTCCCAGAACAGTTGAAGCTTTTATAGCTGCAAATGGTGGCCCAACCCCATACTGAACCCTGGGCTCACATTATAGTTTATGTGTGTATAAAGGCACGTGTCCCAATACTTAGGACAATATTTTGTATATCACTTGTGACACTGATCATGGCTATGGACTTAGGGCTTGTTCACACCACAGCGATGGACAAGACATATGCTCACTAGCTAAGTGGCTAGCAAATCCACCTGGCACCCCAGTGGTTGCTGGTTCACATCCCGGATATGCTAATGTTTGCGTATAAGTTTATATGTTCCCCCTGTGTGGGTTTCTCACCACAATCCAAAGACAGGCTGGCATTTTATTTGTCTCTTGTCCAAATAGTCTGTAATGTAAGCAAGTTATTTTGGGACTTTAAATTGGAAGCTCATTGCAGCCAAGGTCTTGGACATTTCAAATTGTAGGGTTTACACTGCACAGGTACATCTGGTTAGACAACCGTTGCTTGGATCAGTGTTTCTCAACTTCAGTCCTCAAGGCGCACCAACAGGTCATGCTTTCAGGATTTCCCTCAGATGAAACAGCTGTGGTAATTACTAAGGCAATGAAACTGATCAAATCACTTGTGCAAAATAATGGCAAGCCTGAAAACATGACATGATGGGGGAATTGAGGACAGGGTTGAGAACCACTGACTTAGAATTTTGTCCTGGAGTTATACTGATCTGATGAACATAGCCAAGGGTTAACATAGCAAATAGTATTAGGTATTGCAGCCCCTTGGGTGAAATCAATTTGAACAGACAGATTGAAAGATATTGGTGGGCCTGTACTTCTATTGGGCGTGTGCCAGTGTGCTAGCTTATATAAAGGGCTTCAGTAGGGGGGTTGGTTTGGCCTGACAAGAGGCCAGGTTTGTTGCTGTGGTTTTAATGGGATAAGGAATAATATTGTGCATAAAGACAAATGCCTCACTAGAGCTCTTTGCTGAAATTATTGTGCATTTTGACCATCAAATTGGATTGATTTGACCATGCTGTCCAATTGTGTGTATTGTTTGTCTTACCATGCATTCTTCTAGGAAAAAAAATACTCACCAATGTATGTGTGTAGAATGTGTGAGGGGGTGTTATTGTTTGAATATGTTCCCTTTTAAATATTATGTTGTATTGCTTTGTTAGAATGGCTGTTAAGTATCTTTCTATAATTTTGCAGCTAATAATGTGACGTGGGTGTTTAGTAGTTCTATGAAATGGGTGGGCTGTTATACACTGTGAAAGTGTATAACAGTGTACACTGTAAGGTTTAGTCCAATTTTAGATTGTAAGCTCCTATGAGCAGGGCCCTTAGAACCCAATTGCTAACTGTTTTGCTAAATGTAGCACCATATATACTGCAAATACTTTAATGGAAGTAAATATATACATATTTGTATTTCTGCTGGCAAAATAAAAGGAAATTGATTTTGCTTGTTTTTGTTCTCTTTTTTGTAACTTTTTAATTAGTTTTGGAAGGTGGTGGTTTTTGGGAAGTGGATTACCTTCCTTAGGCACAGTTCACACTGCTGCCGTGTCCGAGATCGGATGTGATTCGCACCACAGTGCAAATCACATGCGATCTCTGTGCTATGCAAATTCAGCCATACAGATAGTATGACTGAATTAGCATCGCATACCGACCAAACTCGCACAGGACCCTTTTTTGTTACGCAGCAGATTCGCATCACATGGGCATTCACATCCATGCACTCCGATTCCTGTCCAAATTTGCAGTTCGCAGTGCGATCTGCAAACTGATTTGGGGGTGTCATTAGCTTTCTATTGACAATCCCAGCAGATTGCATATGGCAGTGTGAACTGCCTGTAAATCAGGTGCGAAGCCGGAACCCGCAGTGGATTCACAGGGTTCCCGCAGCGCACCTGACTCGCAGGCAGTTCACACTGCCATATGGAAACTCCTGGGAGTGTCAATAGAAAGTTGACACCCCCAAATCAGTTTGCAGATCACACTGCAAACTCCAACAGGAATCGGATCGCATAGAATTAAACACCCATGCAATCCTATTTTAATGCAGAACTAAAAAAGGGTCCTGTGCGAGTTTGGTCTGATTGATGCAATTTCAGCCATACTCTCTGTATGACTGAAATCTCATCGCACATAAATTGCATGTGATTTTCACTGAAGTGCGGTGCGAATCGCATGCGATCTCGGGCAACTGTGCAGTGTGAACTGGCCCTCAGCCCCAGTTCACACTGGTGTGATGTGCGATATCGAATGTGATTTGCACCGCACTGCAAATCACATGTAATGGCTGTGTGATGCGATTTCATCCATACAGCTAGTATGGCTGAAATTTCAACACAGTCGGGCTAAACTCGCACAGGACCTTTTTTGTGTCAACAGCAGAATCTGATTGCATGGGTGTTCACGCTTATGTGATCCAATTCAAGTCTGAACTAGCTGTTCACACTGTGATATGTGAGCTATAATGGAGGTGTCATTAACTTTGCATTGACATTCCCCTCAGTTTGCATATAGCAGTGTGAACTGCTATGCAAGTCAGGTGCAATGTGGGAACCCGCAGTGGATTTGCAGGGTTCCCGCATGGCACTAGTGTGAACCAGCACTAGTAAGTGATCCTCTCATTTATATTTGCACAGTCCTTACAGATATACTTCAGAAGAAAAAATGCAGGCAGTGTAATGTGGCTGTAAACAGGAAGTGATGTGTGCACATGGGCTGGTGACGCCAAATAAACAAATCAAAGAACCACACCAAATATAGCTACCACATTCTCCCCTACATTGATCAAAAATGTAATTTCAACTTTCTTGCGGCTATAATGTGTTGTCCCCCCAATCCATATCAAGCCCTTTGGCTCAGGGATGGATTTTAAGGGGAAGCCCATGCCAATTTTTTTTACAAAACAGCGGGAGATCCCCCCAAAATCAATGCCAGACCCTTTCTGAGCATGCAGCCTGGAGGTCAGGCTGGGGGGACAAGCGAGGCATCTCCCTCCTAGACCATAACAGGCCACATGCCTTTAACATGGGGGGGTGAGTGTGTCCCCCCACCCCAATGCACCTTGTTCCCTTGTTAATGGGGACAGGGGCCTCTTCCCGACAACCGTGGCTGGTGGTTGTTGGGGTCTGCAGTTGGGGGGCTGATCGGAATGTGGAGGTCCCCATTAACAAGGGAGCCACCAGATCCTGGCCCCCCTATATGAATGGGTATTGGGTACATCGTACCCCTACCCATTCACATAAAAAGTGTAAAAATGTTTTTAAAAATGGAAACATTTTTTGTCCAATCTTTTATGTCAAAAATGTTAAAGTGTCTCGCGATGTACATCCTTGGTCAATAGGGATGGTGCCCCGGTTCGAGTCAAATGTATCCCGAACGTTATGGGGCGTTCGTGGGATATTTGAGCGCCCCCATAATGTAGTGAAATTGCAGGGGAATGCTGCCCACTGATTGGTCAAAGCATGCACATGACCTGCATGCTTTGATCAATCACAGCATGCTCTGCTGTGAGAGCCATGATTAGCCAAAAGCAGGGTGCCTTTGGCCAATCATTGCTCAGTGGGTCTGAGTCCTATCCCCCACTATATAAGGCCGCTTACACAGCAGCCGAATTTAGTGAAAACGTTTGTGGAGCTAGCAACAGGTTAGGCAGTTTAGTTAGTGGCGTGTAGTATACAGTGTAGATAGAGTATATACAGGCAGTACAGTGTAGATAGAGTATAAACAGTCAGTGTAGGCAGTGTAAGAATATATATGTATAGTATGGTATATATATATATATATATATAATATATATATACCGTCGTAAGTCTAGCCTTCTCGTGTGCAGACTTGAGGTCAGTGCGGTTATAGAGCATACGGCAGA
>BLSH010142204.1:954766-974189 GCA_018402905.1 Glandirana rugosa | reverse complement strand
TATATATATATATATATATATATATATATATATATATATATATATATATATATATATATATATATATATATATTTATATATATATATATATATATATATATATATATATATATTAATAAACTAAAAAACTTGGAAACAATTTAATAATTTAATGTTTTTTTCCAATCTATTATGGACCTTTAGAGTAGGCCAGTAAACACACAATAAGCTCTTTAATTCACTCTGCACCATATTTTTTGTTTTGGATTTGTATTTTAGCAAAAAGTAAGAAATATTTTTTTTTTTTTTGCAAAACTGTTGCTCTTTTTTTATTTATAGCGGTAAATCAGAAATGACGCAGAAATATCACCAAAAGAAAGCTCTATTTGTGGGAAAAAAAGGACGCAAATTTAGTTTGGGTACAACGTCTCACGACTGCGCAATTGTCAGTTAAAGTGACACAGTGCCGAATCGCAAAAAGTACTCTGGTCCTTCAGTGGGAAAACCTTCCAGGGCTGAAGTGGTTAAACACATTGTCAAAAGGTGTTTATGAGTTTATTTACAGTGCATATTTTTGTGAATGATAGACAAGGCCTTATTTACACTGGGGCAGATATCTGGGAGTCTCAACCCCACATTTACTGATAACAATAATACTAACATCTGCCATTGGCGATCCTCTCCGGCTGACTCTTGCTGCAAATGACAGTAACCTGGCCAGCAGCTGAATGACAAAAAATTGGCTGATGATATTGGTTGATACCATTGACCAAATATGGTCATGACCATCCAATTGCCTCTTGGGGGATCAGGAAGGATGTTAATAACAAACATTTGTTTCATTGGTATATGTACCCCATGTGAGTGGTCAGCTTTTTTACCAGCAGTTTGCAAATTGGCTTTAAAAAAAAGCCAGAAAAAATATTCTAGTATGTCTGCAGTTGTTCAGTCTTCTGAAATATTATATATACAGAGTGAATATTATATGTGACCTTGTGGTACTTTCAGGGGCCACAGTTGAGGCTCCCTACACCTCATAAATTTGTAATCCCTGGGTTAAAGTATATCTAAAGCTAAACTTTTTTAAGGAAATGGTTCAACCCCTGACAAGTTTCGCCAATTAGGTGTTGTTAATCCTGTTAAGCGACAAAGTGGCTCGATAACGCAAACCGCCATCATACGACGGCGGCTGCGAGATCGCGCACAGTGAGCGCGCGCGTGCCGCCGGAGGCGCACTTGCACGCTCACTGTGTCCTGGGGGGGCCAGGGAGTGGGTACGGCGGACTCGATCTCCGCCGGCTACCCGCGATGCCCCCCCCCCCCGGAGTGAAAGAACAGAGGTCCGTGTAAGTAAACACGGACCTCCGTTCTGTGAGAGGGGGAAGGGCTGTGATCACAGCCTTCCTCTACATGGAAGCTGTGATCACTTCCCTTCCCCTGTTAGGGCAGTCCCCACACAGTAAGAACACGCCCAGGGAACACAGTTAACCCTTAGAGCGCCCCCTCCAGGTTAACCCCTTCACTGCCAATGGCATTTACACAGTAATCAGTGCATTTTTATAGCACTGATCGCTGTATAAATGCCAATGGTCCCAAAAAAGTGTCAAAATGTTCCGACATGTCCGCCCCAATATCGCAGTACCGCTAAAAATCGCAGATCGCCGCCATTACTAGTAAAAAAAATTAAATAAATAAAAACCCCAGAAATGAATTCTCATCGTCCGTAAATGCGGCCACTTTTGCGCAAACCAATCCATAAATGCCGATTGCGATTTTTTTTATCACAAATATGAGGAAGAATATAAATCGGCCAAAACTGATGAAAAAAAATGTTTTTTTGTATTTTTTTTTTGGATTTGTATTTTAGCAAAAAGTAAGAAATGTGTTTTTTTTTTTTGCAAAATTGTCGCTTTTCTTTTGTTTATAGCGGCGATCAGAAATGACGCAGCGGTGATGAAATACCACCAAAAGAAAGCTCTATTTGTGGGAAAAAAAGGACGCAAATTTTGTTTGGGTACAACGTCACACGACCGCGCAATTGTCAGTTAAAGCGACGCAGTGCCAAATCGCAAAAAGGGCTCTGGTCCTAAAGTTTGAAATCCTTCCGGGGCTGAAGTGGTTAATAGGTTTATAGCACACTTTTTGTCAAGCAAATGAATCTGAAAGCAGGTAAAAGATGAGTGACATTCCAGGGACTCTTTTTTTTTAAGTTGCAGCCTTTGGCCATCCACAAACATTCCTTAGGAGATACAGAAAGAGAGATATAATCTACATTATGTAAAAGTCTCATGCTGGGACTTGCAGTTCTTTAAAGCCTTTCCTTTTTCTCTTTGTGTCTGTGTAGCACCCTCTACCTTAGGTAGGTTCTAGAGGTGGTTTTGTAAGGAGAGGTAAATTTAGGTAGGCCTGTTTGTTTTGATCCTGGGCAGGGGAGTGGCTGGTGAATCACAGGTGGCGACACCTCTCGGTTACCTCCGCTTTGCTTCTAGAGGGTTCTAGAAGAAAGGGTGGGGAAGAGGGGTGGAGCTGCCTGGGGTGTTTGGGGAGCCTTGAACAATCCCAAACCTGGCTTGGCAGGGGGCAGGCCTCCTCAAATACCTAGGGTCAGCCCAGCTAGGTAGGAGAGTTCAGGTGGAAGAGCTGGGAGATGGAGCACTGGTTTCAGGGACCTTTGAGGGAGCCCCCAGTCTGGGGGGGTGACCTTGGGTTTGGGAGTGGAAGGGACCCCTCATCACATCCAGGGGGGGTTCTGACCCAGGAGCAAGAGAGAGTGCAACGGAGTGGTACTGCAAGTCTACAGTAAGGATCCACCAGGTGTCAGTGAGTGCAACACACCTGGGAATGTTGGAAGAGACATGCCAAAGCAGATTGGGCAGAGAGCGACAGTCTGAGAAGGGTGCAGAACCAGCTGGGACTGTGGGGTCACTTGGGCAGCGGAGTTGGGTCACTGCAGTCAGGAGGGCTGGCGGCGGGGCCTGAAAAGGGACTGACTGGGAGCAGTAGTCCACCGAGGCTAGCTAGCACACTTTTCACCATTTTGCCCATGGTCCTTGCTTGTTATGGGCGGTTCATTTAGGCCTGGCTAGAGCCGGAGGCAGGCCTCACCGTGTGCTAAACAAAAAGATTAAGAAAGCCCCCCGTAAGAGCAACACTAGTAATATAGGTGACACAGGGATAATTGACTGTCACCTTTTGGCCATTCATCTATATTAGACGCAGTCCCCAGAGCAACTAGAACCAAAACAATAATGAGGTGAAAGCACCCAAGAGCTCATGATGGGACACACCGACCATTTAAAAGGTATAGTTTATTAGTGTTGATTAAAATACAAAAACCACCACGCATGCACAATTTAAAAAAGACAACGTTGTCTAAAAGTAAACAGGAGACCAGAAGCCGGCTGCATACACCCAGTAACCACCTCATACATACACCTACTGGAGGACTCGTCGGGTATCTTGTGCAAATAAGTCTGGGATATACAAGGCTGTAAATATGGGTGTGCACAACACCTGGTCCATGGAGGGGTGCAATTGAGTGTTCCACGGAGCTGGGGGGCAAACAATAACACTGTTGCAGGTGACTGGCAATAGGTTCAAGTGCCACACTCAGACTGACTTGGCCGCCCTGCAATAAGCAATCCCCAGTTGAACAATACACCAAGTCAAGGGCTGACAGTAAGAAGCACAGCGGCTTGAGTTAAGGCAGAGTGACAAACACTTGGTTAGAGAAGCACAATGCAGTCTCACCCATCTTCACCAGGTTGACCGGCCACTGTCCATCAGGGGTAGTCGCTGCCGCTTCAGTTGTCACTGATGAAAGCCGTGTCGCCCATGCGGGGACGCTGGGTTGCCGTGCTGCTGAGTTGGGGGAGTGGCTGTGTCAGTCACCTGCTCATGTGGGAGAGGTGGGGGTGGTCAGCTGGGGGTTCCTGACAAGCGGGAGGACGCGTACCCATGTGCTAGCTAGGCCATAGAAGTGTTGTGCAGGATAGAGGAAGAGGAGTTAACTGTGAGCGAGATTGTTCTGGAGGAAGAGGAGTTAACTGTGAGCAAGATTGTGCTGGAGGAAGAGTGAAGAGTATATACAGGAGTGTATATATGCTGTCCCATCCAAGAACTGTTGATTTACTGGGCATCCCATAATTCCCTATACTCCATCCAAGTTAAATCCCCTAATAAAATAACAAAAACACAAGTACCGGCCGGCCTTGACTCCGGATGTATGGAAAAATGTGACTGGCTGGGCAGAGTGACAGGTGAACCACTACAACCAGCAGCTCCGACGGGGGTACCACTACATCTGTATTTGTTATTATGTAGAGGAAAATAAAAGATGGGATGAGATTCCATCCATGATTTGTTTGCCCTGCACTCACCAATGTCTCGTGCTGGGTAAACACAAATCTAAATTCAGCGCTTTAGCAGGGACTGGATTCATTTGGATTTGTGTGTTGCTGTCCCTGTTTGACAGAAATTGATCGATAGAATGACTTCTGTCGAATGGGACTGTTGGAGAACTTTAAGGCTGGGTTCACACTGTTGTGCAGAGGGGCTCACAGCAGGGTCCGGTGCGTCCCTGTTTTCCGTTTCACATGCCTTTGTCACATGCCTGATGAAGGGATCCTGTATGACTCTGAAACGTTGCACTGCTCTGTGATGTAATCATGTAATAAAAACCCATTTTTGGACGCTTTCTTGTCGATCAATGGTGTGCTGGCAAATATTTCTGTTGTTCTCCATTTCAGGGACAAATCAGGCCCGAATTTTTGGCTTATTTTGAACCTGAAATGGATCAGAAGACACACAGGACTATTCTGCAAACTGCTCCGCAGTGATCAGGGAGCTGCGTGAACTGGTTCCATTGAGAGCCTGACATGTGAATTGGATGCGGAGAAACCCGAATCCAATTCGCACCAGTGTGAACCTAGCCTAATTTGATCAACCACTGCAGACAATTGGTGCAGTGCTGATCAGTGAATTCTGACAGCAGGGGAGTCTCTGCTGTCAGAATATAATAGCACAGAAACTATTTCCTCCATCTACCTCACCTGTGTGGATGGGTGAATCAATTTTTCTTTTTTTTTCATTCAGCCCACAAGCTGAACAAAAAAACTATGTGCGTATACCCAGATTTAGAATAGCCCTGCCTGGGATGGGCTTAATAGTAGTAGTGGTGGTAGTAGTAGTACCCAATAGTAGTGTTATCTTAACCCCTTCAACACCGCGCGCAGTATATTTACTGCGGCAGTGTGGACGTGTCCTGCAAATCACCATAAATAAACGGCGAATCGCAGAGTGGCCGCTAGGCGAGCCGCGATGAGCAGCCAGAGCAAAAGAATGGGGTACCGCCGATGTAAACAAGGCGGTTCCCCGCTCTGCCAGTGGGGACATAAGAGATCTACTGATCCCTGTCACTGGGATCAGTTAGATCTCTTATGCCCATAGCAGCCCAGCCCCCTCACAGTTAGAACATGCCTAGGGAACACAGTTAACCCCTTCACTACCCCCTGCAGGTTAACCCCTTCACTGCCAATGACATTTACACAGTAATCAGTGGATATTTACATTTCTGATCGCTGTATAAATGTCATTGGTCCCAAAAAAGTGTCAAAATGGTCCGACTGGTCCGCTGCAATATCGCAGCACCGATAAAAATCGCAGATCGCCGCCATTACTAGTAAAAAAAAAAAATAAAAACCCCAGAAATTAAATCTCTTCATCCGTAAACACGGCAACTTTTGCACAAACCAATCAATATGACCAAAAATATGAGGAAGAATATAAATCGGCCAAAACCGATGAAAAAAAATGTTTTTTTATATTTTTTTTTGGATTTGTATTTTAGCAAAAAATATGAAAAATTGTTTTTTTTGCAAAATTGTCACTCTTTTTTTGTTTATAGCGGCAATCAGAAATAACACAGAGGTGATCAAATGCCACCAAAAGAAAGCTCTATTTGTGGGGAAAAAAGAAAGCAAACTTTGTTTGGGTACAACATCGCACGACCGTGCAATTGTCAGTTAAAGTGACGCAGTGCTGAATCTCAAAAAGTGCTCTGGTCCTAAAGGGGGAAATCCTTCCGGGCGTGAACTGGTTAAAGAAAACAGGCACCAAGCCATGTAGTTAAGGCAATTTAATTTATTTGCAAAAAAAGAGGGGATTTGGGACTTTAAATGATGTAAGTCTAGCCTGACTAAAAGATGAGTCAATGTAAGAAGACATGCTTTATCCTATACATTGAAAAACATGACATAGTAAAATGAGTACATACATAACCCCCTCTTTTTGTTTCATATTAATAGGGATGGAGGTATGCCAGCAGTTATCAAGGAGTCTGTGACCTTATATTTCTTTTGTATGCAGTCCCAGGCATCTTCATTTAAGACCTATACTATTACTGAGTTTACACACACATTGCACGCAGAAATTTTTTCATATGCGGTCAAGTCTGTCTAACCTCTTGTGATCTGGCGGGCTGGTTGGTGTTCACTACCTGGGAGCTGTGAGGCACACTGGGTGTCCTCCCTCTCCCCTCCTGACCACCCTTGTTTGATGCGGGGGATTGGGCGGGCTTGTCCTACTGTGCATCGGCCCCACGCGTCCCCACGCCATGCACACAGTGCCCTCTCTGGGCGTCTTGTTGCTGGCATAAGTAGGGCTTTAATCTTGGCCAGCACATGGAGAGATGCGTCTCACTGTTGCGGGTGGCTTCGGTCGCTCTGAAGGGAGGGCCTCCCCTTTCTTGCTGAGCCAGCGTGACGCTGGGAGGAGCCCATTTGGTCATGCTGAGCACATAAGGATCCTCAGTTCACTCTGCTAATTCTCTTGGTAACACCTCCAGCAGCATACTGCACAGATCTGTGTATCAGCTTTTTCTGTCACAGCATTTGGTAATCACCTGGCTGGGCTTTCAGTCCATGCCTTTTAGTGTTTGATTGAAGAGAGCACTGGCTGGTTTTCCTCTTTTTTCTTATATCCTATGCACTTTTCTTTTCCTTAGAGCAGCTATGGCTTTTTTCACTATTTTCACCCTCTATTGTATTTACCCTCCATCATGGTGTTGGGCTCCAATCACTGTTCAATACTTTCTAACATTATTATATACCTTCATGTATTCAGTCTACCTGATTTATTCACTTTTACAGAATTGGAGCCCAAATGGATTTATTTTTGGTCATTTGTTTTCTTTTCCTCTCGGGATCATGATGTGTGTTCGGCTTTCCTGTGGGCCCCTTCCTCAGTAGGGATGGGCGAACGGTTAGGCCGGAACATAAGTTCAGGCCGACCTTTCATTGTTCCGACGTTCGGAGAATAGCCAAACAGTTTAACGCCATATAGTTCTGTGTGTGTTACTGCAAGTTTAACACCATATAGTTCTGTATGCTTTACTGCCAGTTTAATGCCATATAGATTTGTGTGCGTTACTGCCAGTTTAACGCCAAATAGTTTTATGCGTTACTGCCAGTTTAACGCCATTTAGTTCTGTGTGCGTTACTGCCAGTTTAACGCCATATAGTTTTGTGCGTTACTGCAAGTTTAACACCATTTACTTCTGTGTGCGTTACTGCAAGTTTAATGCCATATAGATTTGTGTGCCTTACTGCTAGTTTAACGCCAAATAGTTTTATGCATTATTGCCAGTTTAACGCCATATCGTTTTGTGTGCGTTACTGCCAGTTTAACTCCATATAGTTTTGTGCGTTACTGCAAGTTTAACGCCATTTACTTCTGTGTGCATTACTGCAAGTTTAACACCATATAGTTCTATGTGCGTTACTGCCAGTTTAACGCCATATAGTTTTGTGCGTTACTGCCAGTTTAACGCCATTTGTTTCTGTGTGCGTTACTGCCAGTTAAGCGCCATATAGTTTTGTGCGTTACTGCAAGTTTAACGCCATTTACTTCTGTGTGCGTTACTGCAAGTTTAATGCCATATAGTTCTGTGTGCGTTAGTGCCAGTTTAACACCATATAGTTTTGTGCATTGCTGCATGTTTAACGCCATATAGTTCTGTGTGCGTTACTGCCAGTTTAACGCCATATAGTTTTTGCGTTACTGCAAGTTTAACGCCATATAGTTCTGTGCGTCACTGTATGTTTGACACATTATATTGCAGTATATTATAGTGTATCCGTGAAGTGTGTCTGTGTAGTGTGAGTACTCAAATTAAAGTGCACCAAACACCACTTTATATTGATTAAAGTGCATCTACGTACAGATTTCTACTTCTTCTTTGCTAATAAGTACCGCCCCCTCCCTACCAATAATGTCTGGGAGGACAACAAGGAGAGGCAGATGTTCCCGTGGCACTGTAAGGGGGCCAGCAACAAATGTGTCCACAGGCAAAGGTGGACGTGGTGGTCAGTCCTCAGGCAGGGCATCATTTCCTCTTTTTAGCGAGTTTGCCCGTGCTATCCAGCCACAGCATGCAGGGGAGGTGGTGGACTGTCATACTAAACCTTCCTCATCCTCCTCATCCTCTGTCACGCAAGCAGAGACAAGTGTGCAGTCCCCTGCAGTTGCCAGAGTGGATAAACCTGCCTCCTTGTCCACATCTATTCCTGCCATAGCCCCAACATCAGTCCAATTAAAGGTAGGAACACACCGCTCAAGCCGACAACCAGACCCACGTAGATGCACGCCCCGGCTCGCCACCGCATTGCATGTAGACTCAAAAGGAAGGGTAGGCGGCACTCCACAAATAAATTTTAGCAGCTTGAAATTTTATTAATCAAATAGCTATGCACAGGAAAGGAGGTAGACGCTTTTCACTCCTACACCACAAGCTTAATCATTACAAGCTCAATGATTACAAGCTACAATGATTAAGCTTGTGGTGTACGAGTGAAAGGCATCTACCTCCTTTCCTGTACATGGCTATGTCACGCACCTGGTGGTGGAGTCTGCCTTATGCAGGAAGCAACCACTCTTGCGGCCCTGGTTCAAGGGTCCCTGATAGAGCAGACAGGGAGCACAGGAGCTCAGGGGGGGCACGAGGGCTGGACAGGATCCCTGGTGGTGGTATGGAAGGTCCAGTGAAGCTTGTGCAGGTAGCGGGTGGTCGTGCGGGCCGGGTCGGCAACTGGCTGGCAGTGCGGTACAAAGGGTTCAGGCAGAAGAGTCATCGGGTGCAGGCAGGGTCATTAACGTGCTGGCAGCAGAAGTACACCGGGATCAGGCAGAAGAGTTGTCGTGGGCAAGCTGGAGTCGGTGCAGGCAGAAATCAACAAGGTCAAGGTCAAGCCGGGTCCCAGGAACAGATACTCAGGAAATCAGGTCGCTCAGGAATACTCACACGCTGTAGAACAGACAGCACTGGCTGCTGGGTGCTGTGAGCTTAAATGGGGCCATTTGGCACCGCTTCCGGTGCGTGCACACGCACACGGGCACGCGCACAGGTGCGTGGGCCCGCGCGAACGCGCACAGGCGTGTTCACAAGCGCCAAAACTCAAAAATAGCAGTCTTTTTCCTAAAAGGCTATTTGATGAATAAAATTTCAAGCTGCTAAAATGTATTAGTGGAGTGCCGCCTACCCTTCCTTTTGAGTCTACATAGCCCCAACATCAGCCATGGAGGAGTCAGCTGAGTTATTTGACCACAGCATCAGCCACTTGCTCCTTGATGATGCCCAGCCATTACTGGATTCAGATGTTGGTTCTGGGGTTGAAAATTACAGGAACATGAGCCTAGAGAGAGGGGGGAACACTGGTAGACAAATTGGCATTCATGTTCCCCCAGCCGCAGCATATTGCTAAGTTGTCTCCAGTGGTAATGATGATGATAAAGATGGAGGAGATAGAGATGATGATGATGATAAGGTCACTGATGCAACTTGGGTGCCAGATAGAGCAGAGGAGGAAACTGAAGGTGAAGCGGCACAACCCCAAGGAGGCCAACTTCAAGAAAGAGTAGAGAGCAGCTACCCTATTCCATCACATTCTGCAGCTGTTATCTACCAGCCCACTTCCCAAAGCTCAGCTGTCTGGGCCTTTTTCAGCACATCTGCAGCAGATCGCACTGTTGCTATCTGCAAACTGTGTCTCAGGCACATCAAACGTGGCAAAAACACCAGCCATTTGGGTACCACATGCCTAACAAGTAGAGTTGAGCGAACCCGTGGATGTTCAGGTTCGGTGGGTTCGGCCGAACTTCGGAAAAAAGTCCGGGTTCAGAACCGAACGTGACCCAAACTTTACCCCAAACCCCATTGAATTCAATGGGGACCCGAACTTTTCGGCACAAAAATGACTGTAAAAGAGTCCTGGAAAGTGCTAGAGGGCTGCAAAATGATTTTAGAACAATAATCTGTCCCTTACAGCAACAGCAGGAACCTGACCCTATAGAACTAGAAGATGATTTTAGAACAATAATCTGTCCTTCTAAGTAGTAGACTCTACCTAGTCCAGTCAGATCTTTCTGTAATGCAAGATGAGATCTGCAATCTGTCCCTAAAAGCAGTAGTAGTAGTAATCTCTACCTATCTATCTGCAATCTGTCCCTAAAAGCAGTAGTAGTAGTAATCTCTACCTATCTATCTATCTGCAATCTGTCCCTCACAGCACCGGCAGCATCCTCTCCCTACACTACCCAGAGAGCATGTGACATGCAGCACTAAGTGACTCCAGCTTATAAAGAGGCTGGGTCACATGATGCACTGGCCAATCACAGCCATGCCATTAGTAGGCATGGCTGTGATGGCTTCTAAGGGCAAACCAGTGAAAGGCTTGTTGATTGGCTGCCCTGCAGCTATTCAACATGCGTGATCACATACCCAAACCCAGAACTCGAACCCAAACTTTTTTTCAAATGTCCGGGTTTGGGTCCGGGTCACGAACACCCCAAAGTTCGGTATGAACCCGAACTTTACAGTTCGGGTTCACTCAACTCTACTAACAAGGCATGTAACTTCCAACCACTCAGCCCACTGGCAAGAGCACCTAAAAGCCACACAAAAGGGGCAAAAATCTGTTCCTCCTCCTCCTTACCTACTTCAGTCTGCCCCTGCTAAACCGAGTCATGACCACTCAGCAGCCTCCACTGACAGGGATGATGGTATAGCACAGGGTGTCCCAGGTCCTAGCAGCACATCTGTAGCAGCACACCACCAGCAGTAGAGTGTAGATGGCAAAATTCTCTGCCCCATCTGCTGCAGTGTTAAAAAAAATACATTCCCTGCCACCCACATGCCCAGTGTCTAAATGCAAGCTTCTTAAAGCTGTTGGCTCTCCAACTTCTGCCTTTCAGCCTGGTGGATTCTGCCCCCTTCCGTGAATTTATGTTCTGTACCACAATGGCAGGTTCCTAGTCACTACTACTTTTCACGGAAGGCCGTTCCATCTCTCTACTATCACATGGAAGGGAATGTTCTGGCATAATTGGGCAAGTCAGTCAGCCGCAAAGTCAGCTGCAAAGATATATTTCGTTCACAGCACACTGGGTAACGCTGCTTGCAACTTGGAAGGATGCAAGACAGGGCTCGGTGCTGCAGCTTGTTGTGCCCCCATGTCGCCATACAGCTGGTGTTGATGATGTCAGACCTGTGAGCTCTACCCCCTCCTCCTCCTCCGCCACCTCCATGCCCTCCTCTGCAGAATTGTCCTATAAACCTTAGGTACCCCCTAAGCCTCCAAAGGGCTATTCCATGAGTCAGGTTAAAATGTGCCATGCAGTGCTTCAGCTGGTGTGTCTAGTGGACAGGAACCACACAACACACTGGAGCAGAGATTCCTGCAGCTCTGCAGGGACAGGCCCAGAGGTGGTTCTCACCACGCTGGCTGGAGCCAGGTATGGTGGTGTGCGATAGTGGCTCAAACCTCCTGTTCGCCCTTAGACAGGGAAAGTTGACACAAGCGCCATGCCTGGCACATGTACTCAATTTGGTGCAGTGTTTCCTAAATACATACCCAGGGTTGGAAGATGTGCTAAAGCTGGCCAGAAGAGTCTGTAGCCATTTCAGGTGGTCATACACAGCCAGTGCTCGATTGACTGAAATTCAGCGGGAATTCCACATGCCCGTGAACCGCCTGATTTGTGACTTGCCTACCAGGTGGAACTCGACTTTGGCAATGCTGCAGTGGCTATACATGCAGCAGAGGGCCGTCGACGAATACCTGTGCAAGTACGGCATGACGACAGGCTTTTTTTCCCCACGCCATTGGCTGATTATTAAGGATGCATGCACAGTACTGTCACCATTTGAGGAGGCAACAAGGATGGATCTGCGTGGCATTATGGACAGGGCACTGGAGGCAGAGCAGCAGGTGGAAGAGGACTTCCTTTCCTCTCAAGACCCACTTTATCCAGACACCATCATTCCTATGTCACAGAACATACATGAGGAGAGAGGGGAGGGGGATGAGGAGGAGGATTCTGGCACTTTCGTAGGCTTTGAAGAAGACATCATGTGTCAATCTGTAAGCGATGACTTTCCAACCCCAGGACCCTTGGGAGTAGTACGTGGCTGGGAGGAGGAAGTTCCAGATGCTGTCATCCTGAGTGACCCCAAGAAGTCTGCTTCTCAAGCCTCTGCAAATTTGAGGCGCATGGGCAACCTCATGCTTCAAAGCCTGCGAAAGGACCCAAGAATACGTGGCATAAAGGAGAAGGAACGTTACTGGTTGGCAGCCCTCCTTGACCACCGTTATAAGGGGAAGGTTTTAGAACTCATCCCGTCCCCACAAAGAGTGCAGAAGATTAAATCTCTTGAGGACACGTTAAAGAGGATTTTATTGAAGATTTTTCCAGACTCCAGTAGGTTACAGTGTCGTGGAAAATTTAGTTTTGAGGCTTCTGTGAGAGAGGAGTGTTGGAGAAGGCATCCGCCTAAGTAATGCATTTCGCCCAGGGCTGTCAGCTTCCATTCCCATCAGCAGCGTCTGCATCACATGGTGGACGATTACCTCCGGGGCAAAACAGAGATGGAGAGCTTTCCAGTTGACGATCCACTGGCTTACTGGGTCATGAGAATGGACCACTGGCCAGAACTTGCCCAGTATGCTATTTAGTTGTTGGGCTGCCTTGCATGCAGTGTGCTTTCAGAACGGGCATTCAGTGCTGCAGGAAGTTTTGTTACTGATCATAGAACGCGTCTGTCCACAGACTCCGTGGACCATTTAACTTTGATCACATTGAATCAGTCCTGGATTACCAGCTATGAAGTCCCTGATGCCGATGTCAATGATTAAGTGTTTTTGGGATGTGGAATCTCTGCAGGACTTCGAGGCTGCCTAGCTTTGAGGGTGTTCAATCATTTCATCTGGAAGAATGTTTTTGGTATAGGTTTCATGGGCACAATTAACACCCCAAGACCAATTTTTCAGCACCTGTTTGATAGGTGCATATCATTGCAATTTTTTTTGCCTTCAAGAGCACCTCTATAGGGTTACAGTGGGAAGGCGCCATTGACACCCAAAGGCCAATTTTTCTGCACCTGTTTGACAAGTGCATATCATTGCAATTTTTTTTACAGAAAGGCCAATTCTTGCTTTCATCAAGAGTACCTCTATAGGGTTATGGTGTGAAGGCACCACCGACACCCAAAGCCCAATTTTTCCGCACCCATTACTTCTATCCTAAGTCAAAGTGACACCAGAATTTATCCAAAAAATCTCTAATCTTGTTCCCAGTGCACTACATTGTGACCTCTTTGTACACACTGGCTCCCCAGCTGTTGCTGAGCAAAATAATGGTAGCTTGCAGGGAAAATGTCATTTTTTTGGCTTTATAAATGCAATTATTGCTGCAGCAGATTCTAGACATGGAACAGATCTGTCATTTTACAGGTAGGCTAAGGGAACCCCCTAGGCACTATATTGGAATGAATTTTTCATTTTTATGCTTCCACTTTAAAAATCAAAAATTACTGCTCATTTAAAAATGACAGTTTTTACAAACTTTTTTTTCATTGATACATGTCCCCCAGGGCAGGACCCGGACCCCTATAACCATTGTATGCCCAATTACTTGCATCTAAGCATTCAAAATGGGCATTTTTGATTTTTGAAGTTCGGGTCCCATTGACTTTAATGGGGTTCGTTATTCGGGTCCGAACTTTCGAAAGTTCTGGTGCGAGTCGAACAGGGGTCCGTTCGGCCCATCCCTATTCCTCAGCTCCCAGGATGAACATTGTAAGCAGCCATCAGTTCTCAGGTTCACATGGTCCAGACTTAGTTGACATGTAAGTATTCAGTGGGATGAGCTAATTTCTCCTTTCCTTTACATATATAGTCTCCCTCGTGTTTGGGTGTAACATTGGACCATATTGTTTTATTTATGCTTTATTACAGTTATTGGTGCACTCGCCCCCGATGATGTGGTAGGAAACCGCAAAACTTTCGTCGGGCCAATTTTGATGCACTATTTTCTATTCATATGTTTATTTCATCTACTCCCAAGTTACCCCACCATTTTGCTTTTCATGCGATTTTATATCATGGTCAACTGCCCTATGTCTCAATATGTCATCTCCAAGTTGCTATGATTGTTTTTATGTATATCTGGTCAATAATATGTGATTGATATGCTTGTTTTACCATGTATGTACTCATTTTACTATGTCATGTTTTTCAATGTATGGAATAAAACATGTCTTCTTACATTGATTCATGTTTTAGTCATGCTATACTTACCTAATTTAAAGTCCCAAACCCCCTCTTTTTTGCATATAGATTCAGGAATGGAGATGTGTGACTCCACACATCTCATTTAAAGTCCCAGAACCCCCCTCTTTTTATTTCAATTTAATGTATTGTCACCCAGTTTTTCAATGTATGGAGTAAAACATGTCTTCTTACATTGACTCATCTTTTAGCCATGCTAAACTTACCTCATTTAAAGTCCCAACCCCCCTCTTTTTTGCATATAGATTCAGGGATGGAGATGTGTGACCCCACACATCTAATTTAAAGTCCCAGAACCCCCCTCTGTTTGTGTAACTAGGCAAACATAAAACGGATTAACAATGGTATAACACAATTTAGCCTACAAAGTGATTAACAGTAGGGCCTAGGTATAAGATGACACTTGGGGTCCAGATCAGCATAAACAGTAGCAAGGCTACCTCAAGTGGAGCAGTAGTAGTGAAGTTCTAAATCTACTGAGTGCTGGAACTATACTGCCAGAGCACATTTATGGTGGCGATGCTAGTCCTAGACCGACTGGATATGCAGGAAAACAGGGGAACAAAAGAGGCTTGCAGAATAATTATTACAGGAGGGGCAGCCCCTTTGGGGTCTATTTCTTATGTGTGTTAATTTATTCTAGTGGCTAGAATACACAAATATTCTAGCCAATAGAATGAGTTTATGCTTAAACGCTCCTAAATGTCACAAGCACATACATGTGCATAAATGCACTTAAACCCTTAAAGCACGAGCTTAGAGGCATTTAGAGGCCTTTTTGCAGCTAAAATGCCTCTAAACTTCATATGCTCGAGTAAATGAGGCCTTATTGTTGCATTATAGTACCACATATTGCTGCAACACACATACCTCTGATGTCCTGCAGTGCTGCTAATTTTGAACGGTGACGGCACCTAACTAACTAAACCAACACACTTCCAACGCACCTGTGTTGCAACACATGATTAATGCCCTACTGTGTATCAGAAAATATAGTGAAGATCTGATGTCCACTTTTTTTTTTTTTTGCAATTTGGTGCATTAGTAGACCATGTAAATGAATGGGCTGCCTTAACACAACACACCTTAACACGTGACATAATGTGTTAAAGTGCATTATCTTGCATTCATTAAAGTACCACATTGCAGTGGATATACAGTATCTCACAAAAGTGAGTACACCCCTCACATTTTTGTAAATATTTTATTCTATCTTTTCATGTGACAACACTGAAGAAATGACACTTTGCTACAATGTAAAGTAGTGAATATACAGCTTGTATAACAGTGTAAATTAGTTGTCCCCTCAAAATAACTCAACACACAGCCATTAATGTCTAAACCGCTGACAACAAAAGTGAGTACACCCCTGAGTGAAAATGTCCAAATTGGGCCCAATTACCCATTTTCCCTCCCCAGTATCATGTGACTCATTAGTGTTACAAGGTCTCAGTTGTGAATGGGGAGCAGGTGTGTTAAATTTGGTGTTATCGCTTTCACTCTCTCATACTGGTCACTGGAAGTTCAACAAGGCACCTCATGGCAAAGAACTCTACGAGCCAAGACCATACAGCGGTTTAACAGGACAGGTTCCACTCAGGACAGGCCTCGCCATGGTCGACCAAAGGAGTTGAGTGTGCTTAGCGTCTTATCCAGAGATTGTCTTTGGGAAGTAGACGTATGAGGGCTGCCAGCATTGCTGCAGAGGTTGAAGGGGTGGGGGGGTCAGCCTGTCAGTGCTCAGGCCAAATGCCGCACACTGCATCAAATTGGTCTGCATGGCTGTCATCCCTGAAGGAAGCCTCTTCTAAAGACGATGCACAAGTAAGCTCGTAAACAGTTTGCTGAAGACAAGCAGACTAAGGACATGGATTACTGGAACCATGTCCTGTGGTCTGATGAGACCAAGATAATCTTATTTGGTTCAGATGGTTTCAAGCTTGTGTGGCAGAAATCAGGTGAGGAATACAAAGACAAGTGTGTCTTGCCTACAGTCAATCATGGTGGTGGGAGTGTCATGGTCTAGGGCTGCATGAGTACTGCCAGCACTGGGAAGCTACAGTTCATTGAGGGAACCATGAATGCCAACATGTACTGTGACATACTGAAGCAGAGCATGATCCCCTCCCTTCGGAGACTGGGCCGCAGGGCAGTATTCCAACATGATAACGACCCCAAACAAACCTCCAAAGCAACCATTGCACCACTGCCTTGCTAAACAAGCTGTGGGTAAAGGAGATGGACTGACCAAGCATGTCTCCAGACCTAAACCCTATTGAGCATCTGTGGGGCATCCTCAAATGGAAGGCAGAGGAGTGCAAGGTCTCTAACATCCACCAGCTCTGTGATGTCGTCATGGAGTGGAAGAGGACTCCAATGGCAACCTGTGAAGCTCTGGTGAACTCCATGCCCAAGAGGGTTAAGGCAGTGCTGGAAAACAATGGAGGCCACACAAAATATTGACACTTTGGGCCCAATTTGGACATTTTCACTTAGGGGTGTACTCACTTTTGTTGCCAGCGCTTTAGACATTAATGGCTATGTAGTGACTTATTTTGAGGGGACAGCAAATTTAATGTTATAAAAGCGGTACACTCACTACTTTACATTGTAGCAAAGTGTCATTTCTTCAGTGTTGTCACATGAAAAGATATACTAAAATATTTACAAAAAATGTGAGGGGTGTACTCACTTTTGTGAGATACTGTAGCTCAACGGGCTCTAAAAATATCAAACTCTTTCTATAGAATTTATCATGGACTTAGTTTTACTAGACTTAATCAAAATTGTTTTATTTTTCCTTCCATTGTGGTAATTCTTTCATCATTGTATATGCTTTTACTATCACTTTCATTTTTATAGTAAGCACTGGTCTCCAGACAGAAGAAAATCAAATATATCGGTTATTTATTGTTACAGAACTTTTACTAGCCTCTATGAATTGGACATAAGCAAATATTGGCTTAGCAAGAAAAGCCTATACATTTAGACCAAACAAAGGCAGCTTTAAAATGATTTTTTTTATGGCAATGGATAATAAAAATATTCTTATTGTAACGCAAAAAGTTTTTTTTTTCCATGCAACTATAACAAGCATTTGTATTACTATCCAGACTTTTGTGTCTGGTAATAGATCTAGTACCAAACGATGCAAAAGGAAAGTTATATCACCTTGAAAGAGGTGTATTTGTTATTTTAGCATAATATTAGAGATACCTGTATTGCCATATAGGTAGATCAACATAAAGCCAAAAAAAAACTGTAACAAAATACCCAAGAGGGGGCAAAAAGGCTTTTTAAATTGACCAAAAGTAAACAGGTATTATTGAAAAATGATCAAAAGTTGATTAAATACATATAGTGCATTATATCCTTTCAATATAACTGTATGTCCCACTGCCCATACACTGGCAATCCTCGGTTTGGATAATGCACTATATGTGTTTAATAAACTTTTGATAATTTTTCAATAATACCCGTTTACTTATGGTCAATTTAATAAGCCTCTTTGCCCCCTCTTGGGGTATTTAGTTACAAGTTGTATCACCTTGTTGGCATTGTTGGTGCCTCATAGACCAGACCTAGCGACATTTTGACAATAGAGAAGAAATACATTTATAGAATGTGCATACTTGAATCATTTATCACAATACATTTTAAAATCTTCTCCTGAACTAGGGATTAAAGGTCTTCCTTCAGACAATAGCATGAAAACTTTTACTAAACACGTATTGTTTGGTTTCCTCTTACTTACTGGACAGCTATCAGACTTGTTCTAACCCCCAAACGGGAACCTTTGTCACTCAGATCCCCTTCTGTTTCCTGTTATGTGGCTGCAGTTCATAGTGTCCCCTCATCTCCATGGTAACTGGCATCCTTGACTGTCTGTGACTTAAACTATAAAAGGGGACAAAGGGTGAGAAGCTTAGAATTTTTCTGCGCTGACTCATAGGGCTTCTGCTTTGTTTTTCAGTGGTAGATAAAATTCTTCTGAACATCGAAATTTCAGGAAGCTGCAGTTAGTAAACACAAAATCCTGTTTTGCTGACTTGAAAACTAAAAAAATGAACAAAAATGAGGACAAGAAGAGGAAAGTAAAAAAAGGGGGGTGGGGGGTTTTCAGAAACGGGTTACTTCATTGTCTCTTGACAGTGACATAATAATAATGGTTTAAAAATAAATCTTTCAGTTCTGCTTGCAAATGAAACAGGATTAATCATAATGTCTGTCCATGACCTACAGAAGAATAACACAATGCTTTCCACCTACCATGATCCTAAACAATTGTAGCCAAGATAGTCCAGGCACACAGTTAACATACACATGAACTGTCTTACCTGACAAAAGATATGTGATTCTGGCTTGTGTTAATTGTGAGTTTTATATACAGTTGTGCTCATAAGTTTACATACCCTGGCAGAATTTATGATTTCTTGGCCATTTTTCAGAGAATATGAATGATAACACAAAAACATTTCTTTCACTCATGATTAGGACTTTTTACCGGTTCTTTAGTATTTAAGACGGTCCCATACATTTGAATACTCGTGTTGACATATATTTTGAGTGTTAATTGTGTTCGGTCTTAGTGTATAGAAAACAGTCCATTCTGTCAAGTACACATACAATTGACACACGGACCTGATAGAACCGATGTTAACAAATCCTAGTACCATCCACCTTTCGTAACACAATAAGAAGACATCCAGTACCTGTCTGTAATACTAATTAGGACAAAGTAAACGTTCGTCTTGACTTTCTAAATAAAAATTTGGTAATAATAATACAGTGACAGTTCTCTGTTACTTCATTGGGCAAAGACT
>BLSH010142204.1:900754-938875 GCA_018402905.1 Glandirana rugosa | reverse complement strand
CCAAAAAGCCTCACACTGACCAACAGTCAAGTACTATGTCCCCTACTACTACTACTACCAGGTGTGTGGGCAGTGTTTTTCAATAAATTGCTTGTTCATCTACAGTTGAGAACAGTACTCCCACAGCTGCTACCATACAACTCAAAGCATATCTTGGAGAGGTCACTGTGCTCATTCTGACAAACCTCTTGGGTATTGGGCAGTCAGTAAAGTGTGATTTCCCACTCTGGCCCAAAAGGCACAAAAATATTTTTCAGCTCCTTGCAGTAGAGTGGAAAGTGAGAGATTGTTCAGTGCAGCGTCACACATTCTGACTGACACCAGAAACCGCCTTTTAACCGAACATGCAGAGGTTTTTCTGTTTCTTAAAAAAAACTTGACACTTGCATTTGAATTGGAAAAGTAATACCTGTGCTGTACTGCACAAGGCATCATGCACATTTGCATGCTTCATCTCATCCTCAAAGCAACTGCTCCTACTTTTTGTGAGCTGTAGAAGAAGCTGTGGAAGAACTTTCAGTTGGTAATGTGCATGAGGCTTTACTGCAGTCCTTGGTCCTTCCCATCCTTGAATGAACAAATCTGTTTCTTTCACGAGTTTCTTAAGAAGAACTAGAAGCAAGCGCATAAAAAAGGTTTTATATCTGAAAAAAAAAGTTTACAAATTTTTTACAAAAAAAATGTAAGTTTTGAGGTACTGTTCTAGAACTTCTAGTTCATCCTCCTCATGCCTTACATTATTTAACTAAACTACTGGATTGCACTGTGCCACTTGGGTTGTAAAGGTGAACTGTTCTGTGACGTTACACCTCGTCAATGATGACATTTTTTTCTGTGAAATCTGAGATTTCATATTTTTTCAAGGCATAAAAATTCATGCACAGTTGGACAATGCATCTCAAAGCAGCTACTCCTCCAGGTGTGTGAGCTGTTTCTCTGCCTGGTAACTCCACTCCATAGTTAGCCTATGTGTCCATTGCGCAGTCAGTCCGAGTCACACTATATGCGGTTTCCGTGTTTAGCGTCAGGAAAGTTTACTGGCAAAAAAAAAAAACAAGGTTTATCTTTGCTGCCTGTAAACTGCCCTGCCACTCGACTCCTGGCTGAAACTACATATAGTGTGCACTGGACAGTAGTCAGTGGCTAACATGGAACGTCAAACAATACAATGGTGGTGACCAGTGCCGGAGACGGCTCATACAATCCACATCGCAGGTATATACATAGAACAAGCAAGGAAAAATTGAACAAGGACAACACCTTGTCTATTAAAGGGGACTTTTGAGGATTGGTGCCCGTCTAAAGTGAACACACTACTACAAAACGTTATTTAAAAAATATATCATTTTTATTCAGTACAAATTCATATAAAAATCCATTCATAAAAAGCTTATAGACCTATATTACGCATTGCACATGACATATCCAAAGACTTGGACATGTTGATTTCTGGGCATACGGAGTATTTAATCAACGTTTCACAGTAAATCTGCTTCCTCAGGATAACTCCAATTATTTGTACGTCTATTGATTAAACACAGCATTATAAATATCATATGGTCCAAATATACATTAACATTTACCAAAACCTTTTACAAGAAAATTGTGCTCACCATTTTTCTCCTCACCAGTACGTGGCACAGTGCAGAGCAGTCGCAGGCTGACCCCCCTATCTCGACAAAGTGGCCAGCAGCGCCAGAACCGCCGACCCTGGCTGATGGGTGTTGGACCGCAGATAGATTCACTATCGCAGCAAAACCGCGTGATCTGTGGCATCAAAAAATATATATGCAGGTAAAAGTGCCATAGCCCCCTACAGCACCCTCTGTAGATTCTGGGGGGTGTGTAGTGGCTATGCACCAATCTGTCCCGAATCGAGGAGGATCTTCTAAAAACCACCTTTGGGCAATCCCTAACATATTTTGATACTGTAGCGTCTTCCGCCAGAAAATGCCAATTTCTGGCCAAAAGTTGTCTGAATATGTCTTGTTGTCCACTGAAGGTAGAAATAAATTTGGTGGTGTTGCAGTTAGTACATTTTGCTGAATTGAAAATCAGATCCTCTCTCTCCATTGATTTGGCTCGCTGGTAGGCCCTTTTGTAATACTTTTTTACTGTAGCCACAAGCTTGTAAGCGATTAAATAGTGCATGCGCTTCTAATTCAAAGTCCCCAATCCTGGCACAGTTCCTCCGCAGTCTAAGGTACTGATGGTACGGTATACTATGTACCAGAAACGGGGATGTGCACTGCTATAATGTAAGCTCGTGTTTCCTGACATTTCTTTACAGTAAAGGGATGTAAATACAGTTCCCTCAGGGCTAATAAAAAGTTTAAAGTCAAGAAAGGGAATACTAACTGGGTCTGATTGAACCGTAAACTTCAGATTATATTCATTACAAGCAATATAGCTCATAGAGTTGGAAAGCTCATCAACAGTACCCGTCCAGATGACTAAAACATCATCTATGTACCTCAGCCACAGCAAGATGTGGCGGAGGTACACAGACGAGGTGTCATCCGTGAATAGGGATCTTTCCCACCCCCCCAGGTACAGGTTGGCACAGGATGTCCCCATTGCAACCCCCTGCACCTGGAGGTAGGTGGACCCATTAAACACAAAGGTGCTACATGTGAGAACATGCTCCAGCAATTGCAGAATAAAGTCATTATAGGGTAGTTGTAGTAGTGTGCTCACTTTAGACGGCCACCAATCTTCAAAAGTCCCCTTTAATAGACAAAGTGTTGTCCTTTTTCTATTTTACCTTGCTTGTTTTATATGCTAACATGGAGGCATTGGAGGGGGGAGTCAACAGGCAGAGTAAAGCTCAAATGCTGCTTTGAGCTGCATTGTGCATGGCCTATAATGCTATGCTATGCTTGAGGTACTGCTCTTGCTCCTCATGCCTAACAATATTTGACCAACTGTATTGTATTGCAGGCTGAATCACTTGGGTTGTGAACTTGTTTTGAATTGTGATGTAAGTAACTAAGTTTAAAACATGAAGTCATGATGACATTTCTGTTTCTGTGAAATTTTAGGTTTTTCAAGGCAAGGCATGCACAGTTGAACAATGCAGCTGTTCCAGGTGTTTCAGCTGTTTGAGCTATTTCTCTGTGTTAACTCCCCTCCACGCTAGCCTATGTGTCCAACTGTCTATGGCCAGGCATGCATTGCACACTATAGGTGTTTTCAGCAGTTTAGTGGCAGGGAAGTTTACAGGCAGAAAAAATTCCAAAGGTTTTATTTGGATTTTTTTCTTCTGCCTGCCTGTCACTAACTCCTGAAACACCTATGGTGTGCAATTCCTGGCCAATGGACACATATCATAAGCATTGGCTAACAGCATAGAGGGCAGAGACATGGCTCAAACAGCTCAAAAACCACCAGCTGCTTTGAGCTGCATTGTGCATGAGGCCTCACTGGCACTGTAGTGCTACTGCTGCTAAGTGATAACACATCCTCCTTTCCATCCTGGAATAAATAATTCATTTGTTCTGTGACTGTCTGTGAAATGTGTTTCCTTCACAAATGTGTAAGCAGTTGCACTAAAAACAAGCACACATGACATGTTGTTGTTGTTTTTGTTTTGCAAAATCTATCTTTTTGAGTTTTTGGCTGAGTCAGAATGATACTGTTCTAGTGTTCTTGCTCCTCCTCATGCCTAAATTACAGAACTGTATTGCACTTGGCTGGTTGTGAACTTGTTGTGATGTTTACATGTCATTGACATTATTTAACATGTTCTGTGCAATTTGAGCTTTCAGAACTTTTTGACAAGAAAATAAAAACATTTTATTTGTTTCATAAGTCTTTTGGAGTTACAATTCTTCATTTCATAAAGAAAACTAACATAAACCTTTAAAAAAATGGTCACATAACCAAAAACGGCGACTACCTAAGGTAAAGTATCGGTACTCATACTCGGTGGCAAAAAAGTGGTATCAATGCAACCCTATTAATAATTGTGCTACCAAATTGAGTGTGTGCTATAAATTGCCTCCAGCAGTGTTCCGGTTTCTTCTTGCTGGAGGCTGCCATTTTTCTGATGCCCAAAGCCCCAGCTGTAAATCATAAAGTGGAACTAAACCCATCGATTTTCCAGTTTCAAAAAACTGTTTGAATGTGTCCTCAACCAAACTGTCAAACCATCAAATGGCTGGTGTCATAACTGATCACATGTGCAGCATCATGGCAGTTGCAGTTCAAACAGAAGAAGCTTCCTTGGTTGTAAAGGATAGGGGGGTATAATTCCGCTTTAAGGCTGCCAGCAGATCGGCCTCTACAAACTCAGCCATGCCTAAAAATGCCTAAACTGAAGAGCAACTGAGCATGTGTAGAACAGGGTGGGACAATGTATTATTGGATTTTAAACAGTATAGGGACCTTTTTAATGTTTTACATAGCTATACCTGCAAAAGGGGCCAGCCTGAAGTGATCTAAAAGGACTTCATTTTCTGACTAAAGTTCCAATTTAAAGTAAAACCTGAGCCTAACCCCTTATACACAGCACACGTATGCCATACTAAATTACCCCCCTCTTCCCAGTACAAATCACACCCCACACAAACTCATATCCACCACAGTCCAGATCTCTAAATACCCCCTCTGAGTCTACCTCCTCAGTACAGGAAGACCGGATCAGGAAAGAAACGTTTATGTGGCTCTGAACTACCTTTGTCAGAAGGAGCAGCGGAGGCCGAATCTCAGCAGGTGCTGCAGCCACCTGACATGGAGGTGCAGTGCTGTGCAACACAAAAGGAAAATGTCAAATGGCCACAGCACCCCTAGAGAGTTGGCATATGTTGCGGATCACACCTCCCTAAATACTCCACTGAATGTCCAACAAGCAAACAGTTATTCTGGGAGATGTAAAACTGAATTAGGAAACATTAGGGTCATCTTGCTATTTTGTGTAGCAGGAGACAAGTGACATGGGCTTGGCAATATTTTCCACATTAAGTGACAATTTACAAGCATTAGACAACTGGTGTGCCAGTAATTAATGAGCATGTCATAACCATATATATTCAATTTCTACTCTCATAGTTTTATTGTTAATGGCAAGTTAAACTTGTTAGTTACAGTATTATATTTAAAGTGAAGAAATGCAGCGCTTAAATGTCCAAAAATAAGTGGTCAAAAATGCCCAAACATCAATCCACCACGGAATGCTCTAGCATGAATCCAGTCATCACTCCTCATGTTGAAAGGTGTAAAAACAAAACCACTTTATGCTGTAGTATATCAAAACTATTTGAATATATCAAAACCACATCTATATACTCATACAGTAGTAGATATAGACAGGCATGTCATATGAAAAGTTCCTGATGGTTTCAAACTGACAAGATGGCCACGGTCCTCATGCACAGCGACGCCACACATCCAAATCATGTTAACTTTTACTGTTAACCTGTACTGAACAGTAAGCTTACTCCTATCCTTGCTTTCATAGTTTCATTTAGCTATGTATCGTCTGTGGGATGTTGATTTCAGCTGAACACATTTCTGAATTATATGTTCTAAGTCAGCTTCACACTTTCTTCAAGTGTGAAAAAAATTAGTTTTCACATATATGGGGATCGAAATGCAGAGATTAATGCAAAGACCATCTTTTTCACACATAGGAACTTGTCTGTTAAACTGTCCTAACAGGCCATAGTGGATATATATGGGGTGTATAGCGGAGCCCTGACATATCCTGCAATATATCAAAGGATATTACTAGTTGCTGTATTGTTACATAAAACCATGTGTAATAATATGAATCCGCTGTGCAAAATTAATCATATATAATTTGGAAAAATGAGTGTGATATAATTATGTGTTGTCTGTATTACTCTCCTATTCTCTACACAGTGTTATTCTACATACATGTGCAACCAAACATTATGGTGAATCTCTCATATCGTTGTAAGTATTGTGAATCTCAAGGCTGGACCCACACAAAATATATAGTGTACATAAAAATACATATACAATCACACTTTATAGCTACTGTGAATCTCCGCTCTGTGCTCACAAATGATATTCGGTGCCCAAAAATAATGTCCAAATCTGTGAAAGTATCTCTCAAATTTATACAAAAAAACAAAATTAATGAAAATACCAAAAAAGGGTGATCAATATAAAAATAAAGGTGTATGTGATGTTTTTTAAAACTCTGATGCGTCCAGTAACCAGGTGTGCACGTTTAATTCTTCCAACTATTCCTTATTTCCTCCACCAACACATGGGATGATCTTGTGCTTTAAAAGTCTACGGTAATTATCCAGTGATTAACTCCACATGTGCCAACTCTATGTGTTCTAGCCTCTCACCTGAGATGTGCTAGAACTATAGCACATAAGTTTTACAGGCTAGCCTGTATTTGTGGGAGGAGTCTGGAGTACATAAGGCTCCATTCTCCTCCCTGGCAGTGTCGGCTCGCTTACTGGTCTTGTTGGTCCGCTCGTTGGTCTCCAGGATCTGCGGCTGTAGATATGAGGCGTCATTTCCGGTCCTATTGCGAGGACTTCCGGTGGCGTTTTTTTCGAATCACAGGGAGGCGGACGCGGTGCCTCTTCAGCGTCTTGGAGGTCGGAAGTGGGGAGTTAATAGGGTTCGTTGAGGGGGGGGCGGCATCGCCTTTTTTCTTGCAAGGCTGGGCAATACGGGTCACGCACGTTCTTGGCTCACCTGGGGCTGAAAGAAAAAAAAAAAAAAAGAAAGGGGGGGAGGGGCTGACTGGCAGTATGATAGCTAATGGCTAGTAAGTTAATGACAGGGCATCGCTGTGGGGGGGGGGGGACTTTAAAGGGCTAGTGCATTACGTTTATCTGCCAAACAGTCTAATATTGAGATCTCCATACAGGGTTAGTCTGTAAAAATTAGTAGTACTGCTTCAACATTTATGTCAGGATCTGTTACAGTGTGCGTCATACGTTTGTTCATGTCATCTGTGTCAATTCAGCTACGGGGTTGTCAGTAGTGTGTTGTTTAAATCGCAGCAGCAGGTTCTTATGTAACCACATTTTGTAAGTGGCTTTATCTTGTCAGTATTGTTGAATTGTCGCTAGTATCATGTCATGTCATTTACAGATACAGTCACAGTATCTTGGCATGTCAGTGTCTGTGTTAGGGGCAGGAGGGTGTCAATTTGTCTGTGTTTTGCGTTGGTCCATGTGCATGTCAGCTGTGGTGTCATGTTGTTTTTAGCATGTCAAGGGCATACATTCTCTGCGTTGATGTAATTTATATGTCATGTACTTCTGTATCACAATTCAGGAGTCTCTGCAATTATTCGATACGTGTTCATTATCTTTCAGCAGGTTCTTACGTACGGACAGGTTGTGCGTTTTGTGAGGGAGCTGGTGTTGGTACAGTTGCAGGTGTGTTGGGATATGATTATGGATTATCCGCATAGGGGGTTCGGGATCTGTCACGTCTACGGATCCATACGGGTTGAGTTTTTCGTTGCTTAAAGTGTTAAGGGACATACTATGCTCGCCCATATAACATACGTCATACGTGCACGTACATTCGGCATACTCTTACTTTACCCACCACGTCTGTGGGTATGAGAGCCCTGAGTGTTCGTTGTTAATTGCTGTATCAGCGCTACAGCTACTCGGGCTCAATAGGGGGTTAGGTTACACATAAGGGTGGTCGCGTAGGGGTTGCACGCGCTGAAAGGTGGCAGATGTGTATGCACACCATGAGGGCATGCACTGGGTTCAGTCTCGGTTAGTATGAAGGGGTGTTTACCTTTACGTTTTGTTTCCTCAGATTCATTATGTCTCATGTGTCAGATAGTGAGGATTTGGCGTTCATCCCGCCGACCCCACGAGGGGGGTCCGAAAACGGTAGTACACAGTCGTTGAGGAATTGGACCATTCCTAGACTTATAACAGAGTTACGGCAGAAAGGCATCCCTTTCCCAGCTTCAGCTAGGAAAGCCGAACTGTTTAGGTTATTGTTCCCAGCACAACCCATTGCTTCTACCAGCCAGGAACATGCTTCGGTCCATAATTCGTTAACACAAATTCATGCTGTTTTGAATACATTGGTTACCTCGATGTCGCAATTACAAGATAGGATGGAGGTTATAGAGAATCGGGTGGCCAGGGATCAGGCAGTAGAGATTCCAGCAGCTCCTGCCATACCCAGTGTGCCAATAGGTAACAGTGTTGTTCCGTCACCGGTGGCAGCTCCATCCCAGTTGTCTGTGTTACCTTCGGTGTCACCGGCTCATTTCATTACAGCTACTGTCAAAAAAGACTTATTGGAGGGTAAAGATGTCAATTTGGCATCGCTGTTAATCGCATCGCAGGATGTTTCGGAGAATAAATCGTACGCTTGCGGTGAGGTTGCAGTGGTGCTTAAAGCTAAAGACCCTAGGCTTAACCGGAAACTGAATGTTGCAGAATTTGTTCTGGCATTTGGCATCTTTCGGGACGTAATATGTTCAGTCAATCCCAATAGAAGGGAGGAATTGGATATCTACCTTCATCGTCGTAGACTTGGCTCACAAGTACGGGGGGTGCAGTTTCTATGATTATCATAGATCATTTTCGGCCAAGGTTGCGGCTACCTGGGCGCCGTTCCAGTTGGTCACCTGTTGGAGCAATATTGATACGGAGTTATTCTGCAGGCACTTCGCCAACCAAAAATCCCCGGTATGTGGCAACTGTCAATCTACAGCCCATACCTCAGCTTGGTGTCCTTCGATTGAGGCAAACGGGCAGGTCGGAATGGCCAAACAGGGCAGCTCGGCAGCATCTATGGGTCCTTCCGGTCAGGTGGATAAGTTAGGGAGGCCTATTCATTATCTGGGCAAGGCTCAGGTATGCAATAACTATAATCAAACTGGTTGTAATTACAATCAATGTAGGCTTTTGCATGTTTGCTCCAGCTGCTTTAGGGCTCATCCGAAGACTGCTTGCCTGGTAAGGTCTGCCACTTCATGACTGAGCCAGGTTAACGTTCCGTTGTTGGGTCATCTCCTAGAGAGTCATCCGTCCCCAGTCTTCAGGCAGTTTCTGATGGATGGATTCTTGGGGGGTTTCCATACAGGCTTGGTCACGCTTCCTACACAGACGTTTGAGTGCAGGAACTTGCGATCAGCAGATAGTTTCGCTGGGGTGGTAGACGAGTTGCTAGAAGGGGAGGTGGCCAAAGGATTTGTGATAGGCCCTTTCTTGGTTCCTCCATTTGGTATGTGGAGGGTCAGCCCGATAGGGGTAGTCTGTGGAAAGTTTTCTAATAAACAACGTCTAATCTATGATCTGTCTGCGCCTCATTTCTCCCATATACCGAGTCTTAACTCACTCATACCTTCTGAAGAGTTTTCTTTAAAGTATGCTTCAGTAGATGTAGCCATTCAACATATCTTGCAGGTAGGTAGGGGCGCATGGTTGTCCAAGGCGGATGTGGCTGATGCCTTCAAACTGTTGCCTATCAGGCCCGAGTTGTGGCAATGGTATGGCATTAAGTGGCGGGACAGGTACTATTTTGCCACAAAATTGACATTCGGGTCTAAAAGCAGTCCCTATTTATTCAACTTATTTGCTCAGGCACTGCATTGGATGTTGGTGTACTGCCAAGGTTGTGAGCGGGTAGTTCATTATTCGGACGATTTCTTATTAATTGAGGATCCGGGAGCATCTCCTAAGAATTTAGATTCTCTCATTGGGCTGTTTGCGGAGCTAAACGTTCCTTTGGCTGCCCGGAAGGTGGAGGGTCCGTCCAGGGTCATCAATTTTCTGGGCATTACTTTAGATTCTGATAGTTTGGTGACAAGTCTACCTGAAGAGAGGCTGTTGAGGATCCGGGAGGTGGTCCGGAGGGCGGTTCTTTCATCAACATGTTCAAAAGGGAACTGCAGTCCCTGGTGGGCATGTTGAATCATGCAATGAGGATCATTCCACAAGGGAGATCATTTATCTCCAGATTATTGGCATTGTTACCATTATCACAAGATGGGGATACAATGATTAGGTTGCAGGCAGACGCCAGGGCGGATCTGGTTATGTGGGATCATTTCCTCGACAATTGGAATGGCATATCATTGCTCATTCCACAGCCAGACATTGAATCACCTAGGGTGTTCTCTGACGCGGCAGCATCCATGGGGTTCACCGCAATTTATGGTGATCAATGGTTTGCCGGTCGATGGCCACACGAGGTCTTTCAGGTACCGAGGTTTGCGCAGACATCGGCACTCTTCGAGATTTACCCCATTGTGGCAGCCGCAGTTAAATGGGGGGTAGAGTGGACTAGAAAATCAGTGATTTTCTTCACGGATAATTCAGCTACAGCCGGTATAATCAACAAGGGCAGATCTGAGTCGTTGTTGATTATGTCATTCATGCGTAGATTGACCTGGTTGGGCCTCAAGTATAGGTTTCATTTTCAGGCAGAATTCATCGAGGGTAGGTGCAATGGTGCTGCAGATGCTTTGTCACGCTTTAATATGCAGGAATTTTTCTTTCAGCATCTGTGAGCGAATATGGAGGGCAGAGCCATACCGAGTTATCATCAATTGGTCATGGACTGAGCAGGTGGTGGGAGCAGGCAAGGACTTTGGCAAATAGTTCGCTGTCCAGAAGTACTATGAAGGCGTACAACAAGGGGTGGTCCCTTTTCCAGGGATTCTTGGAGCGTTATCCATGCGGGGCCAGTGGGGATGTCGGTTACATCATGGCATTTGCCGCTCACTGCCATAGTGAATTGGGGGTATCAGCTAGTACAGTTAAGCTGTATCTGGCTGGTATTCAGCACTTTAGGTCTTTACACTTTCCTGATGCCCCGTCCATTTTTGCAGCTCACCCTTTGAAAGCGATGCTAAAGGGGATGCAAAAGTCTCAGGTGCAAACAAAAAGGGCACGTTTGCCTATCACAGGTAGAATGCTGAGGGACATGTCCGACTTATTGTCGGCAGCCCCGTTTGGGGTGGCAGCAAGTCTGGTATTGAAGGCAGCCATATACCTGAGCTATTTCGGGTTCCTTAGGCCTGGTGAAGTGGCCCAGGCCTCAGCACATTCTACAGCTTTGCTAAAAAACAGTCTCACCAAGCATCAGGACTACTATGCCCTGAGGTTGGGTGTTAGTAAGACCAGTCAACTGGGGCCTGGGTTCGTGGTCAAGTATTATGGTACAGATGGTCCTTGGTGTCCGGTGGCTGTTTTGGATGCATTAAGTAGCTTCTTTGCAGCGGCTCCGTCGGACTCACCTTTGCTCCCCTTTCCTGTGAACCCATTATCGTCAAAACAGTTTATCACTCATGTTCGCTTATTATTGACCAGCCTACACCTAAATCCGAGCCGGTTTTCAGTTCATTCGTTTAGGATTGGGGCAGGTTCGGCTGCCTCCAAACAGGGGGTACCGGCACATATTATTAAATATATGGGGAGATGGAAGTCAGCCTGTTTCCAACGTTATATACCGGAACCACATGTGGAAGTTGTTCAAGCTTTTCATACTGTAATAACATGGTCATCGGCTGTAATAAATATATTCTACCTATTTCGTGTCTTTTGCCCTCTTTCAGGTATACTGGTCAGCCAGGTCGAGGCACACTTCAGGCCAGGCATGTCTCTTATATCATCCAGTCGGTAAGAGTCCGACCACAAGTTTTAAGGCTGGCCGCAGGCTAGCCTGTATTTGTGGGAGGAGTCTGGAGTACATAAGGCTCCATTCTCCTCCCTGGCAGTGTAGGCTCGCTTACTGGTCCCCACCCACCCGGGTCCCCAGGATTTAGGCAGTCAAGGTTATTAAATCATTCATAAGTCATTCAGGGTATGCCCTCTTTCAGGAATACTGGTCAGCCAGGTTGAGGCACACTTCAGGCCAGGCATGTCTCTTATATCATCCAGTCGGTAAGAGTCCGATCACAAAGGTTTCTTTGTCTTGTGGGAATAGAGACTCACCACTAGGGGTCCTCTGTATGTCTTCCACTCCTACTCCTGCTCTGTTTCTCTATATGGATAGGTTCCTTCTCATACTGTCTGCAGCCTCCGATATAACATCTCATGGGTATATATAAAGACAGAAACAGCCTCCTCGTGGTGCAAACACCGTTTAAAACGTTTATTAAAAAAACACAGAACAAAATAAACTCACGTTTAAAACCAAGGTCTGTACATCTCTCCACGAGCGCCAAGCTCGTAACTGTGTAAGCTGCTAGACACCCCATATATATCACGTTTTATGTTAGGATTAACATATTAAGTGTGAGCAGCTGTCAATATAGAACTTTGGTAATCTATTTATCAGTGGAAGCGCAGGAGTATATACATTTGAATTTCCTTTAGGCCATAGTGGATGCTGCTTGGTTAGTGTCGTTCCTCAAATCCTTTAATCTGTAAAAGCAGTTGTGTCTGCTCCATGAGGAACATGGGCATGTGAAATATCATTCTCAATAAGTATATTTTTTCATTCTCTGATTTAAAGACTAAGAGGTTATTTTACTAAAGGCAGACAGAATGTGCACTTTGCCAGAGCAGTTGCACTCATTTTTTGCAGAGCTTAGTGAATGTGGTGACGATTCACTTGGTAAAGAATACCCAATCAGGTGCAAGGAAAATAAAATAAATAAAAACAGCATTTTTGTTGCACATGATGGAAATCAGAGCTTCAACACATGCACTAAGCTCTGGGAAAAATTAGTGCAACAGCACTTGCAAAGTGCACAGTGTATTTGCCTTTAGTAAATCAACCTAAGTCTGCCTTTCTCACCATGTTTTATGTTATTCTCATATATTTATAGAGTGTAATATGAAACATGGGCACAATCTGTAGCCACCCACCTCAAAAACCACTGAACCCTACTGAATGCTGGGGGTTTTTTTTCTGTGGCTCTGCCCACACAACTATGTCATTCATTCACAGGACTATGAATGAAAATACTACAACCTTTATTCTTGACAGTGATGTCACCATGGTAGCCAATGTGTTTTGGGGGCCAAAAAATCCCCCATCACACAGCCATTGAGCTCTGCATGCTTCCAATTAAAGCTGAATCAAAATTTACCATTATATCACATAGTTACATAGTTAGTCTGGATGAAAAAAGTCCATCTAGTTCAACCAATAAAAGGGGAAAAAATGATACATCCTATATATACAATCCTATACCCAAATCAATACATTTGATCCAGAGGAAGGCAAAAAACTCCAGCAAAGCATTATCCAATTTGCTCCAGCAGGGGAAAAAATCCTTCCTGATGCCCCAAGAGGCAATCGAATATTGCCTGGATTAACTTTACCTGCTGTATACATGTTAGAATCCAGTTAAAGAATCCAGGCATTTTTAAAGCTATCTACTGAGCTGGACAAAACCAGCTTTTGATGTAGTCTATTTCACATTTTCACAGCTTTTACTGTGAAGAAACCTTACCATATTTGGAGATTAAATCTTTTATCCTCCAGACATAAAGAGTCCCCTTCGTCCTCTGTGATGACCGTAAAGTGAATAACTTAACACCAAGTTGACTATATGGACCACTTAAAGTGGTTGTAAAGTCTTTATAACCACTTTAATTGACAGGTAATCCTATAACAAGGCTTACCTGTAGGTACTGTGCATATCTCCAAAACTTGCATAGTTTAGGAGATATGCACTGTAATAGCATGTGCCGACGTCATCGACACATGCGCTCTGAAGAAACGGACCGAGTGTACCTAAAGTGACTATGTGAGCGTGTGCTGTAACCAGCGGCTCCCGCGCGCATGTGCGGGAGTGACGCCATCGCGGCTCCGGCCAATCACAGCGCCAAAGCCCGCAAACCCAGAAACAACATGTCGGCGGTCACAGTGGTGAGCGGAGACTGCTGCAACCGCTTCGTTCTAAGGTAAGTATTCCATAATGAACTAGTATGTGATGCATACTAGCTCATTATGCCTTTGTCTTGCAGGTTTTTTTTTTTTTTCTGGGGCTCTCCCTGGGTTTACAACCACTTTAAGTATTTTTATATATGTTTGCTCACTTTGGAAACTGCAGCTTGGCATTGTATGCCATTATTAAGCTCAGGGTCTACCAGTTCAGTCCCAGATCCTACTCCACCATTAATTCCCCCAGTTGTACTCCCCCTAGTATGTATGATGCATGCATATTCTTAGCGGCAAAGTGCATAACAGCTATCAACATTAAAGCTCATCTGCCACATAGTTGCCCAATTAAAAATTGCATTGAGGTTGGCTTGTAAATTGTAGATATCCTCTAAGGATGTTATTCCACTGCATAGCTTGGTGTCATCTGCAAAGACTGAAAATTAACATATGGCATGAGGTTGCCTAATGAAATTCCACAAGATATGGGGTCCCTGGCTCGATACCCAGGATACCAGTGATTCTCTCCTTTCATTGAGGTCTGACCCTGAGTCCTAGGACACTGGACACCACTGTATTATGTGTGAGGCTATCTTAGGTATAGATCAGGATCTTACCATGTCTGAACCACTTATGCAGTACCACAAGACTTACAGATGCAGAAAAAGACGTTAGCTTTTCAGTTGAAGTACTTTACATTAGCTCAGGTGGACATAATGATGTTATATGAATAGTCTACATTTGGCTGTGCAGGTTTGTCCTGCATAGTTTTTTCTTTCTTTTTTTTTTGATAAAGGTGCAATCTTTTGTTACATTCACTTGGGCAAACCATGTCTTTGCCATCCTCCTTTGTTTGGTTGGTCTTACAAGGTGTCTTTTTTTTTTGTAGATTGCTCCCGTTCTGGTGGCTGCTATCCCCCCCCCCCCCCCCAAACCACTGATCTCTTAACACCCCTGTGTAGCTAATTCACAGTGTAGTGAGAGGGCCCTGGTCTGTTTCGCCTACTGCGTAGTTCATTAGTGTGGTGGGCAGAGCCAGGTGTCGGTCTGATATGCCCACGACTAGCAACATTGGATTGACAGAACTATGTCATTTTCTGAGGCACTCTGAGTATCCATAGGATGAGATGCTGGATGCTTCACTGAGCCCTCCTCCCAGTGGCCAGGCATAGCTGCAGGACCAGAAGAGGCTGTGACATAGTCCATCTCCATTTCCAACCAACATCACAACATCAATTTCTAGGATTAAAGGTAAGTAACAGAAAAACGTTCTTCTTTTATTTACTTTGCATATGGAAAGGAAGCTCAGGAGGAAAAATGAATGTATCGACATATAAAAAAACAATACTCCTGCGCTTGAGACAATGGCCATGCTGCCACAAACAACAGGTCAGGGATACCTGAAAGAAACTCTGTTCCTTTCTTCATAGGGAAAAATGAGTGTATCCTGGAGTTCTCCTTTAAAGCAACCAGTTGCTCAGATACTCATTTGGGAGATTTATGATGTTACTTCCTTTGATCTTGCTCCAAGGGATGCAGTGTCACACATTTTTTCACCCTTAGTTTGGAGCTTACACTCTCCTTGAAGGCAAATCAGAAAGAAAACTTCTGTACAGTACAAACATAAAATAACTTTATTCGTAATACAAATACTACTCACAAGTGTACAGTCTATCCATACATTCAGAAGGGGGCCAACTCCTAACCGGTAACACCTGATTTGGGCCTGTGAAATGTGTGACACAGCAGTGCCTACTCACAGGACATAAGTTTACAAGCTTTCAATATCATTCAGAGTAATAACAGTAGGCCAGACATAATTGCAATACATCATGAAAATACCTTTATCGTTTTAAAATTTGACTATAGATATGCTTTAAATATTTATCTTTGTATTTTTAGTAATTATTTGTAACACATTGTGATTTCATTTATTTGTTTTGTAGATAGGTTAGGAATACACATGACAACAGGGATGCATTTCTTGCTGTGAGGAGGTTCAAGCTAGGCATGTGAAATATCTGTAGCTACAAGTGGCCTTTTATTGTACACCCTTAGGGATCCTTAAATCCTGGAGCTGCCATCTCCGTCCGTGGAGGCTGAAACCTTGGAATTTCTCTTCCACGATTACACATTGTTTCCCCCGACTTTGGATCTCTGCCCTTGGTCTGGGGTGCCCTCCCTTGTTGC
The DNA here is from genome assembly GCA_018402905.1 of Glandirana rugosa. Taxonomy (NCBI): domain Eukaryota; kingdom Metazoa; phylum Chordata; class Amphibia; order Anura; family Ranidae; genus Glandirana; species Glandirana rugosa. The sequence continues at coordinate 922,873 of BLSH010142204.1, read as the reverse complement.
GGCCTTGGCCGTATGTATGGGGGGTCCTTGTGGTGTTCCTGCTGGCCTTCCCGCCCATTAGGGGTTGATCTTGGGGGTGGTTTCCAATTTTGTGTCCCCTCCAGAGCCCCCCTTTCCATGTTGTTTGATTGGATGGTGGCTCTCTTGTTGTGGCACATGTGCTCAACTCTGCAGTGTATGAGCACGTACTCTGGGCATCTTTGATCGCCCCTGAAGAAGGGCAACGTCCCGAAACATGTTAGGCGCATGCTCAAGAAGACACCAGCTCTACGCTATATCTATAGGGTGCTAACTTCAATTTTGACTATGATCTGCTATTCTAGTGCCACATTGTTATTTTAGGAATGTATGCATGTTATGCATTTTTATATTTTGTTAAACAATAAATTTGATATGCTTTTATCAAAATAATGTTTTGATTCATGTACTGCCGTCAAAAGTCCCTTTCACGTACTAGGGGAGTACACCTTTCTTCAATTGACCATTGCAATGTTGGCAGACATTATTGATACGGTTGGTGGTTCATGTTATCAGTGAAGGGAATAGCCTCAGATGATACACAGAGATGAAACTAACCTCCCTACATAAGTTGTACATGTATATCTGCATTCTTCAGCTTTCTACAATTCTTTAGAAAGTGCACATTGTGTTAGAAATTTTTCTTCCAGTTTCAGCAATAGGAGGGGAGTCTGGACATACACTGTGTGAGAGCTGATTGGAGGAAAGGCACACACCCCCCTCCACATAGACAAAGAAATGTAGAGACTTGCAGAGCTGTGCTTTGAATAGACCAGCTCTCTGCTTATCTGTCTCTAAGTTACCTTCCCAACACAAATTTACAGCAGCTTTTATCTCCTGTGTTGGAGAGCTTGTCAGAAGTTATCATGTTGATCCGCGATCGCCTTCTACAGAGGCAGAACGGGGAACCACTGATATAGACACAGCTGTTCCCCATTCTGATAGACGGCATGACAGTGATCTACTGATCCCTGTCATCGGGATCAGTTAGATCTGTCATGCCCCTGCCAGCCCAGCCCCCACACAATTAGAACACAATGAAGGAACACACTTAACCCCTTGATTGTCCCCCTTAGTGTTAACCCCTTCACTGCCAGTGACATTTATATAATCAGTGGCTGGTCTGATCGCTGTATAAATGTCAATGGTCCAAAAAAGTGTCAAAAATGTCCGATCTGTTATGGTTTGTAGACGCGATAACTTTTGGGCTTCCCAGGGCCCTGGATGGAGTGGCTCTACACCTTAACGCCACAATGGGTGAATGTAGTGCGACACTCCATACCCAGTAATCCTGAGGGTCAGCCAAGGCTTGAGCGAGTGCTGCCCCACTAATAGCAATCCTGTAAAAAAATCAAGAGACACACTAACAGTCCCAGCATCGCAGATAACAGTAGGTGCCTGGGAAAGCTATAGGGGGATAATAGCAATATGAAAGTTCATGTGGCTGACAGTCTCATGAAGATGTAAAAAGAGACTGCACCAGAGCCCGAAAACTCCCCTGATCGCTCCACACCCGTTGAGGGCTGTGAGGTAGGATCAATCCTGTTGAGCATAATCAAGCAACCGTCAGGCAGTGCGAACAACAATGATATATTACAACTGCATTTGATCCGACCAGTGTTTGTACTAGGTCCCGACACTCTGGGTATCTCTATAATACTGCCGATATTATCAATCTGCAGGTAGTTCAGGTACTCGTTGTCCCGTGGTATCCATTTCACAGTAGCTCTGCATGTGCTGTAATCATCGGGCACCCCATGTCTCGGTAACCCCTCAGGTGGTGCGGGCAAAGCAGTGATAGTATGTGTCACACAGCGTTCTGGTGTATGCAGGTGTCTCATGTAATTTCCAGATGGCATACAGTTGCCATGCTTAAGCCATGCTCCTGCAGAGCAGGGATAGCCAGTTCCATAGAGCACCGGCAGCAGAGGTGGCCAACAGACTCTCCAATAGCCAAGTGGTTCCCGTGAATGGAAATTCTGATATTATCCAATATGTGGCTAAGGCATGCGGTGCATCAGGGAGTGGGGAAACCCCGGAACTTCATCAGGACATAGAGGCTCCCTTCCTGTCATTGAAATATAACTGTGTGCTGGCAACGCCTATCGGTTGCCGTTCTTAAAACGACAGTCCATATAAAATCTAAACTTTGTGCAACTACCAGGGACTTCCACCCGTTTATCTAGTCACAATGACTAAACCATATCTTCTTTATATCAAATAAGGTGCACACCAGGAACACCACCCCATCCCATATCTACAGTTCTGCTCATAAGTTTACATACCCTGGCAGAATTTATGATTTCTTGGCCATTTTTCAGAGAATATAAATGATAACACAAAAAAAAATCTTTCATTCATGCTTAGTGTTTGGCTGAAGCCATTTATTATCAATCAACTGTGTCCAATTGTGTTATTACCAACTATTGATACTCTTTTACCTATCTCTTACCAACAACTTCCTCACTAGTATATATAAAAATACTAAATATAATAGGCCTAACCCATACCTAAACTTCCTCTAGCCACAACCCCAATAGGTTTTATACTGTAAAATAATACATTGGCCTGGATTTCTATAATCTCTTTATACTGGTTACAGACAGTAATTGTACACTAATAGTAACAAACTGACTGAATAAAAGCAAACCAAGGAAACATGGAGCAGATTGGACTCCGACAAAATGGAGTTACACATGACTGCTAGGTGATGATATACTTTAAATAACAGGAAGTGTAGCAAGATGGCGCCGCTTCTGATGATGTCAGTATGACGAAACGCGTAAGTCGGAGCATCTAAGAGGCATTGCGTTACTTCCGTGTGTGTCCATGGAACGCACAGAAACTGGGGACTTCCTTGTTTTTACTCATTATTGATTTTATTATTCTTAGTGCATGGTACTATCATTTTTTATATGGAATAAAGAGTTTAAACGTTAGTACACTAAGATCTTCATTTCTTCCTTTGCATACAATACTATACCGCAGGAAAAGGGGCAGATCGGTCTCCTAGGAAGGATCCATATTCCGGTACAGTAGAGCTATGGTGGAGGTACAATACCCCCTGGTGGGGACCACCTACTGAGACGGAAGAGGCTTCCAGGAAAGACCCATATCCCAGCACAGCAAGGTTGCTGTAAAGGCTTAACATCCCCTAGTGGGGACCAACTAGTAAGTGGATTACCTTAGGGGAGCTTGGATTGTTCATGTTGTGAACACAGATGAGAACATCAGTCACCAGAGAAAATGAAACATGGTTTTATTATATGAACTACCCATAAAAGGAACTGACACTTGATGGATTACTTATGGACACTTAATGAATAGTCAATACTTTTTTGATTGTGGGGAATACTACATGTTATAACAATCTTCCAGCGCTAGTAGTAACAGCAAATGTTTTGGTTTATCACAGGTAGCTTTGCACTGATTGGCACAGGTCACTTTATTTAATGCATTTATTGTAAGGATAGCCCGAAAAGACAGACAAAAGCTTCTGGAATTCCATTGGTTCCCTAAATAATTTTCGTATTAGACGGTCTGTTTCACCCACACGGGCATAGTAAATATCCAACTTTAGTATGTAAGATTAAACTTATGTGAATAAACCCCTTATCAACTATATGACACAATTTACCATATATAGTATATTGATTCCACTTACAAAATTACTATCTCTGGCCTTTATAGAGTGGAATGTTAATCTACTTGATCTACATAGGATACTATTTGTAGGAATCTCCTAACAGGCTCTGGAACCTTTTTTCCTCTTGGAAAGAATTGTTGCTCATTTGTTTTTTGCCATATGTCTCTATTCCCACTATCTGACGTTCAAGGCCAATCAGGCAAGCATGTGTGTTACATGTACTGTATATGTTCATGGTTTTGTCATACTTGTAGTGTTGTAGTGTTGTCCCACTTCCCTTATCCTATGTTATATGTAATCGAACTTCCAAGATCAATCTAAATACTGTATATATTTATACTTGATATGCATACATAATTGCATATATGACTTGTTTATATATACCCTGTATTTGTAATGATTATTTTGTTTTCTAAATATTAGCACCTACCCATTCTTGTCCTGTGGAAGCAATTTGATGCGAAACGTGTTGACAAACGAGCATGGAGGATACTATGGTCCCATACCCTTGATATATACAGGATTTCTCCTTTATCATACACTTATGAACTTCTTGTTATACTCCCAAGGACCTATGCTTCCATATTTGGTTATTTGGGTATCTGTTGACCTTGTCCAGTAGAGGGTGTTTGTATTTGTCATACATGTTTTTCTAAAGTTTTTAATAGCAATTATAATAAATAATATTTTTATATAATTTTTCTGCCTCAAGTTGTGCACACAAAGTCCTATGTTTTTTTGAGGGAAATTTTTCCAAGATATTGGGGGGGCGGCATGGTGGGGGTCCGTCCTTCCCATGCTTCCCGGATCTCATCAAGTGAACATCCCCTTTGCTGCGGTGCAAGAGGACTGTGGCCTAACACACAGCAACACGGCGCTCCCAGCTCTGACCCAGGCGGATCTGACACCACAAGCTACACGAGGGGCACCACCGCAGTATTGCTGAAACCAGCAGGACCAGACGATTCACTGTTCCAGCAGCCAGTCCATCATCTCAGCCCGCTCTTCAGAAGGAAGATTCCACTTGGATTGCTCTTCAGGAAGTTCCTACACTGTATCCAGCTTGGTGAGCGGGCACCTGCCCACAAATCCAGTACCATCCACTACTATCATACTTCATAGGACACTGTATACAGACATCTTATCTCTGAATTACCTTAAAAGATTGCCACTGGTCAGTCATGCTTTGCCTTGACTGCATATCACTGTGCCACATTTAGAAGTCTTGTTTCTTTGAGTTCCAACTTGCCGGTGAAGATAACTGCAAGGCCTTGCATCTTTGAACTTTGCTATTTCCATCTCCATTTAAAGGGACAGGCCACTAGCCACTATATTACTTCATCTCTCATTAGGATTAAAGGTATGATAAGCCGGCCTGGGGTTCCCCTTTAGTAGTGGTATTATTTTCAGAAATCGGTAACCCTTTTTGAAACCCATTCATTTACTGTCTGTTTTCTGTATGCCTTAATATTATATTTCTGTGATTGACAATTGTCATTTAATTATTTTTGGGACTTTATCAATTGTTTATCCAGGACTTGGCCGATTTACACCCTTTTACAAGACTCTCCTTTTGAGTAAGCAAAACCAAAGAGAGCTAATCCATATACCTGGTGTCAGTGTGTTATTTAAAGGTATACACAACATGGTTGAACCTAGAGTGTCAGGAGGGCTGGAAAGTTCACAGGCTCAAGCTGTTTTCTATGCTTCTCTATGCAATGCAGGCACATTATGGCTGATGGGTGAAGGGCAGCAGGGTACTGTACATATGTGTTGTCATAATGCTGACATGTAAAACTGAGTCTCCATGACTGAAAAAACTGAAGTCCAATAAATAAGAAGGGTGGGCCAGGAAGTGGCAGGTTCTGTCGTGCTGCAGCTTTTAATGCATACTGTGAGAAACTCACATTATGTAGTAAAATCAGAGTAAGCATTTTTAGAACAGAGGAGGAGCCTGTGCAACTGTGTGTAGTACCCTCCTACATAGGTGCTAGGCTGGGTAGGTTTGGTTCTGGCTCACTGTATCAAGTGGAGCCGCATTTCATTGTTAGGCAAATTTAGTTCTGGCTCACTGGAATCAGTGTTGCTGTGTTTGATTGTTCTGGCCTGTTCTGTGTTTCAGTGGTTACAGGTTTGACTGCTTCCCTCGGTTATCCTGAAATGTTCTGGAAGTTGGTGGGAAGAAAGAGTCTAATTAGGGTGGCCACAGTTGGAAGGTCAGCAGTGTGTGCTGTATGTTGCTTGCTCCATAAAGCTACTGCTAGCTGTATTTTCAAAATGTTATTGGTGTGCAGCCCGTTTCCTTTGAGTTTGAACTAATTTAAAATACTTTTATTTTTCTGGTGCCACCAAAGGGAACTGCTTTGATCAGAAGCTGCGGTGTCTGCGTCCATAAAAACAGACAACATGGCTTGGCCCTGCACCCTGCTCCCTCATCACAGGATCTGATTGACAGCTACAAATCTGCCCTGGGAGGAGGGAGAAAGCAGAGAACCACTGTGCATAGCGCTGGATTGAGATGGGGCTCAGGTAAGAATAAGGGCGGTCTGGGGGGGAACGGCGGCAGAGAAGGTTTTTTACATTCATACAGAGAATGCATTAAGGTAAAAAAGACTACTGCCTTTAGAACCACCTTCACTTTTTTAAAATCGAGCTAAATCGAGTTTAGAAAAGTTCGAAAGCCCTAATGGCTACTTTATACAGTGTTGCATATCTAGTTGTAAAACCTTTGAACTCTCCCTAGGGTAACCAAGTGTATGATAACCTAGCCTAAATGGAAACTACAACAAAGTATCCAAAGGGTAGCTGATAATATAGGTTTGATAACCACAAAAGAAACATTTAACAGTGGAAAACATGATGTTTTTAGCCAGAATACAAATGACACAAGCGTCACCTGTATCTGTTGGCAAGCACCCAGCAAAGGGGGCTGCGCTTGCATGAAGAATTTTCACAGTAGAGATTCAAACATATGCTGCACCCTATAACATTCTTTAAATAATTTTGAGAAAAAAAAAAAAAAAAAAGTAATTCTGTTCTTTGAAAAGGTTTTCCACAATTTACTGCATGCAGACGTCTATTGTTGTAGGGATTGAGATTGTCACCTAGCAACAATTAGTGGGAGATATTAGGGCTTCACGGGAGGCCCCCAACTGTGCACAAAGATTTAGAGACAGGAGATTTTGCAGATGTGAACCTACCAACCGTGACGTAAGCAAAGAAAATATCGACTAAACAATTCAGAAAAGATTTATTCTAAGAAAAAGTATTAAACAAGTGTAAATTAGGACTGTCACAGTGATAAAAATAGAAGTGTAGATTTTGCACAGATTAAACTCTTTTTTTAAAACAATATTTAAAGTAGATCTAAACGCATCCACTAATCCATATAAGCCTTACTATGGTAATTGAATTCCAAAAAAACAGTTTTCAGTATTTCAAAATATGTAGCTTTCTTTAAAACCATTCCTGGTGATCCTGACATGTACTGTAGGTCATTTGTTCAGGCATTTCCTGTAATGGAGTGACAACTGTCTCCCAGTTGTGCTCCTGCTTTGTCAACCTGTCATATGTGCCCCACTCTTCTCCCAGTAGAAACTAACAAGCCGGGTCCTGCCCTGCCTTTACTACCCACACTGTGGGCTCAATTAATGACACAGGTGGGAACTATATATGACCTCCTTGATTCCAAATTGCAAGCAAAATCTTTGCCCAATAGGGCAGAGGCTCTCCCAAGATGGTGCCCAGGGTCTATGGCAGAGGACACATTGTTCCTTTGCCAGGCTCCACTGGGCCAGTAGTAAGCAATGGTCACATGACCACTTTGGTTACTATTGTGCAATAATCAGAAAGTCAAAGAGTGATCCTGGATTGCCACTTTACTTGCTTAGCCGGCTTGAAGGAGCAGCAGTGCTCTCAGCTAGTACTACTGCTGCCACCTGCCAAAATTTAGCCAACACTGGAGTGAATGAATTAATGATACACAGTGTTTTAGCAAATTAAATGTTATCCAATTAGGGCTTAGGCCTACTTTAAATTGCAGAATAATAGTCATGCTTGCAAAGAAAAGAATAACTTACCTCTCCTGCGCCACCGATCTCCAAGCTATTCTGGCTGAAAAATCTTCAGCATGCAACATTTTTAGAATATCACGTTCCTGATTCAACTCCCCCCCACCACTCTTATACTTGTAGCAGTGGGAGTCGAGTTGCATTACTGTCAGTGGGGATCAGTGGCGGCTGGTGGTATATTTTTTCAGGGGGTGCAGCAATCCATCTGTCACCACCACCCCCTAGGCAATCGATGGACGGTCACTAGCACCTTACTTACCCCATATAGGTAGCTGGATTTGTGTAGGTGGGAGGCCCTGCGTCTTCTCCTTCCTCAGCTCCACGGCAGCGCGCCACCCCCTGTGTCTCCTCCCTTCTCCTGGGTGGCCAATAGGATCGCTTCTCCTCTCTGCCAATCGGGTCTCAGGACCCGCTTTCTGAGGAGAATCAGGAAGACAATAGCGAATATTAATTCGCTATTGTCACACAACTGAGTGACCAGAAGAGCGCTGCGCCTGAGCCCACCCTTTTTTGAAGCCAATTAGAGGGTCTGGCTCTAATCACATACTTCCAAAAAAACCCCATTGGAGTCCATGTGTCCGGCACCCTGCATGTAGATTAAGGGTTGGGTGCATGGATTAGGGGGGCAGCGCCCCTGCGCCCCGAACAGTCGGGCCGCCGGTGGGGGCCCCACCAACTCCCCTTCTTTCATTGGTGTCAGCTACAGTCATTATGACTAAGACTTACACACATCCTAATGCATTTTACACTGTGGCAATCCAAAAGAATAATTATGCACAGCAAATTGAATACTCACCTGCCTCCAAATCTCACTACATAACTGGCTAGATTAGCGAGAAATGACAATCTGCATAATTGGAGTCAGGTAAGTATTTCTCCTGATCTGCATAGTGATCCTGTCCCTGGAAAGCTGTTGCCAGAATCACAACTGTGATATGGCCATAGCACACATATACTAAACACACACACATGCAAATACATGTACATCTATGCACACTGTGACGGTATGACGGCTACCTGCCGCCTCTTATGCGTTCATGTGGACTGGAATAAACAGAGTCCGGCCCAGATTTTACCAGCCACCGTAGCAGGGCTGGTTCCGGTCCAGAGTTCGTGGTCCACTGGAGTCCATCAGCAGGTGGCTTAAATAACCAGGAAGAGTACACACTCTAGCTCTAACCTGGAACTCAGAGGGGAATCTGAGGGAGCTCTGTGTCTGTTTGGACTTTAACCACTTCGCGCCCGGCCTATTGATAAATGACGGTCGGGCGGGGGGGGGGGGGTCATTATCCTGACTGGGCGTCTATTGATGTCCTCAGGATAACCCGCGCATCGTGGCGATCGGTGGCGCCGTGAGTCAGTCTGACCCACTGCATTACCGACCGAGGTAAAAGGCTTTTACTATGTGAACAGCTGTGACCAATCACGGCTGATCACAGTGTAAATAGGAAGAGTCGTTTATCGGCTTTTCCTCTGCTCAGGTCTGCAGACCTGAGCAGTGGAGAGCTGATCGGCTTCTCGTCTAATGGGGGGGCTGCGCTGAACGTTTATCAGTGCAGCCCCGCTCAGGATCACCCCACTGGACCACCATGGAGCCAACCAGGACCACCAGGGAGCCCCCCCCAGGAACAGCATAAGGAGGCCGCCAAGGACCACCAGGGAGAAAATCAGGAGGCCGCCCAGGACCACCAGGGAGCCCCCACTAGACCACCAGGTAAGGGTATACAGTGCACTGTAGGGATGGCGCTGTGCCCATATATGATGCCTGCCAGTGCCATCCCTAACAGTGCTATATGCACCAGTGCCCCACCAGTGCCATGTACCAGTGCCTACCAGTGCCCATCTGTGCCATCTATCAGTGCCCACCTGTGCCACCTATCAGTGCCCATCTGTGCCACCAATCAGTGCCCACCATTGCCACCTAACAGTGCCACCTATTAGTGCCCATCAGTGCCACCTATCAGTGCCCATCAGTGCCCAGTGCCACCTATCAGTGCTGCCTATGAGTGCCCATCAGTGCCACATATCAGTGCCACCTATAAGTGCCCGTCAGTGTTGCTTATCAGTGCCGCCTATCAGTGCTGCGTATATGTGCCCCATCATCAGTGCAACCTTATCAGTGCCACCTCATCAGTGCCAATATGTACTGCCTCATCAGTGCCCGTCAGTCTAGCCTCATCAGTGCCCATCAGTGTAGCCACATGAGTGCCCATCAGTGAAGGAGAAAATGTACTTATACAAAGTTTTGTGACAGAAACAAAGAAAAATGTTTTTTTTTTCAAAATTTTCGGGCTTCTTTTTTTGTAGCGCAAAAAATAAAAACCGCAGGGGTGATCAAATACCACCAAAAGAAAGCTCTATTTGTGGGAACAAAATTATAAAAAGCTTGTTTGGGTACAGTATCGCACGGCCGCGCAATTCTCATTCAAAGTGCAACAGCACTGAAAGCTGAAAATTGGTCTGGGCGGGAAGTGCTCTAAGTGCCCGGTATTGAAGTGGTTAAAAGAAAAGGTTTGTATTTTTGCTTATATCTTGTGGGTGTCGGGGGACAGTCCCACACCGTATGGTGAGGAAACTATACTGTTTAGTTTGGCGCTGGACGGCAAGGACTGTTTTTCTGTTTTGTTTGTTTTTAACCTGCAAACCTTTTTTTCTAAATAAGCCTGGCAAGCCACCAGATTTTAAAGAAAGTTGCCTGCATGATGATATTTTCCTCAGGAAAGATGATCCCCACAAGCTAATCTCCCAAACGTGATGGAGGATGCGGGCAACTTCCAAGATGGAGGAAATATTGAAGGCCCTGCTGCAAGCTAATGCAGCTCAGCGGGAAACCAACCGCAAGATCACAGAGGCCGCTGCAGCACAACAGGCGGCTCTGCAGGAAACCAACCTCCGGGTCGGACAGGCCACTGCAGCTCAGCGGGAGGAAAGTCACCAGGCTATCGCAGCACAACAGCAGATGAACCAACAGTTTGTGGAGGCCCAGCTGGAATTAAAGAAGGGGACTGCACCTCCGGTGACAGTGGAGCCAAAGTTGGTACGCACCTCTTACCACATGCAGAAGATGACACCGATTGATGGCGTGGAGGTGTATCTCATGACTTTTGAAAGAGTCACTCTACGCAAAGGATGGCGAAAAGAACAGTGGGCAGGACTGTTAGCACCATTCTTGATCGGGGAAACCAAAAAAGCCTATTTTGATCTGGAACCAGATAAGGCCCAGGACTATGAGACTCTAAAGGCAGAGATACTCGCACGCCTAGGGGTCACCATGGCAGTCCGGGCCCAATGGGTGCATCAGTGGACCTACTGCACTGACAAGCCACCCCGCTCGCAGATGTTCGACCTGGTCCAGCTCATCAGGAAGTGGCTACAGCCAGAGACTTTGCCCTATCCCCAAATTGTGGAGCGTGTGGTCATGGACCGCTATCTACGTGTGCTCCCTGCTGCTTTGAGGAAATGGGTCATTCATTGGGGACCCCAAAACCGCCAAACAATTTGTGGACCTCATGGAGAGATACACTGCTACTTGTTGCACCCATCTGTGCCCCACTCCAATGTATCTAGGGGTGAAAGATTGCCCGACGGACCCGGTAAGACTGTTCAGAGGTTCAAGGGAGTGGGGAGGTTTGATAGGACTGCTACGGCTAAAGAGACTGTGGGCTCTAGACCTGGAGACTGGCCAAAGAAGCCAGGAAGGTCTTGGGGACCCTTGAGAGGACTGGGTATAGAGTACATACCAGTAGTACCGATGCCATGCTTTGGGCCATATTGCTGCCAATTGTCCCCTGAATGATGAACCCATGCAATGCAATTATACTTATGTGAATAGACGCCTTTCTCTTTTTGCACAGGTCGCATATACAGCATCATGTTCAAGTCACATGGAGAAGCAAATGTGCGTGATTTCTATTGATGGGAAACCAGTCACTGCACTGCTTGACACTGGTAGTGTGGTAACGTTGGTCAAAAGCAGTTGTGTAAATCCTGCAAGGTTAAACCCTAACACTGTCGGGATCATTTGCATCCTTGGGGACACTCGTAACTACCAGACGGCTGATGTTGAGATTGACACCCCTTGGGGCAGTGTGACACATTCAGTGGGGGTGGTACCTTTTCCCCATTTTTGGAGGTTATGGGAAGGCACAGGGAGTCTGGAGGATAGAGCTCCCCCTGCTGCGTAAGCACGGGAACTCTCACCAGACCCTTTTTGCCAAATGGAAGGGGAAACTGGTGGCAGGACCAAGGAAATAGGAGACCCCGTTCCTTTTCCTGTAATGGTTGGGGAGCCAGAGGAGCTGGAAGATAGCTCCCAGCTGGAGGCTAATGACCCGGAAAATGTCTCTGACCCTGACCGTGAGAGTGAACAGAATGTAAGACCTGACTTAGAGGTCTGGAGAGAGAACTTCTGTACAGAGCAACTAAGGGATGTCACTCTCCTTAGAGCCAGAGAAAACTTGTGGATCCTAATTGGTGGGTGTCTTTTCCCTACATGGCTCTTAACTACAGGGCTCTTAAAAATAATTAGTTGTATCAGGTGTAGTGTTGAGCGAACCTGGACTGTAACGTTCGGGTCTGTACCGAACTTTTGGGTGTCCGGTACCCGGACCCGAACATGGACATTTCAAAAAACGTTCGGGTTCTGGTAGTTGATCACGCATGTTGAATAGCTGAAGGGCAGCCAATCAACAATCGTTTCACTGGTTTGCCCTTAGAAGCCATCACAGCCATGCCTACTAATGGCATGGCTGTGATTGACCAGTGCATCATGTGACCCAGCCTCTTTATAAGCTAGAGTCACAGTGCTGCATGTCACATGCTCTTGGGTTAGTAGAGGGAGAGGATGCTGCCAATGTTTTCGTGAGGGTGAGATTGCAGACATTTTAACATCTGATCCTGCATCCTGAGATTACTACTGCTGTTGCTCTGAGGGACAGATTGCAGAAATTTGAGATTTCACATACTGCTGCTTTGAGTGACAGATTGCAGATTCCAGATCAAACTCTGCATAACACAACGATCGCTACGATCGTGCACAACGATCAGATTGTTGGAGTAATTTGAGATTTCACATACTGCTGCTTTGAGTGACAGATTGAAGATCAAACCCTGCCTAACACAATGATCGTTACGATCGTACACAACGATCAGATTGTGGGATCGTACACAACGATCAGATTGTGGGAGTAATTTGAAATTTCACATACTGCTGCTTTGAGCAATCTGACTGCACTAGGTAGAGACTTTTGCTTAGAGGGACAGATTATTGTTCAAAAATCATCTCCTAGTTCTAAAGGGAGAGGTTCTAACTGCAGCTGAAAGTGACACATTATTGTTCAAAAATCATCTCCTAGTTTATTTGATTTTAATTTATTTTCCCTATCCCCATTTTTTGTAGGGCACTTGCCCTACTCTTAACCCCATTTTACTTCCTTTTGCAGCCCTCTAGCACTTGCCAGGACTTTGTTACAGCCATTTTTGTGCCTAAAAGTTTGGGTCCCCATTGACTTCAATGGGGTTCGGGGTCCGTGATAACGTTCGGGCAACGTTTGGTGCCGAACCCGGACTTTTTCCCAAAGTTCGTACGGACCCTCCAAACCCGAACGTCCAGGTTTTCGCTCAACTCTAATCAGGTGTTAAAACATGGGGAGGACGAAGTAGAACAGCTAGTGGTTCTAAAACCCTTTTGCAGGATGGCACTAGATCTGGCCCATGGATATGTAATGGGGGACATCTAGGTATGGAGAAGACCAGGGAGATTCTTCTGGCCCGGGTTGCATGCAGATGTCAGATTATTGTGAATCCTGCCCTGAGTGTCAACTCTCTGCGCCCTTGCCCCATTTTCATAGTCCACTTGTTCCACTGCCCATAATTGAAGTGCCATTTGAACGAATTGGCATGGATCTCGTGGGACCCATAGTAAAGTCTGCCCGGGAACATCAGCACATGGTAATACTAGATTACCTGACCCGCTATACGGAAGCCATACCCTTGCGGGACACCTCCACTAAGACTATCACCAAGGAGTTGGTCCAGGTGTTTAGTCGGATGGGGATCCCTGAAGAGGTCTTAACAGATCAGGGCACCCCTTTATGTCCCATGTGACCAAGGAATTGTGCAGGTTGTATAAAATCTCTCATCTCTGTACCTCTCTCTACCACCCTCAAACGGATGGATTTGTGGAGAGGTTTAATAAAATGCTTAAAAGCATGTTGAAAAAGGTAGTGGGAAAAGATTGGAGAGATTGGGAAATGTTGCTGCCGTATCTCATGTTTGCCATACAAGAGGTTCCGCAGATGTCTACGGGGTATTCCCCCTTTCAACTAGCCCCATAGTGCTGGTCCCAAAGCCCGATGGCACTATCAGGTTCTGTAACGATTTCAGGAAACTGAATAAGGTGTCTAAATTTGACACACACCCCATGCGCAGGTTGACAAACTTGTGGACAGGTTGGGAGGTGCCTGGTACATAACAACCCTAGACCTAACTAAGGGCTACTGGAAAATGCCCCTAACGGAGTGAGCAAAGGAAAAAACTGCCTTTTCTACCCCCGAGGGTCGGGCATGGTTAAGTGGAATCCCAAAGCCGAGAAGGCATTCCAGAAGTTAAAGCAAGCCCTTTGTGTACAAACGGTGCTCGTGATCCCGGTTTTCACAAAAGGAGTTTGTTGTACAAAGAGACACCTCTGAGGTGGGATTAGGTGCTGTTCTGTCCCAGATCAGAGACGGTGAGGAGCACCCGGTCATCTACTTAAGCAGGAAGCTTAACAGGCATGAGAGCAACTATGCCACTGTGGAGATGGAGTGCCTGGCCATCAAGTGGGCCTTAGAGGCGTTGAAGTACTACCTCTTAGGAAGGTCGTTTCGGCTAGTCATTGACTATGCCCCTCTGAAGTGGATGTTTGACAACAGGGAGAAAAATAGTTGGGTGACTAGGTGGTTCCTGGCCCTACAGCCATTTAAATCCACAGTGGAAAACCAGGTGGGAAGACTCCAGAACAAAGCAGATTCCCTCTTGAGGGTCCACTGTATGGTTGGGACAGTTGCTCAGCCGCAGGGGCTTGAGCAGAGGGGGAGGATATGTGATGGTATGCGAGGCAACGTGGTAGACGGACGCTACCTGTCGCCTCGTATTCGTTCATGTGGACTGGATTAAACAGAGTCCAGATTTTACCAGCCACCATGGCAGGGTTGGTTCTGGTCTGGAGTTTGTGGTCCACTGGAGTCCACCAGCAGGTGGCTTAAATAACCAGGAAGAGAACACACTCTAGCTCTAAACCTGGAACTCAGAGGGGAATCTGAGGGAGCTGTCACGTACCTGGTGGTAGAGTCTGACTTATGCAGTAGGCAACCTCTCTTACGGCCCTTGTTCCAGAACCCCTGGTAGAGCAGACAGGGAGCGCTGGAGCGCAAGGGAGCATGAGGGCTGGATTGGACACAGATGATGGTATGATGTCTTCCAGAAGTCCGTGCAAGACTGAAGAGTAGTGGTGCAGGCCGGGTCAGTAACATGCGGGCAAGGCAGTACAGGAGGAGCAGGAAATCGGATGATCAGGTGCAGGCAGGGTCGTTAACAGGCAAGCAGGTGGAGGTACACAAGGGTCAAACAGAAGAGTGGTCATAGGCAAGCCGGGGGTCAGTGCAGGCAGAGTTCAAGCAGATACGGGTACAAGCAGGGTCACAGGAAAACAGGAAACTCAAACAGGTCACTGAAAGCACTGGTAACGCTGTAGAACAGTCAGCACTGACTGCTGGGCATGGAGAAGCTAAATAGAGCCGTTTGGTGCCGTTTCCGGCACGTGCACATACACGTGCGAAAGCTCACAAGCACCAAAGATGGAAAAAGACATAGTTCTTCTCCTAACATTGCCCACCCCCCAAGGGGCAGCCTCTGGATGCCCAGCCGGGCCCTTAAGTCTGGGTGTCTCCTCCAGAAACGTTTAACAAGCTCTTTAGCATGGATGTGGTCCATGAGCTCTCTTCCGGTCCGCACCCCTTCCACTTGATCAGAAACTGGTTAATGCCTTGCTTCTTCCTGCAATCGAGGATGGCTTCAACCACAAATTCCTCTTCACCGTCCACAAGGATCGGTTCAGATGGGGTCGTCCTCCGGTCTGGAAAAGGGTCCTGGGTCACGGGTTTCAACAGGGTGACATGGAACACGGGATGTACCCGGAGGGATGGTGGCAGATCCAACTCATAAGCCACCCTATTAATCTTCCTCTTCACGAGGAACAGGCCGATGAATCTGGGACCCAGTTTCTTCGACGGGCAAGACAGCCTCAGGTTCTTCGTTGCTAACCAGACTCGGTCACCAGGTTGTAAGACCAGTTCCCCACATTTCCTTTTGTTAAAGGCCTCTTATAGTGTTCCTGTGCCCGGGACAGTGTTTCCTGTAATAATTTATTGTTCCTTTCAAGGAATTCTGTTGTTTTCTGTACCGCTGCCACCGTACTTTCTGGGATTAAGTTGGGTATAAATGTGGGGTGGTAGCCGAGATTCGACCAAAATGGAGTTTGCTTGGTCACTTAGTGTACAGTGTTATTGTAGGCGAACTCGGCTATTGGTAGCAGTGAGATCTAGTCGTCCTGGGCAAAGGAGGAGTAACAGCGGAGGTACTGTTCTAAGGTCTGATTAGTCCTTTCTGTCTGACCATTCGTTTGGGGATGATAGGCCGATGAGAATGCTAATTCAATTCCCAAAGAGGTACACAAAGCTTTCCAGACCCGGGATGTGAACTGCACCCGCGATCTGAGACAAGAATCCCGTGAAGACGAACCACTTCCTTGATAAAAGTCTCACAGAAAGTGCTGTGGAGACAGGATGGTGTCAGGTGGTGTGGACTCTCCTGGTTCACTGAACATTCTAGATAGAGCGTCAGGTTTTGTGTTCTTCGACTCGGGCCTGTAGGAGATGTGTAGTCGGAGAAGAACAAAGCCCAATGTGCCTGAAGGGGTCTAAGCCTTTTTGGCCGTGTGTAGGCCGTGTGTAGGTATTCGAGATTTTTGTGGTCGGTGAATTCCATAATAGGGTGTGTAGCTCCCTCCAATAGATATCGCCACTCTTCTAAGGCAGACTTGATGGCTAGAATTTCCCAGTCACCTACATCAGTTTGTCTCCGGGGCAGAGAGCTTACGAGAAAAGAAGGCGTTAGAATGGAGGGAAGACTTTGGGCCTTGCCTTTGGGAAAGGACCGCTCCCACTGTAGTCTCTGAAGCATCCACCTCCAGGATATAGGGTAAGGCGGAGTCCGGGTGCTTTAAGACAGGTGCGGAGGTGAATAGCTGTTTAAGTTTTAGAAAGGCTTCTTGGTCTTTGGAGGTCCAATGGAAGCAGGTGTTCTGCTTGATGAGCTGGGTATTTGGTGCAATCACCACAGAGAACCCCTTCACGAACCTCCTATAGAAATTGGCGAAACCTATAAATCGTTGGATCCTTTTCTGCCTACGGGAGCTGGCCAGTCCAAGATAGCAGACACTTTCTGTGGGTCCATAGGGATTCCGTAACTGAGATAATCAGACCCAGGAACGGAATTCTGGAGCACTCAAACACACACTTTTCAGCCTTGGAATAAAGTCTATGTTGTCGGAGGAGCTGCAATACACACTTGACGTGCCTGCGGGCTCCTCCAAAGTGGCTGAAAAAATGAGGATATCGTCCAAGTAGACGATGACGAATTGGTCCAGGTAATCTCGGAAGATGTCGTTTACCAGGTGTTGGAAGGTGGTCGGAGCGTTACAAAGCCCAAAGGGCATTACAAGGTATGCGAAGTGTCCAAACCGCGTTCGGAAGGCTGTTTTCCACTCGTCACCCTCCCGAATGCGAAGGAGATTGTAAGCCCCGCGCAGATCCAACTTGGAAAATACGGTAGCTGACCCGAGCCTTTGGAACAGTTACGGGACCAGAGGAAGAGGGTGGGTTTTAATAGTGACCCTATTAAGGTCTCTGTAGTCAATGCAGGGTCATAGAGAATGGTCTTTCTTCTCTACGAAGAAGATCCCTGCACCTGCCGGAGAAGTAGAGGGCCGAATGAATCCCTTTTCGAGATTCTCGTCTAAGTAGTCCTTGAGGGCTTTTAACTCTACTTCCGAGAGGGGGTAAATCCTGCCAAATGGTATCTCAGCACCAGGCAATAACTCTATCGGGCAGTCATAGAGCCTGTGAGGTGGAAGTTCATCTGCCCCTTTCTTACTGAACACATCGAGGAATTTATGGTAAGCAGAGGGGACAATTGTGCGGGTTTCCCGATCCAGGTCTGTGTCTAAACATAGCATGGTAGGAGAGCCTTCTGACCCTAGCTGCTGACAGTGGTGCTGACAGTAGAAGGAGGGAAACAGAACTTCCCTAGTGGACCAGTTGATGGTGGGGCAATGAGCCCGGAGCCATGGCAGTCCTAAGATGATGGGAAAAAGCGGGGAAGCGATAATGTCCAACCGTAGGTACTCCGTGTGCCGTTGGGTGTCTGGGCAAGCAGAGGGACTGTCTCATGGGTGACGGCACCTGATTTAATGGCGGATCCGTCCGCCAAGCAGATGATCATCTGGTGTGTCTTAGGTCTAAGCGGGATGCGGTGCTGAGCTGCGAATGTTGAATCCAGGAAGCAGCTGCATGCTCCAGAGTCGATGATGGCTGGGGCCTGAATGCTCCCACTGGGAAGCCGTAGTGAGACAGACAGAACCAGGTGGGTTGCCATATTGGGCACAGACAGGACTTCACCCTGGATGGGGTGGAGCCCCTTGACCTGTTTGGCTGGGCAGGACTTGACGAGGTGACCCGGACCTCCGCAATAGAGACAGAAGTTAAAGGTCACACGCCTCTGTCTCTCCGCTGGGGAGAGTGAGGGTCACTAAAGTCCAGGCCCTGATTGGTCTTGGAGGATAGGTTCTGGGTAACTGAGTACTCTGGGTGGCATCACGGCAAATTGGGCAAGTCCCGCGGTTCATTCCGCTCTGCATTCCCGCAGGCGACGGTCAACCTGTATGGTCAGGTTAACCAGTTCCACACTGCCTACCGTCTATTTACGGCGGCAGTGTGGACGCTGGGCGCGAATTGCCGTAAAAAAGCGGCGATCTGTGAGTGGCCACTAGGGGGCGCGCGCACCCGCCGCACTCCTGAGGAGTGTGCCCGCGGCTCGGGCGGACCTGATGTCTGCCGGCGAGCTGCGATGAGCGGCCACAGATGTAAACACGGCGGTTCCCCACTGGGAGATCTACTGATCCCTGTCACTGCAAATTTTGTTTGAGTACAATGTTGCAGGACCGCGCAATTGTCAGTTAAAGCGACGCAGTGCCGAATCACAAAAAGTGCTCTGGTCCTAACCTGGGAAATTCTTCTGGGGCTGAAGTGGTTAATCAAGGCATCCAAGCACCGGGGAACATATACACGAGCCAACTCATCCTTCAACACATCTGAGAAGCCCAGCCTGAACTTATGGCAGAGTGCTGCCTCATTCCAGGCCGTATCGGCACTCCAGCACCGGAACTCAGCCACATAGTCCTCTGCCATATGATGGCCTTGCTGGAGTGTGTGGAGAGCGGCCTCCACAGTAGCAATCTGGTGGGGGTTCTCATAGAGCCGGGCCATAGACTGGAAGAAGAGGGTAAGGCTGGCGGTTTCTGGCACCTGTTGCTCCAATTGCCAGTGGGCCCAGACCTGGGGGCCATCACGTAGTAAGGAGATGACCATTCCCACCTTGGTGGTTTCCAGGGAAAAGGTGTGGGGTTGCAGGGTAAAGTAGAGCTCACAGGCGCTATGGAACGCCCAAAACTTCCTACGGTCTCCCATAAACAGTTCAGGCAAGGGCACGTCGGGCTCTGTGGGCAGGGTAACCATGATGCTGGCAGCCGGCAGGCTGGAAGATGAAGGAGCTGGCAGGAAAAGCTCCCGAACCTTGTTTTCCAACTGAGATTACCCACTTTGTAAGTCCTTCACCGCTTGGGTGAGCCCGGTGAGATGCAAGCTTAGGTCATCCATCCGAGAGGGCCACTGCACAGACTCCGACTGGCTGTCCGTTGCTGTCAGGTACCTGGTGGTAGAGTCTGGCTTAAGCAGTAGGCAACCTCTCTTATGGCTCTGATTCCAGAACCCCTGGTAGAGCAGACAGGGAGCGCTGGAGTGCAGGGCTGGATTGGACACAGATGATGGTATGATGTCTTCCAGAAGTCCATGAAAGACTGAAGAGTAGTGGTGCAGGCCGGGTCAGTAACTTGCGGGCAAGGCAGTACAGGAGGAGCAGGCAATCGGATGGTCAGGTGCAGGCAGGGTCCTTAACAGGCAGGCAGGTTGAGGTACACAAGGGTCAAGCAGAAGAGTGGTCGTAGGCAAGCCGGGGTTGGTGATTGCAGAGTTCAAGCCGATACGGGTACAAGGCGGATCACAGGTAAACAGGAAACTCAAACAGGTCACTGAAAGCACTGGTAATGCTGTAGAACGGACAGCACTGATTGCTGGGCGTGGAGAGGCTAAATAGAGCCGTCTGGCGCAGTTTCGGGAGCGAGCATGGGCGGGCACACACAAGCGCCAAAGATGGAAAAAGACATAGTTCTTCTCCTAACAGGAGCTGTATGTCTGTTTGGACTTTAAAAAGACAAGGTTTGCATTTTGGCTTATGCCAGCCCCACACCGTATAGTGAGGAAACTATACTGTTTAGTTTAGCGTTGGACAGCAGGGACTTGTTTTCTGTATTGTCTGTTATTAACCTGCAAACCTTTTTTCTAAATAAACCTGGCAAGCCAGATTTTAAAGAAAGTTGCCTGCACGCTGACTATTTTCCTCAGGAAAGATGATCCCCATGAGCTAATCTCCCACAACACACACAAACATATAAATTAAATACACTCTAACACATATACACACACATTAAATGTTAAGGCCGGCCGCAGGCCGCCTGTATTTGTAGGAGGAGTCTGGGGGCTATTTAACCCAGCCTCCTCCTACTCAAGGTGCGGCGTATGGGAACGTCTTCTTCGACCTTTGGGAAACGTTCCTGTCGACTTCCGGGTCATAAGTCGTCAACTTCCGGTCACGGGCTGCCAGATCGCCGCGCTGCAGGTACCGCACGGATCGCCCTGTCATTCGGACGGGCCGGGTAAGCGTGCGGCCGGCGGGGGGGGGCGTTTAAGTCGGGGGTACGCTCTAAGTCATCCCCGCTACCTCCATGTGTTTCAGGTAGGGGTTGGCTGTTACTAGGTCTCCATCGCTCGGGCAGAGGGGACCACGGAATTCTCAGCAGGGGACTGGGTCTGTGCCATAGCCCGGCCGCTGCAGGGTCATGTCCTCGATTAGTTAAGGGAAGGCAGGCGGAGGGTAGAGAGGGGTGTCATGTCCATTATGTCAGTTTTTTGTCTGCTTAGATGGTCAAGTTAGTATTCTTGTAGGTAAAGGCTCGTGGCTGCTACCATCTGTTCTCCTGTCTTATTCCGCTGGATTGCGTGGACGATCGGATACTGTAAAAACACATCAGCACTGCTCCAAAGGTAAGACATTACAGTTTGTTAGTTGGTTTCAATAGGGGTCTGGAAGATTGGAAAAAAAAAAAATAATAAAAATGCAAGTTATTACTTTATTTTACCCACGCTTAAACACTCCTTCCGCCCTCTCAGGGCCACGGAGGAAGGAGTGTGCACGTCTCGCTGGTTAGGCACTCCTTTTCCGCCCCCGCGGACCTTCCGCCCTCGCAGGGCCACGGAGGAAGACGTTAAAACATTTCACACAGGTAGTGTAGTTCACTCCTTCCGCCCTCACGGGGCCACGGAGGAAGGCGTTTAAAACATTTCACACAGGTAGGATGGCTCACCCCTTCCGCCCTCGCGGGGCCACGGAGGGAGGTTTAACATGGCATGCATCTAGCTACAACACACCTTCCGCCCTCACGGGGCCACGGAGGAAGGAGAAACACAGCACTCGCCTAGTTCTTACACTCCTTCCGCCTCACGGGGCCACGGGGGAAGGAGTCTCATTTTTGTTTTCTCATGGTCTTAGTCATGGGACAAAGGCACTAAGCTTCAGGAGCTTAACCTATCAGGTGGGGGGCTCCTTCCGCCCACACGGGGCCACGGAGGAAGGAGTTCCTTGTCTCACGTTCGATCTGTTCAAAGCATTACTGTCATGTCATGGTACGTTCACTTGGTGCTCCTTCCGCCCACACGGGGCCACGGAGGAAGGGGCGGCAAGTTACGTGTTTAGCGGCAGGTTTTTATTTCGGAAATCCTTCGTTTCAATCTGTTTTAGTCCATGGTGCTCCTTCCGCCCACACGGGGCCACGGAGGAAGGAGCAGCCACTTGGCAAGCTGCAGGTTCTCGGAAATTCGTGCATTGAACGGCGGGGAAGGAGGCACCGGGGCACACCCGCCTTCCTCGTGGTTCACTTGCATGGTACTGTACTGT